>QNUK01000584.1:20000-72500 GCA_013621035.1 Clarias magur
GAAGCGTCTATAAAAATGGGCAAACCCCAAGAATCGCTGGAGATCTCGTCTTGTGGTGGGTGTGGGCCAGTCGGTGACAGCAGTTAACTTAGATGGCTCCATCTGAAGGCTGGAAGGAGCGATGATAAAGCCAAGGAAAGACACAGACTCTTGGTGGAATTCACACTTCTCGGCTTTGACATAAAGTTTGTTTTCGAGGAGTCTCTGCAAGACTTGTCGAACGTGCAATCTGTGCTCCTCCAGAGAACGGGAAAAAACTAAAATGTCGTCCAGGTACACAAAAACAAAAATATTCAGGAAGTCTCTGAGCACATCATTAACCAAGGCTTGAAAAACAGCAGGAGCATTGGTAAGCCCAAAGGGAACCACTAGGTACTCGTAGTGGCCTGTGGGTGTGTTGAATGCAGTCTTCCATTCGTCCCCCTCCCTTATCCTCACTAGATGATATGCATTCCGCAAGTCCAGTTTGGTGAACACACATGCTCCTTGCAGAAGTTCGAAGGCCGTGGTCATGAGTGGAAGAGGATAGCGATTTTTGATGGTGATGGCATTCAGACCGCGGTAGTCAATACAGGGACGAAGGGACTTGTCCTTTTTGTCCACAAAAAAGAAACCGGCTCCAGCCGGTGAGGATGAGGGTCGGATGATCCCTGCTGCCAGTGACTCAGTTATGTATTTATCCATTGCCTCCCTCTCCGGGGCCGAAAGGGAATACAAGCGCCCTCTTGGGGGGGTAGTACCTGGGAGGAGATCGATGGAGCAGTCGTAGGGTCTGTGGGGCGGCAGAGACAGAGCACGTGTCTTGCTGAACACTTGTGTGAGGTCCAGGTATTCAGAGGGAACATTGGAGAGGTCTAGGGGTTCTTCCTTGGAAACAGGGTGTGACGAGTGGGCTCTGGCAGAGTGGAGGCATAAAGACAGACAGGCAGGGCTCCAATCCAAGATGGTGTTCTTGGCCCAGTCAATGCTGGGGTTATGTCTGCGCAGCCAGGGAGCCCCCAGGACAACAGGAGCATGAGAACCCTCCATGATGAAGAAAGAGATGGTCTCAACATGGTTACCAGAGATTCTTAGAGTGAGAGGGGGGGTGCGGCGAGTGATGGATGGTAGAGAACTTCCATCAAGAGCCTGGACTGACAGTGGGGTGTCCAAGGCCAGAAAGGGTATTCTTAGTTCCCTTGCAGTAACAGCGCACATCAGGTCTTGGTCAGATCCAGAGTCAATGAGTGCTTTGAGTGGTTGGGCCTTGTTCTGGAAGATGATCATGGTGGGTAGCAAGGGGCGTTGGCCTGAGAGATTTCTCTGAGAGAGGTCCTCCAAGACTCCCAGTTTCATTGGAGGGCCTATTGTTTTAACGGGCACTGAAGGCGGATTGGTCTCATTCCTACAAGGGGTCTGGTGCGTTCTTGGCATCTGAGCCGGAGGCATGCATCGATGCGACCTGCTAGATCCATGAGACCATTCAGGTCTGAAGGGAGCTCCTGAGAGATCAACCCATCCTTTACGGCCTCGCTCAGTCCATGAAAAAACACGTTGCACATTGCGCATTCATTCCATCCACAAGAGGCCACCAGGGTGCGGAACTCGATGGCGTAATCGTAGACTGAGCGTGTTCCCTGACGGAGTCTCAGCATCTGCCCAGCTGCCTCCTTGCCAGAAAGTGAGCGATCAAAGACTCTTTTCATCTCTCTGGTGAATGCGTTGTAATTAGTGCAGCAGGGGTCGTCGGCGTCCCATAGTGCCGTTCCCCAATCACGTGCTCTTCCAGAGAGAAGTGTGATGACATAGGCTATTTTTGAACGTTCCGTGGGAAATGTAGAGGTTTGTAACTCGAGAGACAGGGAGCACTGTGAGAGGAAGGCTCGGCAGGTGCCGGGTTCTCCATTGTAGGACTGAGGGGGTGGCAGGCGGGGTTCTCTGATCGGAGGAGGTGGAGAACGAACTGGAGCTGGGGGTGATGAGACCTAGAACTGTTCAATCCGAGAAGCAAGTGCAGTGAGGGTGTCCGCCATAGACCTTAGGTTCTGATTCACTTGCTGAATCTCCCCCTGGTGGGTGCCGAGAAGGGTGCCCTGTGCCTCCAAGGCGGTCCTGAGTTGACCTAAATCCGCTGGGTCCATGTTGGCCGAATTATTCTGTCACGGCCGGTCCGTGTGAGGCAGGCTTGGAGGACCCAAAAGCAGACACAATAGGTTGGATTCAATATAACAGAGGATGGAATGTGGAGAGGAGTTGCAGGTGATCATGGCTTGGTTAGAGTGGAGGGCGTGACATGGCGTACTGTTACACAAACGAAAGGCTGGAATCTATAATCACACCAAGGTCTTTTACTGTTGCATTTGATGGAACAGAAAGGTTATCTAAAGTTACAGTGTGATCAGAAAGCTTACTTCTAGCTGCTTGTGGTCCTATGACTAGAACTTCTGTCTTATCAGGATTAAGCAGAAGAAAATTAATTAACATCTAGTCACTTATATCCTGCACTTATTGCTTAATTTAATAGGCTGTTTTTTTCTCATCTGGTTTTGCTGAGACATATAATTGTGTGTCATCAGCATAACAATGAAAACTAATACCATGTTTACGAATTATGTTTCCCAGAGGAAGCATGTAAAGGGAAAAAAGCAGTGGGCCTAAAACTGAGCCCTGTGGAACACCAAACTCCACTTGAGAACATGAGGAATGGTCACCATCTAAATCTAC
The DNA here is from genome assembly GCA_013621035.1 of Clarias magur. Taxonomy (NCBI): domain Eukaryota; kingdom Metazoa; phylum Chordata; class Actinopteri; order Siluriformes; family Clariidae; genus Clarias; species Clarias magur. The sequence goes on from QNUK01000584.1 coordinate 22,704, forward strand.
AAACTGATAACGATCAGTCAAATAGGATCTGAGCCACAAGAGGGCAGTTCCCTTAATTCCTACTACCTTTTGTAATCTGTGAAGGAGAATACTATGATCAATGGTGTCAAAAGCTGCACTGAGGTCCAGTAACACAAGTATAGTGACGCAACCCTGATCAGAGGCCCATAGGAGGTTGTTTACTACTTTAACAAGTGCTGTCTCTGTGCTGTGATGAGGCCTAAATCCTGACTGATACAGTTCATTTATGAACTGTATCAGTCAGGAATCTCCAGAAGTTCCAGAATCTCATTTCAATTTATTCTCTTAATGAATGAAAGCAACATTTAAAACTGGCATTTCGTATCTACTCAGGTTATCTTTGTGTAATACTGAACTTTCTTTGTTGATCTGAATCATTTAGGTGCAATAAAAAAAATATCAGGAATGGGCAAATACTTTTTTCACTGCACTGTATTCATAATATTTAACTGTATTCATAATAAGCAGCCGAGTCCAACACACTGCTCTGGAACACTGAGACTTCTATCTGCCATCTAGTCAGTATAATACAAAGTGTGTGCAGTTGATTACTACTGTAACATTTTACTCACTAAATACCCAGCAGTTTCTTAATAAACGTATGGAAGACACATAAAAATATCACTATTAAAATTTACCTTCTATATTATTTGTCACATACAATATTATTTGACATACGAGGGGCGGTCATAAAATTTGTATGAATATGAATATAATATGGTCATATGAAAAAACATACACAATCATACACTGTATGATATGCAGTGAAATACAACTGAGAAAAAAAGAGATTTCCCTACAGTTAATTAAATTGCATTAGTACAACTTTGTAAAAAATAAAATTAGGAAGAAACACACACACACAAACTCAAGGTGTTTAAAGGAAAGCGTAACAGTCAATTATATTGACATTTTTAATCAATCAATCAATCAATCAATCAACCAATTAACCGATTGGTTAACAACAATACTACTACTACTACTACTACTAATAATAATAATAATAATAATGATGTCAATATGAATACATTTTGCACTTTTCCTTAAACTCCTTGAGTTTGTGTCTGTGGTGTGTGTGTGTGTGTGTGTGTGTGTGTGTGTGTGTGTGTGTGTGTGTGTGTGTGTGTGTGTGTGTGTGTGCGTTTCTTTGTATTTTTTTTTTACAGATCTGTTCTTAAGGTCAAATGGTGTAGATTCACTGAGTAAGAATTTGCATGAATATATAAATTATTGTATGTATATAATACTTTTTTTTTTGTCATCACAGCAATGACGTCATAATATTTTGCACTGGCAGCATTGCAGAAGTATGAAAATGTGGGTGACAGGTGGGTGGATGAGAATATTGCACGGGCCATCACTTTCCCCCCCCTCCATGTTTATTAAAACCAATCACATGTCTCATTTTGGAGCATGCTCAGTAAAGACTGCCTATATTATAAATGCAAATCTTGCTTCCTATACACTGTTGCATGCGAGTATGTGAAATGGCTGGTTTCTGGGTTTTCTTTTGGATCTTCTGCACTACGCGTAAGTAATAGTTGTCATCATGATTAATATATTGCTTGTTTATATTGATCAAGGTTTTTAACTACTTATTGAGTAATTATTACTATATATTATATTTTTACTCATTATTTCGTAATAAATTCAACTTATACCTTATAATAAATATTTTTCATATTTCTATTGGTACCCTGCTTTACAGTAATAATTTGTTAACTCATTAATGCATTAATTTAACTAATTAATTAATTAATTTGCTTTTCTAGACACAGTCCAACCTCTTAAGAGGATTACACATCCCTCTGAAGAGCCACAAGTTTATCAGCCTGATGAAGAACTCTGTGTGAATATCAGTGACTCGGCGACTCTACAGTGCTGTATTTTTGGAACAGATGTGGTATTTTTCTGGTATAAGCAATCAACCCGAAAACAGCCTCGCATTATGAGCAGAGTACAAAAATCTGAAGTTATATTTTTCAATGAATTCCAAAATGATCGGTTTCAAGCGAAAAAAACTTCCAACTGCTCTAATATGACAATTTCTAACATCATCCAATCTGATGAAGCCATGTACTACTGTGCAATCACAACACCCTATGATGTGTTTGGAGGTGGAACATATATAAAAATTAAAGGTGATTAATGTAGTAGAAATTGATTAATGTACTGACATTTTCCTCCACGACCTCCGATAAATCTTGATAAATGTTTTAGATGAACATCTTATTAATACATCAGAAACATCAACAGCAGCTCTGTGGCACAATTCAGTGGTGTGTGAACCAACCCTGCACGGAAACTGCACAAACATGAACAAACAAGGGAAAAATGGTAAGCTCTATTAATGAAGTATATTACATAATAATAAATGTGTTATGTTGTATTTACAAAGCATACATTATCAATCAGTCATACTAATGTAAGTAATAATGTGAAACAATAGCAGAATCAGAAATGATTAGACCTCTATATTTGACAGTGCTGATTTTAGGAACGGCTTTGGGCTCGTGTGCACTTCTGATTCTCTGTCTCACTTATTTCATATTGAGGAAAAGTAAATGTGTTAAAAGTAAGTGCTTTTTATTATCTGATAATACTTACTGCAGTGCAATTATTATTATTATTATTAGTTTTAGTAGTAGTAGTAGTATTATAAGTGTATTTATTTATTATTTATTATGTCTGTATTTAGTAAATGCTTCTATTGAAGATTCTTCAGGAATGAGGCAGGTGTGTGTGTGCATATTCATGAGTATATTTTTTATGAATTAAGTACACTATACATTTTATGTACTGTATGCTTAATGTTGTAAGTAATAATATATGTTCCCCTCATAAATCTAATTACTTTATATACAGCTATGTAATATATACCATCAGCTTAACTTAACTTAACTTAGATTCATGTATGCAGCTTTGCTAGTAATGACGGATTGTTTTTTGTTTTTTTTTTCATCCAGGAATCTGAAGCTGAAAATCTCAGTTATGCAGCTTTGCAATTCTCCAAAAGGAACCTCAAACCTGACAGAAGCAATACTAGGTCATCAGATGAATGTGTGTACTCTAGTGTGAAGAAATTGTAATACAGTGTGTATCATAAGATAAACTGCCATTAAAAAATGCTTCAATGTTTTTATTTCATTATAAATATAAAAACAATAATAATTGAATAATAAATAAACTGTTCATGACATAGATAGATAGATAGATAGATAGATAGATAGATAGATAGATAGATAGATAGATAGATAGATAGATAGATAGATAGATAGATAGATAGATGTCACAGGAAATGAAACCTAACTCCGATACACGCTTAGGTACTAGTATACAGTATCATCTCGGATATTATCTCACCTCCGACTGCTGTTGATGACCTGTGTTTTATCTCACTGTGTGCTTTACAGTATTGATTTGCATTAAACATACGAGACAAGCTGGTTGTATTGATTGCTCATAACGTCCCTTCTACTAACTATTTTAATTTCATTCATGGTAGATGTTTAACTTCAGGCAAATACAAAGGCCAGTCTGGCAAAGTTTCATTAAATTCTGTCCAGCCTGTTTTTCCGTGATGCTGTGACAAAATCGGCTGAACATACAGACATACAGTCCAGACACAGGGGCGGTCATAAAATTTGTATGATCATATGAAAAAACATAAAATAACTCAACATTGTTTTTGTTGTTTAAAAGAACCTGTGGTAGTTCCGCACTATGCCATTAGAGGGTCAAAACCAAAATGGTGCACCTGATTGAAAAAAAAAAATTTAGTGTGCCTTCCTCATGACAATGCGTCAGCCCATTCAAAAAGATTAAACTTGCGGGCGACTTGGGGTACAAAATTATGCCTCATCCCCTTACTCCCCCAGTCTCTTCTTGATGTCCTTCATCTTCCATCCTCTGGCATCTCTTAAAAAAAAGCATTCAACAACTGGTGCTACTGGAGCAACTCTCACAAGGTCTGCAGATGACAACAGTCGAGCTCTCACGACACCAACATCAAGGAGCCAGGGATGTGCCTCTGCCAATCCCATGCAGAGATGCGCAGCACCTGTTCACTAAGCTCATGCCACATTACAACATGTGCATACGTCTATCTCGTCTACAGAGCTATGCTGAAAGTTTTAATCTACATAAGGCTGAAATTCTCGCTGTGGCCTTTCTAGGACTCAAGCCATGCTTGAATTCAACAAGTGCACATATGACCCACAAACTGCACCAAGAGCCCAGCTGCACTGCCTGACAGAAATTATAATTCGGTGGCTCTAGCCTGATCATCTCACTTCACTCAAAGTTGTTGAGAAAGTTGCAAAGGATTGTGTGTTCCTCTCCCTTCTGAACCAGCTAAGTAAGACCTAGTGTGCATGCTGGAGTGTGCTCTAGGCATTCTGTCACTCATTCATGAGAGGCAGCATCCGTGAGAGAAACGTCCTCCCAGTTTCTTTCCTGTGCTTTGCAAAGACCCGGCAACACAACCTTTACTTTTAGGTCATGACTGGCCCTGTTTACTGCTGTCAAAGATGAACCACATGCCAAGAAAGTGTGCAAAATATTGGCCTAGGTGGTGAAGACCTGCGTCAACACACTCTGTGTGGCTGGTGCAATCTCCAGTGATGACATGAACACCCAGGCAGAAGGTGAAACTAATGATCCCTCTAATCCATTTCTCTTGCTGTCTCGGCAGGTGAAAAATGATGGTAGCTTGGCGCAACTACAAAAACACTGCAGGGAACAGGTTCTAGAGATTAACGATGAAGTCGACATGTCTCTGCAGTCCCAGCCCACCTTCTACTTCCTGGTGCAGAATGATTTTTAGATTACCACACACTGAGTAACAAGCCATGCAACCTCCTTCTAGTTCCACAAGCCAAAGTTATGCAAAGTTTTGGTGGATACCTTGGGGTCAACGATACAATCAAATAAGTCCATAATCACTTCCACTGGCTGGGGTTGCACACTGAGTTGAAAGATTCAGCTAGCTGGTATTAGGGGTTTCATCCCTTTGAACTGCTATTCCACCCTGCACGGACCATTCACTAAATTCCAACCTGCACGGACCATTCACTATAGTGGAAAGAGTAGGACCAGTGAACAAGAGCTGGGTAAGTGCAAAATATTAAAGATGTGGACTGGACTGTTGAAACTGTTCTCAGCTCTTGCTCTTCTTTTGTTTGCTGAGCAGTGCTGCAAGCTGGTACAATGTGGAGCTGATTCCCACACATAACGAGGAGATGAGTGAGGCTTTGGAGCAATGGCAAGTTCTCCACTGAATCAATCCTCACACATTTGATAAGTCATGACATTAAAACGCTGCATGGCGCCTTTGTCCGACAGTACCCATACCCCTGGTATTTCAGAAATGCTGAACTCTAAAGCATGCTACATCATGGTATCATAGAGGAATCGATGAGCCCATGGTCCAGTACTATAGTGACCATGCCCAAGCCTGATGGGTTGATTCATGTTGAGACATTGTCTCGTCTTGTGCCGCCATTGCCCCTATGCCGCTACTTATTTCGACTTGTCATTCCCTCAAGCAGCTGGAAGGATCATCAGTATTACCTTAAAAAATGTATTGGAGGAGTTACAGAAGGCTGGGCTCATGGCAAATCCGCAAAAATGTCACTTGGCCACAGTACCTTGGGTATAAGATTAGATACATTCGGCTGAAATCGCAGTAAAATAAAGTCGAGGCTGTCTAATCGTACCCATGACCACGACAAAAAGTCAGGTACACGCCTTTTTGGGCCTTGAAAATGATTATTACTGTTTTGTCCCATGTTTTTTCCTCCACTCAGACCTGCTGAGAAAGGTACTACTACCAGAGAAGGTGTGCTGGACAGACAGAGGAAAAAGCCAGTTTGTCCATCCTCCAAAAAAACCAAGACCATTCATAGTCCCCGCGGGTGCCTCCAAGACTGGGCTCTTATAATGAACCACTTATGAGGTCCTACATTCATCTTCAAACAAGTTATGACCTGTTGCAATTTTTTTTTTTTTTTAGTCTGTGTCTACATTTACATTGACATTTGCATGCATGGCCTTATTTAATGAATATGATTGCTATCAAACTTGAAGGTATTGTATCAAACGTATAAGAAAAAAAATATGAGTTGTAAACACTATATAAATAAATAAATAAATTGTCATGTCTTCCTGATTCGAGTGAGACGCAGATGCAGAATCCATTTGTATAAGCAGGGTTTTTATTGAATATTCTTTTTTCTCTCAAAACAAACAAAAAACACAAAAAAGAAACAAAACCAAACAAAGTCCCGTGACGCTCACGGCAACTCCGAGCGAGGCTTCCCAGGCAGGGTCTGCAGGTGGGCGAACGTGAACCGTTTCGGCTTCTGGAGAATAAGTGGAAATCAAAGGAAACTCTTGTACTGTCCTTGTGACTCTTGAGGGTCTTTCCTTCCTCCCAGAGTCCCACACCTGCAGACACTGCTCAATCCTGGGAGCGAGACGGGCAGAAGAGAATCATTAACGTGTTTTACAAATAACAAGGAGAGGGAACAAGTGAGGACAAACATAAGGTGCACAACAGTGAACCGACGAAGCCCTACGGGTTCGACTGGAATAAATAGTAGACACACAAGGGAATCACAGGTGTTCGTGTTTAGTGCTTAAGTGCTTAAGTGTTGGTAGTGAATACATAGACACACTAGGTGGGGACAAAGAGTCAACTCAGTAATCCGGGGAACTTGATCTTATTCCCCTGATCCGTGGAGGTACGGGTGTTACAGTACCCCCCCCCCCAGGACCGGCTCCCGAGAGGGGGTGTGAGGGCTGTCTCCGTGTAACCGGAGGGAGTCGAGGCTCACCTACCTGATGGGATGGCCGGTGAGGGGGACGACCCGGACGTCGCGGCGCCGGGCGTTCCGGTCTTTCCAGATGGAAATCCCTAATGAGCCCTCTATGCAAGATGTCCTTTGCTGGCACCCAGCTCCGCTCCTCCGGGCCGTACCCCTCCCATTCCACCAGATATTGAAGGGAACCCCCTCTCCTCCGGGAGTCTAGTAGTTTTTTGACTCGAAACGCCGGAGCGCCCTCAATCTCCACGGCTGCTGGGGTTGCTGGTTCCGCCACACCTTCGTCCAGCGGTCCCCGGGTCACTGGTTTAAGAAGAGAGATATGGAAGACAGGGTGGATGCGTAAATGGGTTGGTAGTTGTAGTTTAAAAGAGACAGGGTTTATTTGGGCTAAAATAGGAAAGGGACCTATATAGCGGGGTGTGAGCTTACGGCAGGGAAGATTCAAGTGAAGGTCCCTTGTTGAGAGCCATACTCTATCGCCTACCTGGAGCGGAGGACTTTCCCTTCGTCGTCTATCGGCAAATTTCTTAAAGCGACGAACTGCTTGGGAGATTTTAGTGTGGGCCTCTTCCCATACCTTTTCCGCTCTTTTAAACCAATCGTCCACCATAGGGACTTCGGTGGGTGTGGCATCCCAGGGACAGAGCGGGGGTTGATGCCCAAGTATACATTGGAAAGGCGTTAGGCCGGTAGCTGAGTGACGTAGCGAATTTTGCGCATATTCCGCCCAGATTAAGCATTCTGCCCACTCGTGTTGACGGCTGCTACAATATGCTCGAAGATATTTTCCGAGTTCTTGGACAGTCCGCTCTGCCTGACCATTAGACTCGGGATGATAGCCCGACGTTAGGCTAACAGTGGTGCCCAATTTCTGAAAGAAAACTTTCCAGACTCGTGCGATAAATTGGGGCCCACGATCGGATACTATATCTTCGGGGATACCATAGCAACGAAACACGGTTATAAATAGGGCTTCTGCCACCTGGAAGGCTGACGGGAGGGAGCCGAAGGGGATAAATCTACATCCCTTGGAAAACCGATCGATCACTACTAGAATAGTGGTGTAGCCCTTAGATACAGGCAGATCCGTGACAAAATCCACTGAGATATGGGACCACGGTCTGTTAGGTGTCTCTAACGGCATTAATTTACCAACCGGCAGGTGTCTAGGATTTTTTGATGTTGCACAAACTGCACAAGACGAAACCACTGTTCCTACTGACTTCCGCATATTCGGCCACCAGTACTTTTGCTCTAGCAGTCTAAAAGTCCGAATGATCCCGGGGTGTCCGGCCGCTGCACTCGTGTGTGCGTGAATGATTACCTGTTCTCGTAGGGACACCGGTACGTAGGTTCTCCCCGGAGGACATTGTCGCGGCGCGGCGTGGGACCGTGCCGCTTCTGCAATCTCCGAGTCGAGGTCCCACATGATCGGTGCCACCACGAGAGACGAGTGCAGGATTGGCTCGGGCTCTATGGGTTCCCCAGGGGCTGTGTAGTACCGGGATAAAGCATCTGCTTTCTTATTTTTTGACCCGGGGCGGTAAGTAATAGTGAAGCGGAAGCGAGTAAAGAACAGAGCCCATCGGGCTTGGCGAGGGTTTAATCGTTTTGCTTGTTGGATATATTCTAAGTTGCGATGATCGGTCAGCACTACGAATGGGTGATCGGCTCCCTCTAGCCAGTGCCGCCACTCCTCTAACGCCGCTTTTACTGCTAACAGTTCGCGATTGCCGATATCATAGTTGCGCTCGGCAGGGGTTAGTTTACGCGAAAAGAAAGCGCAAGGGTGGAGTTTTTCTGGGTTGCCATGACGCTGTGACAGCACCGCCCCAATCCCCACTTCAGAGGCATCGACTTCAACCAAAAAAGGCTTGGTTGGGTCGGGGATTTTTAGAATGGGTGCCGTAGTGAATGCGGTCTTCAGATCTTGAAACGCTCTGCGTGCCTCCGGCGGAAACTCACGCAGACGCTTAGGCTTCCCCTTTAGTAGGGTTGTTAGCGGCGCTGCCAGCATACTGAAACCTCGGATAAAGCGTCTATAAAAGTTAGCGAAACCCAGAAAGCTCTGTAGCGCCTTTACCGATTGGGGTTCCGGCCATTGTTGCACCGCCTTCACCTTGGACGTCTCCATTTCGACCCCCAGTGGCCCTATGCGGTAGCCGAGGAATGCGATCTCCTTTTTATGGAACTCGCACTTCTCCGCCTTCGCATAGAGCCCGTGTTTGCGCAATCGATGAAGGACGGCAGTTACATGTTGGACGTGCTCGGAGTATGACCGAGAGTAAACCAAGATATCATCCAAGTAAACTATCACATATCGGTTTAACATATCCCTAAACACGTCGTTCATGAACCCCTGAAACACCGCAGGTGCGTTTACCAATCCATAAGCCATCACGTTGTATTGGTAATGGCCAGATGTAGTGCTAAACGCCGTCTTCCACTCATCGCCCTTACGCACACGAACGAGATTATAGGCGCTGCGGAGGTCGAGTTTAGAAAAAACAGAGGCGCCTTGGAGTTGGTCGATGGCGGTCGGTACCAACGGTAGTGGGTGCTTGTATTTTACTGTTACTGCATTGAGACCTCTATAATCAATACAGGGACGTAAACCCCCCCCTTTCTTATCGATAAAGAAGAACCCTGCCGAGGCGGGTGACGTGGATCTACTGATAAGACCCTGCTGGAGAGCTTCACTCACGTATTCCTCCATAGCCCGTGTCTCCTCCACGGACAATGGGTAAACACGCGAGCTCGGCGGTGGTTTCCCCCGCAAAATCTCAATCGCGCAGTCCCACGGCCGATGAGGGGGAAGTCGTGCGGCTGCCCTAATGCTAAACACGTCTTGAAACTGTGCATACTCAGATGGTACTTCTATTGATACTAGGGCTAGCGGGCTTTCAATGGATGTGGTTTGGACCGTCAATGTAGGCGGTATACATTTTTTAGCACATCTAGGGGCCCATGATAGGATGCGAGATTTTTCCCAATCAAAATTAGGATTATGAGAGCTGAGCCATGGGAGACCCAACACGACGGAATGATCTGACCGAGGGAGTACAAAGAATTTTAGTTCCTCGGAATGACCGGGAAAAGTTAATCGGAGGGGCGCAGAGATTTGTTTAATAGGAGAATGCCGAAGGTTATGACCATCCAAAGCTTTAATTGCGATAGGGGCTGGTAGCTTCGACAAGGGAGCCTGTAGCGAGGAAAGAAGAGAAGATGTTATAAAATTTCCAGCCGACCCAGAATCTACAAGGGGAAAGACACACATAGACTGGTTAGCATACGACAATTGTGCTTTAACACAGAAGGAGTGATGTGTGCGTGGAGGTGTGATGTGTATTACTTTTTGGAGTAAGGGGCAGTGATTTATGGTATGTTTTTCCCCCCCACAGTACAAGCACAGCCCCTCTTGTATGCGTCGTCTCCTCTCCTGGGCCGTGAGTCGGGATGTGCCGAGGTCCATAGGTTCTCCCGGAGTTCCTTCCCGAGGCTCCGTCGCGGGGGTGCTGAGGCTGGGACGATGGCGGAACTCCGACCGTTTGGGCGGGGTTTTCGGGGAGATGTGTCGTCTCTGGCTGCGGAGGTGCTGGTCTAGTTTGATGGCCAGCGTGATGCACTCATCCAGGGACATGCCCGTATCCCGGCAGGCCAATTCTAGCTGGACCTCGGGTTGTAGCCCATCCCTGAATCTAGCGAGGAGACTGCGGTCACACCAGCCACTCTCCGCGGCCAGTACCCGAAAACGGATCGCATAATCCGCCACTGTTGCAGTCCCTTGTTTCAGCCTCAGCAGCTGTTGTTCCCCCGTTCTGCCCTGATCGGGGTGGTCGAACACCGTGCGGAACTCCGAAAGAAATTGCGGGTAGTTGGATGCCGCGATTCTGCCAGCGCTCCAAACCGCCGCGGCCCAATCCATAGCGGTTCCTGTGAGCTGCTGCGTGACGAAGCTGATCTTCTGTAGATCCGTCATGTTCGGGAAATCCAGGAGCCACAGCTCACAGGCCAGGAGAAACCGCTTGCACCCCTCCGGATTCCCGTCATACCTTTCCGGGGGGTTCGGGCGAGGTGGTAGCGGTGTGGAGCGCGGACCTGGCGCGCAGAGCGAAGGCAAGCGGTGCATAAGTTGTTCCATCCCGCGCGCCAGGTCATTCACGGCTCTGGCCAACCCGTCAATCTCATTCTGTTGGCCTCGGATGTAATCGAGGACGGGGGCTTCGTCCTCAGGAAGCGGGGTTCCTGCTGCGTCTGGTAGGGTCGGTTCATCTGTCATGTCTTCCTGATTCGAGTGAGACGCAGATGCAGAATCCATTTGTATAAGCAGGGTTTTTATTGAATATTCTTTTTTCTCTCAAAACAAACAAAAAACACAAAAAAGAAACAAAACCAAACAAAGTCCCGTAACGCTCACGGCAACTCCGAGCGAGGCTTCCCAGGCAGGGTCTGCAGGTGGGCGAACGTGAACCGTTTCGGCTTCTGGAGAATAAGTGGAAATCAAAGGAAACTCTTGTACTGTCCTTGTGACTCTTGAGGGTCTTTCCTTCCTCCCAGAGTCCCACACCTGCAGACACTGCTCAATCCTGGGAGCGAGACGGGCAGAAGAGAATCATTAACGTGTTTTACATATAACAAGGAGAGGGAACAAGTGAGGACAAACATAAGGTGCACAACAGTGAACCGACGAAGCCCTACGGGTTCGACTGGAATAAATAGTAGACACACAAGGGAATCACAGGTGTTCGTGTTTAGTGCTTAAGTGCTTAAGTGTTGGTAGTGAATACATAGACACACTAGGTGGGGACAAAGAGTCAACTCAGTAATCCGGGGAACTTGATCTTATTCCCCTGATCCGTGGAGGTACGGGTGTTACATAAATAAATAAATAAATAATCATTCTGTAGTTGGAATAATGTTCAACAATGATCCACAGAGTTGTACAGAGATAGTTATATAGAAGTTAAATAGAGACAGTCAAAGAAATCATTTGTTTTATATCGAAATATGCTAGAGTTACAGCTTGATGGAAATTTTACATTATACATTAAGACATCAGATGTTACATACAGTACTAGGAAATTACAGTTGTCTAAGTCAATAGACAAATCAACTACTCACTTTTATTATTAACAATGAGGAGACAGACGTTTTGTTTACGCAAAAAGTAATAATTTTAGAAAAATCTAAGTACTAGGGAACACTAGCACTTCAGAATAAACAGTATCTTGATATTGATCCTTTTTTGTTCTTCCTCTTTTGGTTTTCTTTTCACTGAAATTTAGGGCGGCATAATTCTTCTCCATGGCTCCATGGTTCTGCAGGAACAAATATAAAGAGATAATAAATAAGAGATGTAATGTATTTTGCGGACTAAACTTTATATCCTGTATACACAGTGACAGTTTAGCTACCTGGTTGTCTGCTTTCTTTATCAATGATTCTGTTGGAGGTCGTGCTGTGTTAAAAAAAAAAAAAAAAAAGAAAGAAAGAAAGAAAGAAAGAAAGAAATAGCATTTAAATAAAACAAATGCACCAAATTAAAAGGTTTGCCACAAGTATACACTGTGTAATTTGGGGATTCATATTTTTTGTAATATTTACCACTGTATGGGCTTGGTAAAATTTATTAAAACAATATAAAACATTTGTAATGAATAAAAGAATAATAGATTATTATTGCTTGAATTTCTTTTTTTACTGCATAAAACGGTAACCTACCTGTGTATTTCTCAGAGATTTGTTTTTTACAGTATAAAAAAGCTTGAGTACAGTTCACTACCGCACACACTGCCAACGCTACAGCAAGGTAGATCACTACAGAATCAGATTCCTCTGGAGAAAAACAAATATCTTAATAATTAATATGTGCAGATTGTTGAACTACACTAAACCAAAGCAAACAGTTAATCAGTCCAATTACATACTTGGTGAACGATTGCATTCTTACCCAGTTGTACTCGTGTCCCGTTCCCAAAAATGATCTTCCCGCACACGGCCACAGCGCAGTAGTAAGTCCCAGTATCATTGAGGCTGAGGATGTTCTTGGAGAAGTTGTACACACAGGTGTGTGTAGGAGAGCCGCTCTCACACTGATGGCTGCTGTTGTGATGAGTGTAAATGATTTGAGGATGGGATTGTGGTGGAGCAGCTCTGAACCAGAGCACTTGGAGTTCTGCTGCTCTGCTCTCAGAGAGAACCGAGCACTGCAGAGTCACTGACGCTCCTGCAGGAACCGAGTCCGACACGCCGCTCTGGAACACGGAGATGTTTATCTCTCCTTCGTCTGGTCAGGAGAACAAAAGGGGTGTAATGCATAGCTTTTGTAATAATTTCTTTACAGTGTCTAAAGTGTTCTACTGATTTCCTCAGTTGTGTTGGTCACAGTGGAATGAGACTTCAGGTCATCTCAGACACACCCAGTCACACACCTATGGTTTGGTGAGAGGAAGCTGAGGTACAGAACAACACAGACATCTACACAGCCACAAGGCCAACATGTGAAACCTCAACACAGCCAGTAACTTGATCTGAGGATTCAAATTCACGCCATGACGCATGCTACTGTTCAACATGACCAAATATACCATGTTTATCTCAGTTAATAACCGAACATTTAGATCAGTTTATACATATTCATTTCAGATTATTGATCTTTCAATTCTGTTGCTTGTGTGCAATTTCGAGCTGTAATTGTCACCTTAATTTTCACATTTATTTAACTATATTAAATACAGTCTTGTGCAAAAGTTTAGGCACCCCTTGATAAATAACACACACAAACAAAAAAATATATAATATTTTCAGCAAACATTGGTGCATAGTTATTTTTTATGTCATAAATTGAACAAAGATAATAAATAAATTAAAAAAAAAAACATTATTGTGGCACTGTGCAAAAGTTTGGGCACTCTAAGTGTTCCAGAGTCTCAGATTTTTTTTTTTTTTTTTTTTTTTACAAGGTTTCAGACCTTAATCAGCTCGTTAAATCTGATGCATGGCAACAGCTGTCATTAGTAAATGCCAATTTCAAAGTTGTCGTTTTATTCTTTCAGAATCCTGTCAGATCCAGAGTCTTTCCACGGAAACTGGGCACACGACTTCCATATACTGTACTTTAGAAATAATGGCAGTACACTTTGTACACAGATTCCATTAAACCTATGGGTGATTAGGGGAATAATTTTACCCCGGTGTTCATAAAGTGAACCCAAAAACAGGAATCATGTGGACACGGTGAGACCATGCAAAAATCACAAGCCTTCTTAACTTGTGAGTTACTTGTGAGTTTAGCCAAATCAAATCAAGTGTGAATGTATTCTTACTATTTGTGGCTATAGATCTTTTAATTCAAATAGATAATTTTGCCATGAACAGGATAAAGTAGAGCAAATTTACAGTGAATTATATATATATATATATATATATATATATATATATATATATATATATATATATATATAAACTTCAACTTAAACTATGTTAAACTTAACATAACATTGTTAATTAAATGAGCAGTAACAGCAAAAAAAGCTTCAATCTGGTATAAATCTAAAAATAGATTAAATCTAATAGTCATTTAGTTTTATTGCATATGTTATAGCTATAATGGTTTGTTCACATATATTCATTTGTAGTCAATAAACCATATGTTTGGAAAGGTTTTTTTTTTTTTTTGCTTTTTAAGAAAATAAGAAGGCATAAAACAATATTAGTTCTATCTTTAAAGCCTATTTAAACTAAATGGACCTTTGAACAATTGCTATATTGCCCTCTTTAAAGTGGAGAAAATTCTATTTGAGCACAATGAGACTAAAAGCATAGTCGTATTAAAGTTCAATGTAAATTCTAAAATGAATGCAAATATGTCCACACACATATGTATATCTACATACAAACAAATTTTGTTTACTTCATTACCTGTTACAGCCAAAAGAGTTCCATTTGATAGAGTAACGTTCTCCCAGCTTAATGTCTCACAGTAGTAAAGTCCTCCATCATCTCTTTTCACATGTGGAATAGTCAGAGCAACGGCCTTATCAGTCGTCTCCATTTTAAATCCCAAAGTCTCAAACTTTGGGGACATTTGGATTTCTCTATATGTTCTTCTTTCTCCCACTATTTGAGGGAGCTCTCCCAAAGTTTGTTTGTACCAAATGACACGATCTAAACTATTCATCTTCCCAAATGGGCAGTTAAGCAAGACACTTTCTCCAGACTTCACAGAAATAAGTGATAGTTTAGGAAAATCCATAGATTGAACGGGATCTAGAAAATGAGCAAAATGTCATAGAATTCAACAAGAAAAAATCTAATTTTATAAAATTACTAAATCATTGGAAATACAAAATGTAATTGAGAATAGAAAAACAGTCGAATGTACTGTATAATCCTTTTAGATCAAATTCTTGATGTGATGTATAATGTATAACTCGTTTAGAAACAATTCTTTAAAAACTCACATATTAAGCAAAAAGGTAAAACAAGACTCCAGAATGCAGACATCGAGAGAGAGGATGTGAACCTCTGCTTGAGCATCTCAGAGAAGCTAAAAAACAAAAGCACTATGCGTTTTGTACTGGAAACTTTCATCTTATTGGCTGCTACAGGTCACAAGGTTACTATGTATAGTATGTAGGGATTTCCTTTCCATCTACTGGTTTCTATTCGGGTACCTCAGGTAAATCAGGCCACCAGACGTTGACGGTAAAAAAAAAAAAAAAAAAAGATTGTTACTGTAAGTGTTTCTTTGCATTGTTTTACTCAACAACAGATCAAAATTGCATATAATTAATACAAAAATAGCTTGAAAATGTTAAAGAAATGCACAGTAGTACAAAACCTACATATATTGTAGTTAAATATTAGTCAATCAAGAGGAGATGCAAATGCAGAAACATCTAGGCATTTGGCAGACGCCCTTATCCAGAGCGACTTATATTTTATTATCTCATTATACATCTGAGCAGTTGGGGTTGAGGGCCTTGCTCAAGGGCCCAACAGGGACAACTTGGTGGTAGTGGAACTTGAACCTGGGACCTTCCGAACCATAGTCCAATGCCTTAACCACTGACCTACCCCTGACCCGAAACATATTCCTTTGTTTTAGTAAGGTGACAAATTTTTAAAAAAAGAAAAAAAGATTGATCAAATATATATATATATATATATATATTTTTTTTTTGATCATATATCATATATATATATATATATATATATATTGATCAATCTTTCTTTCTTTCTTTTTAAAAATTTGTCACCTTATTGTCACTATAAAAAAAAAAAAAAATATATATATATATATATATATATATATATATATATATATATATATATATTTTTTTTTTTTTTCCTTAAAAAAAAAATATATATATATATATATATATATATATATATATATTTTTTTTTTTTTTTTTTTTAAGGTGACAAGTAAGGTGATAATTTTTTATATATATTATAAAAATAAAACATAATTAAAAAAATAATAATAATATATATATTATATATTTTTTATTATATAAAAAAAAATAATATTTTTTTGTCACATACATAACCACATACATTACAGTGAAATGTTTATATAAATGTCAGTGGACTAAAAATTGCCAAGTTACACTACAAATTAAGATACAAATAAAAGGTTTGTAATAAAATAAATAATTTTGCAATTAAATTACAAAATGAAATAGAATTAAAATAGGAATTTAAATTACGCAGGAGCAGTATTTACAAAATGAACATATAAACAGTGTAGTATGAAGTTATAAAAAATATAAAAGTTTAGAAATGTAAAAACATAGTGTAGGCATGACAGCAGTATGATCTGAGACAGGGACGATGGACGGATATGAAATGTGTTTCAGCAGATGTGATGAAAGCTAAAGCTTGCTTTGAATCTGACATCAAAGTAGCATTTTTTTTTTAACTTCTTAAAATCTTATTTTCTGTGCTAATGTTGGAGAGAAAGACAGAGACAACGTGCAATTGGTTTCTCACTTTCATGAATACAGTATGTATACACCATCCTTTCACTTGGTCACTTATGTTGAAGTCTAAAGTGAACCGGTTTTCAAGCAAAACATCCCCGTAGCATGATGCCACACCCCCCCCCCATGCACACACACACTGTCAGTCACACACTAAGATTTCATTCAGCCACTTTTTTATTTTTTCTGTGCATATATTGTTTGAAATACAGTTAGCAGCAGAGTTGTCATACTGTTGGTGAATGTGTGCATGTGCACAGCAACATCTACAGTATATTTTCTGAGCTGCTGAGAGACTACCTGCAGAGTGTAAGGTGAAATGTTTTCTTGCACGTTACTCAGTGCAGCAAATGACCTTGTGAATCAAACAACGTCGTCTATTTTGTCATACACCAGTTAGTTTTGACCAAGCCATTTGATTGGACGAGAGGCATTCCTTGAGTGGTGGTAATAGAAAAACAGCACTGGGACATTTATCCGTATGTATCACTCCATATCGCAAATGTTCTAATAAACATCAATTACACTAACTCTTGCTCCCCAGAATGGGTGAAAGTAGGTCACTGCCTGCCATAACCCAGATTCACAACCAGTCACTGTAGCACTTTCAGCAAGAAAACACATCTGAAAAAAAAAAAAAAAAAAAAAAAGGTTCTGTCTTATATTAATAATTAATCATTCTGAATCATCTCAAAAGAACCTTCCACGTTCCTTTATTTACAGGAACGAAGCTAACTACAAAGCTAACTATCTCCTAGCACAAGGCTGAATTCCAAATCCCTCTCCAATCCCTGATCAAGGACACAACTTGGAGTGTGAGACACGGTATTGTACACCCTATCATACTGGCTTTCCATTTAACACTACTTGGGATCTAATCCTTGAAGTTAAATCCGGAAGTTAACAGAACTCATATTCTAAAGTAGAATAAGTGAAAATATAAAGTAAATCTGGTACAGTAAGTTTCTCAGGACTGGCTGCATAGTATCAGTAAGAATTTAAAACTACTTTCACTCCTGCGAATTACACCAACTGTCAATCGCCAGCTCAGCCGGTCACAGCTAGTTGGCGGAGCAAAATAACTGGTTGAATAAACAAACAAACAAATGAACAAAATAAAAAACAAAAATAAAAATGAAACTTTTAATACTCGCCTGTAAAGAGGCCATTTATCAGGTGATTGCGCATCATTACTACTCTCATAAAATAAAAGTCCTGACTCACATCACGGTCCAATCACATGAGCCCAAATATTTAAAAACAATATTGATTCGCTAAGAACAAAAGTGGGCGGGTTCAGTGCGCACAGAGCTCCGCCCCAAGGACGATTCGCCAAAATCCAATCAGAGCTCAGCCTCAGGTCACATGCTTTTCAAAAATCTACGTGCCTACATAGACACTCGTTTGTCCGGCGCCCCGCGTACACCAACACAAATGAACGTAATACAGTTTAGATTCTTTTTTTTTTCTTTTTTATTGCAAATAAATTATATTAAGAAATACAGCGGAATATTGTGACTAATGTGACTTCATTATTAAAATAAATAATTATTATGTTGGATAATTACACGTTAAAGTCGCATTCTTCTCTGCCTAACTTTAAGGGGGCGGCGCCCCTGCGCCCCGTATTGACCGGTCGCCGCTGGTTATGTTATGACATACAAAATTATGTCTGTTGTATACTGTTGTATACGGCAGAGTCACAGCCATGGTGATATTCATCACAACAGTACTCCCCCTCATGTGATATTGCTTATTACAACATCTTAGACTAGTTTCATTGTTTTAACATTTCTCTTGTATCACATATGCTTTATTGATGACTGCTTGGTGACAGTACTGCTGCTGCAATATGCTCATGAACAAATGAAACACTGCACATAGAAATTTCTTACAAAACGGATTATTTGATTTTATACAAAACTGTGCGTCTCCATCAGCACCGGAAATTCAAAATTCAGACGACTTTGACAATGATGTAGTGTCAATACTGGCCCACTGCTTCGCGCATCCAGCAAGTACTGCTGCGGCTAAACACTGAACAGTCTGATAAATTATCATTCCTGTAATTGTATAACTTGTGTAATCCTGAAATACCAGCAATAGTAGTGGCATTTTCCATACAATTGTCCTGTTTTAGTTGTTCAGAATCTTTCCATAGCCTGTAAATGGTATTCCTGGCAATTCATAATCGGCCATGGCTACTTGAATTGCACCAAGCTGAAGCGTGACAATGATCCTCTTGTACGAGCAATGTCGAAATGCCAAACCGGAAGGTTTTCCTTACTTTTTACACAAGACATGTGAGCACATCCACAAAATGCCTCATGAATACGTGAGTTTTCTTATAAAAAACAATTATCAGTGCTCTATTGAAAAGTGTTTCTTTTGTCCCTGAGTATAGTGACATGGTTTCTCTGTATTTAAGCTCATATACTGTAGATAGATTATTTCTTAAACCAAAGGGAAATTATACCGTTACAGCTACCAGTTCACATATTGTACAACAAGTATGCAAAACTTGCATTTAAAAATAAATCAATCAATCAATCAAGATCAAGAACCCAAGTCTGAAAGTCTTGTTTTTCGTCTACTGATTATGGGTGTTATGTCGTTCCAGCAGGTTTTACCAACATGCCTTCAGTCCAGATCTGGATGATGTTTACATTGGTTCTTTAAAAAAAAAAAAAAACAGTCGCCTGACAAGAAGTTTCAAAATGAGATTGCTAGATGCTAAAAATTTCTACTTTGACAGTTTCATGTTAACGCTAGTTGCTAAAGCATGCCAAAGCTGACTTTGTGCAATATGTATTAACAAACATGTGCAATTCTCAATATATGCATAAGAACCTTTTGAAGGAAGTCTGTTGTTGGTGTATTTTCCAGTAAACGGGCTGTTCTTATCCTCAAACCACAGACTTCTTCTACTTACAGCCAGAAAGAAGACAACAGCATACTGGATGTGATGTGTATTCCTGATTTATTACTGATGAATGTGTAGGCTTTATTAAAATGACACTGAATACATGTGATATTGGTTTCCGGAAAACAAGCTTAAAGGACACGAATCATTTGTGATGTAAAGCTTAACGGAAATACTCAGTACTGAAAACCAAACTTTTCATTAAAGTGTTTTTATTAGCACATGACTAAACCAAACTGCAAAAAATATTAAGTAATGCCGGAATATTTCACTTCAGAGTACATACTGTCTTGAGATTGAACTTGATTTGCTCCCATTCGTTTAGTTTTCCTTTCACTGAAGTGTATGGAAGAGTAATTCGGCTCCACAGAGTCATGATCCTATTTTTTAAATAGATAGATAGATAGATAATAACAATAATATTATTATTATTATTATTATTATTATTATTATTATTATTATTATTATTATTATTATTGTTGTTGTTGTTGTACAAAACATAAAAACACTAATAAAACATCTTTCTAAAATCATTAATAAATTAAAGAATATATATATTAATGAAGTTTATGTATTTATTTAAATGTACTGTATATCCAGTAAGATACTTCTTCTTTGTCTTTCCCTTTCATGGGTCGCCAGAGCGAATCATCTGCTTCCATCTAACCCTGTCCTTATATCCTCTACTCTCACGCCAACTAACTTCATGTCCTCTCTCACTACATCCATAAATCTTCTCCTTGGTCTTCCTCTAGACCTCCTGCCTGGCAGTTCCAACCTCAGCATCCTTCTACCGATATATTCACAATCTCTCTTCTGAACACGTCCAAACCACCTCAATCTGGCCTCTCTGACTTTATCTCCGAAACATCTAACATGGGTTGTCCCTCTGATGAACTTATTCTCAATCCTATCCATCCTTGTCACGTCCAAAGAGAACCTCAACATCTTCATCTCCGCTCCCTCCAGCTCTGCCTCCTGTCTTTTCTTCAGAGCCACTGTCGCTAAGCTGTAGAGCATCGCTGGTCTCACCACTGACTTGTCCACCTTTCCTTTCATTCTCGCTGATACTCTTTTATCGCACTGCACACCTCACACTTTTCTCCGCTCGTTCCAACCTGCCTGTACACGTCTCTTCACCTCCTTTCCACACTCACCATTCCTCTGGACCATTGACCCTAAGTCATGCACCTTCTTTGCCTCCGCTCCCTGTAACCTCACCGTTCCACTTGGGTCCCTCTCGTTCACACACATGTATTCTGTCCTGCTGCAGCTAACATTCATTCCTCTGCTTTCCAGAACATACCTAAACCTCTCCAATGTCAATGTCATCTGCAAACATCATAGTCCATGGAAACTCCTGCCTAACCTCATCTGTCATCCTGTCCATCACCAGAGCAAACAAAAAGGGGCTTAGAGCCGATCCTTGATGCAAACCCACCTCTACCTTGAACTCTTCTGTCAGACCTACAGCACACCTCACCACTGTCTTACAGCTCCAGTAAGATAAATGACCCCAAAACAGTTTATAAACAAATGTATATGTATGCTGTATACAAGATTGTATAACTAAAGCATCATCATTATTATTATTATTATTATTATTATTATTATTATTATTATTATTATTATTATACTTTTTGACATTGTACCAATGTATCTTGTACCAAGTGGACAAGTACCTGAGTGTTCCTGTTCTCTTTCTTCAAAATTTCATCAGTTATTCTTTCTGTGGGAAGGATGGGTAAGTAAATAAATAAATAAATAAATAAATACATTTCCTTCTTGCATTATTACATGATAAAGAGTTCTATAAAACAATTCTAACCATTTTAATTGAATTTGAATTGCAGGAGAAATAATGTCCAGGTCAATTTTTATATATAAATATATAAAATATAAGCTAAAAATACGTTCATACCATCACGTTAAACACTCACCTCTGCATTGTTCACAGATTTTCCTTCTGCAGAGTGACAAAGCTTGAACAGAGATCAGAATCACACACAATACCAATGCTGATCCCAGGCAGATCACTACAGGATTAAAAGTTTCTTTGGAAGAAATAAACATGATATTATAAAGAAAAAAAAAGAGTTAAAATATGACCAAATTTGCAATAATTAACTGGCTATGATAAAACACAAACATATAAACAAGATATTTGCTCACTAACCAAATTCTGGACTTTTCTCCAATTGTACTCGTGTCCCGTTCCCAAAAATGATCCTCCCACACACGGCCACGGCGCAGTAGTAAGTCCCAGTATCACTGTGACTGAGGATGTTCTTGGAGAAGTTGTACACACAGGTGTGTGTAGGAGAGCCGCTCTCACACTGATGGCTGCTGTTGTGATGAGTGTAAATGATTTGAGGATGGGATTGTGGTGGAGCAGCTCTGAACCAGAGCACTTGGAGTTCTGCTGCTCTGCTCTCAGAGAGAACCGAGCACTGCAGGGTCACTGACGCTCCTGCAGGAACCGAGTCCGACACGCTGCTCTGGAACACGGAGATGTTTATCTCTCCTTCGTCTGGTCAGAAGAATAAAGGGAGTGTAAGTGGAGTTTTTTTTTTTTTTTTTACAGTGTGTAAAGTGTTCTACTGAATTCTTCAGCTGTATTGGTCACAGTGGAATGAGACTTCAGGTCATCTCAGTCACACCTATAGTTTGGTGAGAGGAAGCTGAGGTACTGTACAGGAAAGACAATCAACACAGCCACAAGGCCAACGTGTGAAACCTCAACATAGACAGTAACTTGACCTGAGGATTCAAATTTTCACCATAACACCTGCTACTGTTCAATATGACCAAATATACAATGTTTATCTCAGTTAATAGCAAAATATTTAGATCAGTTTTTACACTATTCCATTACTTGACATCTTTTAGTTCTGATACTTGTGTATAATTTAGAGCTTTAATTGTCACAACCACAATGAACATTAGAACAAATGAACATTTATTCATCTATGTTAAGTGCTGAATTCTTTCAGAATCATGGTAGATCCAGAGTGTCTTCCAGGCAAACCGGGCACAATAACCCTTATAATAAATTTAATCATCTTAAGTCATGGCATTTTCTGAAAACAATTGAAATAGAAATGTATTCTTTCTATTGGCAATATATTATACAATTACTGTATAATTGCGATTTAAATTGTGATTAACATAATAATATATAGCACATTCACAATTAATATTTTTTTTATTTACTATATGATAAAAAATTGAACATAATTTAGATACTGTGCATCCAATAAATATTCATTACAATATAGAGTGCCATGAAAAAGTATTTGCCCCTTTCCTGCATTTGTTGGCATATTTTACACACTTTTACATTAGATGACTGAGCTTATCAAACACATTTTAATGTTACACAAAGATAATCCAAATAAATCCAACATGCAGTTTTTAAATGATCTTTTTATTTATTATATACGGTATATGATTTTCTTTTTTTCTTTAAGGCCACGGGTGGTCGTGAAAGCATTTCACTGCATATCGTACTGTATACGTGACAAATATATTTTTTTTTACTTAAATTTGATTATACACATAGAGACTGAATTAAAACTATTCTGCACAGAAGAGTGGGACAAAATTCCTCCACAGCGATGGGGAAGACTCAATGCCCGTAATTGCAAAAGCTTGATTACATTTATTGCCACCAAGGGTGGAAAAAACAGTTATTACTTTTTTTTTTTTTTTTTTTTTTTTTTACATATGGCCATGTAAGTTTGCAAAAGTTTTCACTTTAACAAATGAAATTTATTTGAAAAAAAAAATATATATATATTATTTTCATTTAAGTGATTGAGAAAGGGATGGAAAATCAGGAAGGGGGCAAATACTTTTTCACAAAACTGTACAACTGCTAATGTAAAAGCATTGTCGTAGCAGAAATAGCTTAAATTTAGTATATAGTCACTTTGTTTTATTGCATATTTAAACAGCATTTTATAGCCATAGTGGTTTGTTCACCTGAAATAAATATAAAAATATATTTATAACATGTACATTTTTTATTCACATTTAGTCCATAAACATATGTTTATTTATTTAGCCGATAAATACAGTGTATGTTTAATGTTACAATCTATATTCCAAAATTAATACAGCTGACATCAAATTTCATGCATTTTATTACCTGTGACATCCAAAAAAGTTCCATTTGATAGAGTAAGATTCTCCCAGCTTAATATCTCGCAGTAGTAAAGTCCTCCATCATCTCTTGTCACATGTGGAATAGTCAGAGCAACGGCCTTATCAGTCGTCTCCATTTTAAATCCCAAAGTCTCAAACTCAGCGGACATTTTGACGTCCATATATGTTGAGCTTTCTCCCACTATATGAGGCATCTCTCCAAATATTTGTTTGTACCAAACCATACGAGCTATACTATGAGACTTCACAATTGGGCAGTTAAAAGAAACACTTTCTCCAGATTTCACAGATATAAATGACATTTGGGGAAAATCCATAGATTGTGCTGGAGCTAGAAAAGAAACAAAATGCCGTAATCCAACAAGAAAAATCGAATTTAATAAAATGACTAAATAGTTATATCAAACAAGTAATTACGACTAGAAACAGCTTATAATGTATATGTACAGTATAATGATGTATAATGAACAACTGTTTTAGAAACAATTCTTTAAAAACTTACATATTAAGCAAAAGAGTAAAACAAGAATCCAGAATGCAGACATCGTCAGAGATGAAGTGAAACTGAAAAAGTGGAGATGCTTGAGCATCTCAAAGGTGGCAAAAGACAAAAGCACGAAGCATTTTGTACTGGAAACTTTCATCTGATTGGCTGGTGAAGGTCACAAGTTTACTCTGTAAAAATGTACTTAGGGATTTCCTTTCCATTTACAGGTTTCTATTTTGGTAACTCAGGTTTGGCCACGAGACGTCAGTGGTAAAACATCCTTGTTATGTGTTGTTACTTTGCATTGTTTACTACCCCAAAACAGAAATACAACAGTATTACAGTTACAGTTAACAGTTAAACAATTTCATAAAAATTTCATTATTAGAAATTTAGACTTTTTTTTTTCTTTCTTTCTTTTTTTTACATATATTATAATTACATATTAGACATTTTACATTGAACATTTAATCTCTCAAGTGCTCAAGGGGTCCACCTTCCTGATAATAATAATTTTTATATCTAAAACGTGATTGTGAAGGTGAAGCAGATAATGAAGTAACTGTAACCCTACTTTTGGCCCACCGTGTATATATACTGTATATATGTGTGTATATTTTATAATACAACAAGAAAAATATATACTTTTTTTTTTTTTTTTTTTGTAATGCACCATAAAACTCACGATAACTAAAGCTGGCTCTCTCTCTTGCATCCTGGTAGCACCAGTTTTTTTTTATTACGTGCTAACGTTGGATAGAAAGGCGGAGACAATTTGTGATTATTTTCATACTTATAATGCATAAATATTTACGTATTTTCACACACCGTCTTACAGTATTTGTTAGGTCACTGTTATGCGAAAGTCTAAACTGCATCAGTCCTTTTTTTCAAACAAAACTCCGCCATAGCATGATGCTGCCACCCCCATGCTTCACTGTCAGGGTGTTGTGTGGCTTATTTTATAACTCTAATCATAATAGCCAAAACTTTCTCTTTTTTTAATCATTTTCATTTATGCCGGACTTGAAGTAGAAACTTGTCCTTGCACAAACTAATATTTCATCCAGGCACTTCACGCATTGATTATAACACACAACATGGTGTTCAGTTCACCATGTTGAGTGAAGGTCCTGATGCTCCCAGAGCCACTCTTTCGCACTTGAAAAAGTAATGGAACATGGCCGTGCCATTAGGAAAGAAAACCTCCATAGATGTGATAACCTGGTGATTCAGTACATTCAGGTGGTCAGCTGACTTCATTTTATCGCCACGTAACATTGCTGAGTCTCGATCTGGGTGACTGTAGCAACACAGTGGACACTGTGTTGTCCAAACTAAAATCTCGGTAGTTGTTTGCTTTGCTTGATGCAGCCCAATAATTTGACTCTTCTGAAATGGCAACTTTTTTAGCCACGTAGTGACCATACTTTGGGTTCTGTTGCCTCGAACTTCTTCACCAGTTCCTTTTTAATTGACTAGAATTGATTTTAGCCTTTTGAGGCAAAATCTGTTGATCCCTGGAAGTTCATTTGTGCCTTCTTATTTAATGTAACATCTAAGTGGTCTTAAGACTTCCTTAAGTTGTTGGGTTAGGCCCTAGTGAGGATGGAGTCTATTTTTGTCTCGGTTGAGTTTTTGTATCAAGGACAAAAAAAAAGGCACATGCTCTAAAGGTGGGACCTTAAATATAGACACAGGGGAATTCCCAATTAACAAATAATTATGGCAATCCATCAATAAATGGTCTTTAAAGTCATTAAAGAGAGAGTAGACTTGTGTATCTAGTGTGAATCTAGTGTATGAGAACAAAGAAAAAAAAATGTGTCTAAATGATTATTTTAAAATATCTTTGATTTGAACTGACCTAAGTGACCTTCTTAATAACATGTATGGACACTTTAAACGTGTGGAGTGGTGAAAATCAAAAAGTGAACATCTTTAGCAAGGCATTTAAAAAAAAAAAAAAACCCTGGCTCTAAGTCTCCTTTGTCATCTAATGCTCTGGTCAGATCAAAAAGATGACATTTTTATTTACAACATCAAATTTATACATTTTGTTTTATGATTTTTAATTAAATCAATTATGAAATCTAAATTGTTCTATGAGTCCAATGTTTTTTTTTTTTTTTATCAGTTTATATAGACACTCTTTATTGAATCTGTTTTACACAGTATGTACATTTACACAAACTGAAAAACCAAAAATACGATACAACCCATCACCCCCCACCCCCTATCAAATTGTATATAATTTTCTTATATAAAAAAAATCATATGCCTTGTGCGATCATTCTTTTAAATCAGGATCAGAGATAGCTGATTTGCCCTTTGCAGGAATTTCTTAAAGAATGTTATGTAACAATTGCAAAAAACAAACAAACAAACAAACAAAAAAAAAAAAACAAGGATTTTACATAACAAAATGAAAACTCAAGCATTTATACATTTATTGAAATTATTTGTTTATTTATTTACCAGGTAATGATTTGATATTAGGCTGAACAATATGACCATTAGAGTAATTAATAAAAGAACATCAGTGACATCAGTTATTTAAGAAAAAGGAGAGTAAATCACTTCGGTATGCAGATCATAAGCTCGTTCCTTCTTTGCTTTTTTATGTAAGTGTAAGGCAGCAAAGTTCAGCTCCACAGCACCGTGACACTGTGGGAAACAATATTAGTGAGTTTAGGTGAAGCTAAACAGAATTATGTTACTGCCTGAGCTCAGTGTTCAACAGACCAATACAAAATCTATAGACGTTTTCTGTAGGAGCTCGGTGGAACCACATAAATTGTAGTACCCAAGTAAAATAAATCATCCAACTTAAATAGGGATTATTATTATTATTATTATTATTATTATTAGGAACAACATTAGCTACCTGTTCTGGTGCTGTCTTTACCATAGAATTTTGAGATCTCTCTGGAAAGACAAAGAAATGACATTATTATGTATTTAATATATTAATTTAAATGAGAAACCATTGTGAGAGTAAATGTATGTCAGTCAGGGTGAAAATGTTTGTGTTAAATGTGTAGCTGAGTTCAGTTCAAGAAGTACTGTACAATTCACATTTTTATAACACATTTTTAAAAAATATTGCGACAAAGCAAAACATAAAAAAACATAGCATTGGTTTAACAATATATTTTTTAACCTGCCTAGACTTTCTTAAAAAGAAATAAATAACTGTAGTTGAAATTGGAGAAATTTTCAAAAACTCAATGTAGACTATGAACAAGCCAGGTAGGTACAAGTAAAGACTTTTAGAAAAAAAAAATACTTTTAATAGATTTGATATATATGCAGAATGAATAAATTAGTAAAATGGGTTGTATTATTATTATTATTATTATTATTATTATTATTATTATTATTATTATTATTTTATTGTTTTATGGGTTTATGCATTTGTTTAGTTTGACATTTAGAAAATTATCGAAAAACTATAAATAGTATAAAATATATCTGTAAATATATGCTGGATATTATGCATCCATGCGTAATGACGACTCACCACTACAATATTTAAACTTTCTCCCATTACAGGTTATACAATAAACAATTATCCCAACTACACATGCTCCCAAAACTGCAGCGAGGCCGATCACTACAGGATCCATGGATTTTTCTGATGCACACAAAGAAAAATAATAACGATTAACATTCACATTTATTTTAAATTAGATACAAAATCATAACTGTTTAATGATAGTCATGTCAGCAACACAAACG
Source organism: Clarias magur (assembly GCA_013621035.1). Lineage (NCBI taxonomy): Eukaryota > Metazoa > Chordata > Actinopteri > Siluriformes > Clariidae > Clarias > Clarias magur. The sequence continues at coordinate 50,856 of QNUK01000584.1, forward strand.
TTTAAAAAACACTTCAACTAATTTTAATATAAAAATATAGTATGCATAACATGAACAACAAAATGAATGTGTTCTTACCCAGTTGTACTCGTGTCCCGTTTCCAAAAATGATCCTCCCGCACACGGCCACAGCGCAGTAGTAAGTCCCAGTATCATTGAGGCTGAGGATGTTCTTGGAGAAGTTGTACACACAGGTGTGTGTAGGAGAGCCGCTCTCACACTGATGGCTGCTGTTGTGATGAGTGTAAATGATTTGAGGATGGGATTGTGGTGGAGCAGCTCTGAACCAGAGCACTTGGAGTTCTGCTGCTCTGCTCTCAGAGAGAACCGAGCACTGCAGAGTCACTGACGCTCCTGCAGGAACCGAGTCCGACACGCCGCTCTGGAACACGGAGACTTTTACATCTCCATCACCTGTTTAGTGTCATATACATAGTGTAATGTAAGTACTTGGCTTGTTTCTTTCTAAACATGTTTAATACATACAGAATTCTATTCTACAGAATAGAATACATGCAGTCTGACATGGCACACTATTACAGTTTTTTCACTATTTATATACATTATATTATATAACATACATTCTGCAGACAAGCATGATGTGTACATGCACATGGCATGCTAGACGAAAAGTGCTGTTTAATAATAGCTTAAAAAGTGCTTATTAATTAAAATGCTTATTATTATTGGTGCAAACAAAATGAACGAAATTATATATAAAACCTGCACCTTGCGAGTTGCACACACTGATGTATATGCACTAATATTTGCACTTCCTAAACTGTATTATACTTAGTATATTTAAAATTTTTACCTTTCACTGATAAAAATGTTCCATTTCCGAACCTTGTTAAAAATTTTCTATATCCGCAGTAATACATGGCTTCGTCTGACGCTTCCACGCTAGCGATTCTTAAATTGCAGCTCCGTTTTTCTTTCCCGATGCTGAATCTTGGTGGCTTGAACTCATTTTCATAGCTGGGCGATTCGTGTTGAACTGAGCCTATCACACGAGGTTTGTGTCCGACTTGTTGCTGGTACCAAACGAAGGATCCAGAGGTATCTTCTTGCAGTCGAACGCAGTGCAGAGTCACGTTCTGTCCAACTTCAGCGGCGATCAGTGGATTCGGCTGAGTGACATCATCTGTCTGTGCAGAACCTTATATCAAGATTTAAACAATAATACATTAACAAATTGACCCAAACCTAATTCACAGTAATTCACATACAGTAGACTGTAACTGATGTGATATTCAAATATGATATGTTGATTTTTAATTTAATTTTTTTTTTTTTTATAAAATGTATTAAATTCTGACCTGTCCATCCATAGGCTGCAATTAATGATTGTTTTCTTGTCTGTGATTAGGGGGATAGGTTACATCGGATACTTACTGGTTTTAATAAAAAGCATCACTGTAATCCACAGCAGCGTCAGCGTCCTCAGTCTGAGGTGTGTGTACGGCATGGCTCCTCTTACTGCACTGTCAGATGGTCAAACTGAGTGTGTCTCACTTTTTCACATTTATGACGTGACATCACAGTGTGAGCTACATACATGAGTGTGGCGCGCAGCGCTGGTGCTGGCAGGTCAGTGGAATAGCACCGAAATATTTAGATTTTATTACATTCAAATAGGAAGTTTCTTGAAATAGGCCTGGAGAATTTTAAACGTTTCATTTTAAAACTAAATAAACACTAATTAAAAAGAATAACGTATTTTATAAAAAAAAGCCTATGCACATTTTGTTGTTGTTATTTATTAATTACTAGAATTTGTAAACAGCAATAAAGTGTTTGCATAATGCGAATCAATATGGCCTTTTGCTAAAATACACCCGCCGTTATGTTTCTTTCTTTCTTTCTTTCTTACGCAATTTATTGTTAATTACTCATTAATGTTTGATAATGTTAATATATTTGCAACCCTTTAATGTGTCACATGGTTACAAACATCCAGATGTTTATTATTGTTATTTTTTTTTTTATCTTTCCTGATTTGTAGACTATGTTGCGTAGTTCCAAAAATGGAATGACAACAAAAAAAAAAAAACTGCTAAACCTCTTTTGACCAGTTTATTTGTCTCTCTCTTGTTGTCTTAGTGTGGTCGCGTATTTTACACTTGTGTCTTGTCCAGGCTCATAGGTTTGGTCTTGGAGTGATGAAACCTCCTCTCACACATTACACCAGGTCGTTGTCTACCGTCCATTAGTTCCTGTACTGGTATAACAAATACACGGTCAGATACAGGTTCATTTATACACTTGCGCTAGTACGCGGGTAAAGGATGTGTAGAAAAAGTTAAAAAGGTTAAAGCCTTAAATAAGCTGATAAGCATCTGACACATAACTGCTCATAAATTCCCCTCTACTCAACATGTTGATTTCTTTTGTGGTTCAAGGTTCAGTTTTGATGAGTAAGCCATGCTACATCGCACTTTGGTTTGCCTTTGTTGAGGATTGTGTACGTTCGTAAGCTGCATTGCTGTTGTTTCTGTGCCTTCCGCATATTCTGTACCCAGTAAACGGTCATGTTGATTGGCTCTGCTGAGTGACCCGTATAGCCACGCCCACCTGGAGGGAAAAGTGCTGAATTGATTGTCTCTGTTGAATGGCATGTATGGCCACGCCCAGCTCAGGGAAAACTCAGCTGGACAGACATACAGATATACAGACGGACAGACTGAAATGTTTCTGAGACTAGTTTCAGGTCCTCCATCGGGTTCTGACCAATGTCCGGACAAAACCTGTATTTTTATACAAAAACCCTGTATTTATATACATTTTATATATACAGTATTGTTACGACCCTTGGCAGTCTAGGGGTATACAGGTCGCACATTTAAATTTGAGAGACAGTGGCAAGTTGAATTCCCATCACGGGTAGGAACCAAAGTGATGACAAACCAAATACTTTGATAACAAAGGATGTTTATTTACATGAAGAACAAAATAATTAGTACCAAGTGAAATGTTTTGGAATGAAAAGAATTGGCACTAATAGGAAGACTGGCAATGGGTACGGCTGAAAATAAACCCAAAACCCAGGCTAACTAAACACAATTTTCCCACTCATCTAATCTCCTCTAAAAATAAACAAGAAACAAAACACCTTAGCTGGCTACACTACCTAACTCAAAAGGGATACATAGGTTGGCACGCACCCTCTTTCCTAGTGTATCTCTAGACAGTAAGTTACCTAGATGTACGTCACATGGCTTACTTCCCTGAACCAGTCTCTCAAACAAAGTGTAGCCCAAACAAAGTGAGTCTCAAGACTGCCTCCAAGTCCTGAAACAGTTTCTTAAAAGCCAGCTGGTAGATGAAGATTGGTTGAAGTACCAAGATGTTGATCAGCCAATCAGAAGAGTGGAATGACGGGGTTGGTTGAGGTAATGAGATGTGCAGCAGCCAATCAGAAGAGTGCAATGACGGGGTTGGTTGAGGTAATGAGATGTTCATCAGCCAATCAGAAGAGTGGAATGACGGGGTTGGTTGATATAATGAAACTTAAGCCAACCAATCAGAAGCAGCAACGATGGATGGAACCACTAAGAAACCTGAAATAAAAGAAAAAGGGCAACAGACAACCAAAACAACCACCCAAATATGTTCTGGAACGTAACAAGTATGTAGACGTCAAAATGTGTTGTTATAGTTAATCCATCATATGACTTATACAGCCATAGCCTCTTATTCTTAACCCAAATAACAAAAAGGGTTATTAATTTGATTAATAGAATGAAAAATTATATATGAATGAAAAAAAAAAAAAATTATATATATATATATATATATATATATATATATATATATATATATATATATATATATGAAAATTGAAAATGAAAATTATATATAATTATTCATTCAATTAATAACCCCTCATATATATATATATATATATATTATAATTATATATATATATATATATATATATATATATATATATATATATATATATATATATGAAAAATAGAAAATGAAAAATTATATATATATATATATATATATATATATATATATATATATATATATATATATATATATATATATATATATATATTTTTTTTTTTTTTTTTTAATTCAATTAATAACCCATATATTATATATAAAAGGGTTATATAATTATATATATATATATATATATATATACTGTAATTTTATTTCTTTTATATTTTTTGATATATCTTAAGACTTCTTCACAGAGCTTTAGGTCAGTGCTTAAGCGCATAAATTAGTTTTTTTTTTTTTGTTTGTTTGTTTGTTTTTGGTTTCCCTTTTTCTAGTACTTGATATTTTACAATAAATCATAACCCTTCATATGTTCATGACATTAAGGTCACCTTGAGGCCTACACACTTCCTGCAACCCTGCTGTAGGCTGATCCCACCCAAAAAACTCTAAACCACTACAAAGCTCACTCTTCTGATCATCTCTCCTTCAATAACAGGGTTTAAACACAAGCGGTGACCAGTGAATTCATTTTTATTTTTATTTTTTTTAATTTTTTTCATGATAAACAACAAAACTTACTTGCCGAAGCCTAGTCCAAATGTTTATTCCTGAGACTTTCCTCACACTATCACATTTGGTCTGACCCATGAAGCGCTGATCATCTCTGAGATGAAATCGTGTTGCAGTGTGAAACTCTTTACAAAATTGAAACTCCTAACATTGTGCCTCCAAAATCAGTGCAAGCCAAAAGAATAATAATTTTACCCCTAGAAATGTTTGTAAATTAAAATGAAAAGAAATGACACTCCTTATGAAAAAAAAAAAAAAAAAAAAAAGATCAAGAAAGAAACAGAAATGTCTGCGCGGGAACAAATAGTGGACTTGCAAAGACCGGGTGTTCCGACACAGGAGTCAATGCGGCTTAACAGGAAACAGGTGAGTGTTCAGAAGGCAGGTGTGTGTCGGAGAGGTGATGTACAGTATGGACTGGATTAATATTGTGGATTCAGAGAGCTCCTGGATTGACACTCGGTAAGAGAGCGAGGCTCACAGAGCCATGTGCGCTGCATTTGTTCATTAATTTTATTTGTTGCTACAACTTCATCTTCATACTTTTTAAAATGTCAAAAGGTGTTTATTGGTTCCTAAGGACCGGAGCTTCCATGGATAATAAAGCCAAGGAAAGCGTCATAATGAAGGAGATGACAACAAAACATCTCACTGAGGGTACGAGCCAGGGTACTGGACAGGGTGCCAATCCATTGCAATGCACACACACACACACACACACACACACACATATATATATACACACACACTCATACAAATTCATTTACACACTACGGGCAACTTCGGAATGTCAATCAGCCTAATGTGCATGTCTTTAGACTGTGGGAGGAAAGCGGAGTAGCCGCAGGAAACCCACCAACAACCTTCATTGAGGTGGGACTTGAACCCGGACCCTGGAGGTGCTAACCACAAATTGCTAACTATTATAATTATATAGCTGTACAACTCTGGCATTACAGTGTCACCTGTCAAGTATATGTGTGCGTGTGCATAAATATATGTACAGTATATATAAGTATAGGAAGTCAGTTGATGTGTCATAAACTGGACAAATGGACGAGTCCATGAGGATCTTGGTGACTTTGACAAGGGTTGTAATGTCTAGACTCCTGGGTCAGAGCACCAACATAACAATAGCCCTTGTGGTGTGTTCCTATTGTTCAGTGTTTAGCACACGCCAAACGTGGTCCAAGGAAGGACAATCAGTGACACCATGGTCATGTGGTCCAATCCCACAGAAAAGCTCCTGCAGCAGAATTGGCTGAATTCTGGCTTTGATGGAAAATGTGTAAGAACACACAATGCACCGGCTGATCATCCGCTGATCAGAGTGTTCAAGCTGAGCCCTATCAACTGTGGAAACTCCTCTTCGTGTACAATGGCGTCCCAGTTTCTAGGACCACACTGACAAGATGTTGGACAAATCATTTTAATGGACATTTTAGAGATAAATAAAATGTAAGGACGGAAATAAATAACAAACACATTGAACATTTGATGCACATCTGAACTCAATAAGATGTATGTGGCGATGAGGTGATATGAGTAACCTGACTCCGCCCTCCCCACTGTGTGACACCAACCAATCACATGCTCTCTCTCTCTCTCTCTTAATTTATTTACATGCATTCTGTGTGTGTGTGTGTGTGTGTGTGTGTGTGTGTGTGTGTGTGTGTGTGGTTTAGCTGTTTGTCTCTTTGCCCCTTCACTCACTGCAGCTCTTTGTGTTTCATCTCTGCAGGCCGCTCTGACCGCCCGAGTCGCTTTTCTCAGAAACGCCATCGCTTTCTCGCCTCTCAAACTTTCCACAGGATGTGAGGCTATTTTTGTTTGTCTCAAGCCACACCATTGTGTTATTTTTTTTTTTCTCCTTCGTATTCTTCTCCTTTTTTTTTCTTCTTTTGATATATGATGTAAAATTAGAAACAGAAATTTTAAATAGATGTCTAATATTGTGATATGTTTTTGCTTTTTTTTTCTTTTTTTTTTTTTCTTCTTCACACCGCGCTTTAAGCCGATCTGAACAAACCACAGCATGGTCGCAAATGTTGTAAGGTGTCAGCTCTTATGTTATTCACACAGTCTATTTACACAGTTATTCAGCTACTGTTCATCCTGATAGCCATGAAAATTGAGTACAAAAAAAAAATAAAATAAAAATACATTTAAAAAATCCATTTATATAGAATTGGACTGACGATCCCATCTCGGGGTTTGTGTGCATGGACTGTGTGGAATGTTCTCCGCCGTTAGATTTGGTGGATTTTCTCCAGGTACTCCGGTTATTATCCAGTATAACAGAAGACAGTCGTCAGAGTAAACACTCCCTTTATGTCTCTATATAACCCCCTGCTACTCTAATGCACTCATCCCAGTGTTTCACTAGTGCTTGTATTCCATCAAGGTCGAAAAATATTCTCGGTTCGCCGGACTCATGATCAGACTTCCCTTCATGTCTGAAACGCCGGCCTCCCAGGAACTCCTTTAATGGCCCGACTACTGTACTGTAGAGGTGGCTTGGCGTGAGGTCAGGACTGTATGGTGGATGCGGCAATAACTTCTTGGCAGAGTTCCTGTAATGTGCAAGCGGTGTTGGTGAATGATTGTGTGTACAGTTCCCACGGACAGATGCATTTCTTTTGTAAGCTGACGACAAGTTATCCAAAGGATGAGGCGTTACACTCGCTGAATGTTCACGGGAACAACTGCAGTGGTCTCAGAACAACTTCGGCCAGGATCGTCATTCACGGACGTAGAGCCTTCATTAAAAACGTCTCTCCGTTCAAATGTTTTATTGCGGCTAAGAGTCTCATCTGCAGACTGTTCTAGAAGGCTTTTGTAAATGTTGATTGGTTTTATATGCAGTATATATATTTACAGACCACTGCAGCATGATTCGTTTTTTTTTTTTTTTCTTTTTTTTTTCTTTTTTTCTTTTTTTTTCTTTTTTTTTCTTTTCTTCTTTTTTCTTTTTTTTCTTTTTTCTTTTTTTTCTTTTTTTTTTTTTTTTTACAGATGCATGTGTTGGTGAGATGAAAAGTTTTGTTTAATTTTTTTTGTGTGTGAACTGCTGACAATATTTCTCCTAAATTAAAAATATATGACAACATCACAACACATAAAAAACAAAAACAAACAAAACAAAACAAGATGTAGTATTTGCAGGACCTTAATAACTCAAATAAAACAAAATGCAAATAATTTGTAAACTAATTGTGTTAATTCTTTGGCTACTGTAAATAACATTAATAAATCAGTATTTGTTGGAACAAACCGATTTGCAGTTGCAGCTTTCACATGTTTTGGCTCTCCTCCATTTTCTCATGTAACTTTATACCGCTGTTTTTGATATTTTGTTCTACTTTTATCAATTGTGTAAACATATTAGGTATGCTTTTGTATTTGCTTTGGTTTCCTCTGCAGTATAAATCTCTCTGCTCAGGTAAACAGGAAGGTACATCGAGCAGAAACCACACTGGATGTTCCAACCCGCTCTCAGCGTTGACGCTGCAGATCAGAGCTGCGTGTGCATTCTGTGTCTGCAGAGGAGCGGCGACGGTTAACAACCTGCTGAGAGCAAGAGCTGTGAAAATTGCAAAGTGAGGTGACAAAATATTATGTGGCTGACTTGAATAAAAGACAACTGTTCATTCAGTCAAAACAATATTAAAAATAAGAAGATAAATATTCACTATACAGGGTGGGCCTTAGGTTTCCATACATAGGAAAATTAAATGAAATATTTCATTAAGATTTTTTTTTTTTTTATAAGAAATAATTTATTTATATAATATGCTGTACATGTTTACCATTGTTTTGAAAGCACATTACCACAGCGTGTGATGTTCATTCCTTGTTTTGTGTTTTGTTCAACCATGTTATTGCTTTCTGACCCGGCCACAAACACAGCTTGTGAAACATTAAAAAAATAAAAAAATAAAAATAAAAAGATGTTTTTAATTTTAAATGTTTTAAAAATATGGAAACATGTATGGAACATATGGACAACATATATATATATATATATATATATATATATATATATATATGCTTACATACATACACCATTTTTATTTTAAGAAGCATGTTAAAAATATTTTTTTCAGACCAAAGAGAAATTTAAAGTATGGAAAGTATTCAGACCTCCTTATTTTTTATTTTTTATTTTTTTTTTTTTTTGCATACCGAGCAAAGGTTCTGAATAGTTAGGACCATGTGATATTTCAGTTTTTCTTTATATACTTAATAATTTTGCAAATTTATTAAAAAAAGAAAAGCTGAAACAATTCTGTGTTTTTCTGTCAATATGGGGTGATGTGTGTACATTAATAAGGAAAAAAAAAAACTTAAATGATTTTAGCAAATGGCTGCAGTATAACAAATAGTGAAAAATTTACACACACACACACACACACACACACACACACACCACATAATATATATATATATATATATATATATATATATATATATATATATAATACGTCTATACATAGTAGCCAGTGTGAGGAGTTTCACCTTCAACTTTCACAGCTAGCTTCATAGGTCTTAAGCTCCTGATGCTGAGAACATCTCGGCTCCTTCACTCTCTGCTCCACGTTTAAGGGGAACATCTGCCCTGGGTTTAGATCACATCTCTCTCTCTCTCTCTCTCTCTGTCTGTTCTGATTCTGTCTCACTTTCTCTTTCTACCTGTCCATGTCTCTTTCTCTTTTTATCTATTTATCTCTCCTTGTGTGTCTCCATCTGTTTCTCCTGCTCTCTCTCTCTCTCTCTCTCTCTCTCTCTCTCAGTTTCTCACAATCTCTTTCTCTTCTCCCTCCAAAGTTATTTGTTGTGTAGCACATGTGCTTCAGATTTCAAATATTTTCTGGAAATAATTTTAAATGATTCCTGATCAGAGAATGACTGACCACATGACGTCAAAGAAAACCAGACCACCCTCTCCCACCGCGCCATGGTCCAGCTCTGATGTCCACGTGCCTGTTGTACTGCAGACGCTTACGGTGGTGACGGATGAACATGGGCACAATCTGATGCACCGTGTATCCTGACATCTTTGTAATGAAATAATCACTGTTATTCAGGTTACCTGTCAGTGGTTTATTGTATCAGGGCTAATCAGTGTCTACCGCCCTGGATGTAAAGTGTGTGTTATGTTTATTTTATTATATCTTCTATAATAATCATTTGTATCCCTGACGTGCGCTGCTCATATTGAATACACTGTTGATGACCGACATGTCTGCTCATGTGTAAGTGAAAACGGTCCCTCCACGTGTTGGGCCGCGATCCAGCAGCAGCTGAGCACAACCTGCACTGAACTTCCTGATTAGACGCTTGTGGGCGGAGCTTCTTATGATCCACCAGATCAAAAGCTTTTCACTTTTTCTTTCATCAGCTGCCGAGTCACTGCAGGGTGGAATTATCCTTCTGCATTTGTCCTGAACTCATTAAACATCTGCAGGTGCCTTTTCTCAGGTCAGGTAGATGTACACACACACACACACACACACAGCTTTATAAAAAGCACTCTACGTATAGTCTCAAGATATATTAAATGTATATAATAGACTTTTTACTCATTCTACATAAGACAGTATTTATTTTACATTCATTTAATTGATAATCTGTGTATTATATATATATATGATTATACTGATTTTGTGGTCTTTAATATCTTTAATAGAGTATTTTTGTTAATGTGGCCTTCTGCTTTTACCCATAATATAATATATATATAATATAATATAATATAATATAATATAATATAATATAATATAATATAATATAATATATATATATAATGGTGAAAAAAACAAGGTACAAATGAAACTTTTCATTTTCTTCCTTTACAAACAGTACTTTTTCTTCATAGTTTTTTTTTTTTTTTTTTTTTTTTTACAGCATGACCCATTTGCACTAGTATAAATAGTTTACTAAATAAATACTGTACATCTCACTCATTCTCTACACCACTTTCCTGTAGGGTCACATGAGACCTTAAGCCTCACCCAGGAGACTAGAAGCAGTACACCCTAGACTGGGTGCCAATACATAGCAGGGCACAAGCACACACACACACACACACACACACACACACACACACTCTACATGTGATCTGGGAACACCAATTTGCCTAATCTGTGCATGTTTTTGGACGGTGGGAGGAAACCAGAGCAACCCTGAGGAAACTCACCAAGCGTGACGAGAACATGCAAACTGCACACACACATCCCCAAAGGCAGGACTCAAACCCCTGACCCTGGAGGTGTGAGGGCTCAGTGCTACAGTGCTAACCACTACACCACCGTGCCACCTACTGTACCTTACTGTATCAAAATAAATCTTCGCCTCTCAATCACAAGCCCAAAGACCGCAAATGTCTCTTTTTTTCTCTTTCTGCAAAAAAAAAAAAAAAAAAAGTCGCCTTCTATTTTTATCACCTTGTCATTCACTCTGCAGCTCTTACTCATTAACCCTTTAACATGCCAGGTTTATCCTACATCAGTGTAACGCAGCATTGGCGCCATCTAGTGACTACTTGTGTTATTTCCTGCCAGAAGTTGAGAGTACCAGAGCAATCTTTTTTTTTTTTTCTTTTTTTTTTTTGCCTAATATTTTTTTACCTAATTAATTATTTTGGTAGAATGAAACATGAAAATATAGTTTATTATTTATTTATTCTGTTTCAAAATTTATATGCAAATAACTTATTATTATTATTATTATTATTATTATTATTATTATTATTTATTACACACACAAAGGCTGATACAAAAATATCTATAGGTTTTATATAATAATATGTGGGTATTTTCAGTATTCTTTTTTTCCCCTTTGATTTTTAGATTGTTAAAAGGTGGATATCAGACTTATCAGACTGTGAGAAGATCACTTTCAGCTCACTGATTCCAGTAAGAAACGTTTTATAATAAAAAAAAAAACTAAATTTCTTTTCAGTAAAAAAAAAAAAAAAGAGCTGCATTTTAGTTTCCATGGCCCAGATATAATTTATTCTCTGACTGTACATGACCACTAGATGGCAGTGTGGTTTTCCCAGAAAAGTTGTGGTTCTGGAAGGTTTCCATGAACTGTTGATTAAACTGTACATTAACTGCAAGAAAACTGAAAGATGACCATGTTTATATAACATGATTATAAGGTATTAACATGTTTAACATGTTTATAGGGGTTAAGATCGGTAAAGTATTGATGTCTTACAGTCGTAGATCAGCGATGCTGGTTAAGATTAAGATTCAATTATCTGTCACATGTTCTTTATAGCACAGCGAAAGTATATTTTAATATATGTCAGTTAGGAAGCCGGGAACAGAGCGCAGGGTCAGGCAGGATACAGCGCCCCCTGGAGCAGATAAGCTTAATGGCTCGACAGTGGCACCTTGGCAGTGCTGGGGCTTGAACACAAAACCTTAACCCAGAGTGTTAACAGTTTGAGCCACCACAGTCTGGATCGAATACTCTAGTATGACCATGGCTAAGAACATATGTGGACAGAACATACAGAACCAGTGCATCCCTCGAGTTCCCAGGAAAGACTTAGTATATGGTATATGGAATACGGTATAGTATATGTTTCCACTCCAAAACACCTCCGAAATAATAATTAATGATTTTTTTTATTGATTAATTAAATCAATTAAAAACACACACACACACACATATATATATATATATATATATATATATATATATATATATATATATATTTTTTTTTTTTTTATATATAATTAATTTAATTTTAATTTGAATAATAAATTGAATTATTTATTTTTATTGAATAATTGATTTAAGTTTTATTTTTATCCTCCTGGTAGAGGCAACTGGGATTTAGCAATAAATATAATTTTAGTCTATGACTAAAGCCCTAACCCTACTGGCATTCGCTTCAACCTCCTCCCATGCCCTACATGAAATAAGCATGTGTGTGTGTGTGTGTGTGTGTGTGTGCGTGCGTGTGTTCTGCACTGGACCAGCACCAGGCCGACCAGTGTGAACCCCATCCTGCCTCTCACCCAGTAATATCTGCTGCTGAAATCTTTCCGGCAGCCCACAACTCACTGGCTGTAACATAACTCAGTGTTAATAAGCAGCAGATCCTGCTGAGACTGTGGCTTTTAATTTTCTCACCGCATTCCTCTGCTAAACTCATACAGCACCCAAGCACAAAGTCAACACATACCTCAGCGGTGGCCAGAGTCTTATTCTCACTACAAATACACAATCTAGTCACACGGCACGGCCAAGAGAAATAGAGCATCATTTGTTTATTACAGGAATATTAGCAAAATACACACAGTGAGACGCACGCACATGCACATGCACATGGACGATGCGTGGGAATCTGTTACATTTGATTTTAGGATTAAAGCAGACACTCAATTATGTGATGATTATTATTTTCAATTTAGCTATAAAATTCCATTATGGATTATACTGTAGATGCTTTCATTATTATAAAACAAACAAAAAAAGAGATGTATGTGTGTGCAAACTGGGTGAAAAAAGACCCGATTAGCTGCAACCTGATGTTATTTTGTATATGATCTGACCGAAGACTTTTTATTGATTAATCATACTGAACTTAATAGGAGCATACACACGTGGATTTTTGTCCAGGCCTGTTCCCTGAGTTTATTATTTTTTTAATAATTCTGTTGAAGCATGGTTGAAAAGCAATGTCTGACTTTCATTGGTTAACATTCATATATATTTTTTTTATTATTACTTTTGTCAGATTAAAGTTATTTCTGTGACCATTGTGAGTTTTTCTTTCATTGACTGAAGGGTACCAACAATTTTGTCCACATGTGTATATACACTGTCTGGCCAAAAATAAATAAATACAAGTCACTACAGTGGAACCTTGGATTACGAGCATAATCCATTCCAGAAGCAGGCTCATATTCCAAAACACTCGTAAACCAAATCAAATATTCCCATAAGAAATAATGAAAACTCAAATAATTCGTTCCACAGCCCAAACAAATGAATACAGAAAAATAATTAATACAAAATATAAAGTAAAAATAAAACAAATTAACCTGCACTTTACCTTTAAAAAAAAGTTAAAATAAATCCCAAAAGATAAGTGTTTCCGTTTGTGCGCACAGGTGCCGTGTATTTGTGTGTGTGTGTGTGTGTGTGTGTGTGTGTGTGTGGAATTAGCCCCTTCCCTCACCTCGTCTTACACAGTAAAACTCCTCCTCCTGTGTGTGTGTGTGTGTGTGTGTGTGTGTGTCATTGTCAAAAAACTTGGCACTCGTAAACCAAGACATGCTCGTTTTTCAAGTCAAAATGTATTAAAAATATTTGCTCGTCTTGCGGAACACTCGTAAACCGAGTTAATCGCAATCCAAGGTTCCACTGTATTTTAAAAACGTCAAATTATTAGTCTGCATCAAGCCGAGATCATTTAAACTTAGTAGATTTGAATTGACATGAACTGGATTAAACACTGTTGATCAACTTGTTAAAACCTGGAAGCATAGTGCTGACCTGTCAAAATGATCAACTCATATAAAAGATGAAATTATAAACCACGGCCATGTTTAATAGTGAAACTGAGAGCATTTCCACACACAAACACACATGATGTGATGAGAATTCACAGGACCGGGACTAAACAGCCGTGTGTCCATAAGAAAACCACTTGTTATTGAGACTAAAGGCTTCAGTTTGCTAGACATCATAAAGACTGGTCTTTGGAGCGATGGGAAAAGGTCATGTGACCTGATGAGTCCAGACTGAGTCTATTCCAGAGTGATGGGCGTGGTCAGGGTGAGAAGGGAAGCACATGAAGCGATGCTCCCATCATGCATAGTGTCCACTGTACAAGCCTCTGGAGACAGTGTTATGATCTGGGGTCGCTTCAGTCGCTCAGGTCGAGACTCAGCAACGTTATTTGGAGATAAAAATGAAGTCACATGACCACCTGAGTGTACTGAATCACCAGGTTATCACACCTATGGAGTTTTTCTCTGCCACATACAGTACGAGGAAATGTGAAAGTCTCGAGGAATCGTTGCCACGCTTGAATTTAACAGCACATTGTGTTCGCTAGCTGAACATGTCCACTGCATGCAACTCCTCGGTTAGAGTGTCTCAGTCTATATATATTCATAATATACCATACATTATATACTGTATTATACAGGATACACAACAAGAATCTGATTGTCTACTTTTTAATGTCTCTAATTGCCATTCTGATTTTTTTTTTTTTCTTGTAAACTGTCCGTGCTCACACAGCACGCGTGTATTTAAGTAAACAAACCCAGTGCTAAATCTATTACCGTTCTTCGGCTTACCTTAATTGAAATTCTGATGCGCGACTGCCTTGTGCTTTCCAGAGATAACAACGCACGCTTTGATTTCAAAATCTGAGAGAAGCATGAGTCATAGATGTGAGAGTTCGGAGACAAGGCTGGCCAATTTGGAGGCAGTTAAAGGCTGATCCCTGCACTCGGCACCGAACCAACCGGATCATCAGCAGAGCTCAGAGCTGTGTTCAGGAGCTTGGAGGAGTTAGAGAAGGTGTGTCTTTAGATTAAGGACAG
Organism: Clarias magur; assembly: GCA_013621035.1. Taxonomy (NCBI): domain Eukaryota; kingdom Metazoa; phylum Chordata; class Actinopteri; order Siluriformes; family Clariidae; genus Clarias; species Clarias magur. Next base: position 65,963 of record QNUK01000584.1, read on the forward strand.
CGGCGTATGAAAGTACTGGATGAAAGTAATAAGGACATTTTTTATGTTCTTTTATAATGTACATACATTACCAGTCAGAAGTTTGGACACACCTTTTAATCCCATGGTCGTTCCGGATTTGTATTTTTTTCTACGCTGATTTTTTCTAAACATCACTGAAGGCGTTTCTCCAAAATACACAATAAACTCTTCTGAACAGTTGATATTGAGATGTATATCTGCTACTTCTGCTCTGTAAAGCTTCATAACGGCTCTAATCTGAGGTGCTGCTTGAGGTTCATTGGTGATTCCTGAGGCTGGTGACTCTAAATGAACTTCTCCTCTGCAGCAGTAGGTTTTGGTCTTGCTTTCCTGGGAAGGTCTTCATGAGGGACAGTTTCATCATGGAGCTTGATGGGTTTTACAAACGCACTCGACACACAATACTGTTCTTGTAGGAACTGTTCCAGAACAGCTGACCTTTATGTCTTATGCTCTATATGTATACAGTTATATAGACTATAAGAGACCTGGCTGTAATGTAACATTCCAATGAGAAGATACAATGAGACTAAAGTAATAATAAATTAGTTTATCAGGAGACATTGGTAGTATACTGTAAAAAAAAAGTTAGGGGCTCAAAAGATGACGAAAAGGAAGAGGGCTCTTTGGTGATCTCATGCATTTTGTAAATCTAACTTCAAAATGATACCTGCAACATCAGCTGCCTTAATGACTACTCTGACCCCACAATGGCTGCCATCAGATACAGCAGAAATACCCATATTTCTGTTAGTTTCCAATCACCTGATCCATGCTGGCTGAGTGAGATGCTGATGAAGAATGATGGATGCAACCCAAAGTGGTGGCCATGAGAGAAGTGAGTCATACAAAGCTTCATCCTGCATCCTGTGTCGAGTCAAAGCCGTAGTGTGGGAGGAAACTCGAGTCACAGTTCCAACAGAGTCATCATACAAACTTTGTTGAAAAATTGGGGTATACTGTGTCCATCCAGGTAGATGTAAAAATAAATATTTTCTCCTACTATTGGTTCCATTTTCATCGTTTCCACTTCTATCAAAAAATGTATGTACTCTGAAACATTATTTTACTTACATAAGAGAGTTAAAATAAAAAAATAAAAAAATGGGACAACAATTGAATAGATAACATTCTTCTCAAAATATTGCTATTAGACTGCAATAAGAGCCGCTCCCCTGGAGCCAGTCTCCATATTTCAAACTGCTGTGTACAAGTTATTGGGTACTTGCTGTGCTCTATATTGTTACAATATCTACATTTTAAAACATAGTAATAATAGTTACAATATCTTAAATATGGTATCTTACAATACAGTTACAATATCTTGAAGTTGTGTGCAACAGAAACTGTGCAATCACAACATTTTAAACTGTGCAATATTTCCCTCATGTAATTTGTTTGAGAGTGCAACTTTTGTATTGTTTTTCTTTTTCTTTTGTAATCACACGTTTTTACTGTCCCTACTTTCTATCTGCACATTTTTTCTTTGCTGATGTAACAAAGACATTCCCCCACTGTGGGACGAATAAAAGTATATCTTATCTTATTTCATCATCTGGAACATCCTCTGCTTTCCCCGCACCATATTTTTATACAACATTCACCAATATGATAATTTCATACCATCATTAAGATTTTTGGCTATTAATTTTAACCATAAAATTAATCTGAAACGATAAAAAACGAACAGGAAAGTGTTAAAGTTAGTTTTTTAGAATTTCTTTTCAGTGTTGTAAATCCCAAAAAAAAAAAAAAAAAATTCAATTTCACTGGCATTTTATTTTTTTTATTTGAAAGAATAACATCAAACGAACACAATACACAGATCAACATTGTTTGTTTATTAGAAAAATACCATTTCAAATATGCTTACATCAGCACCACAATGAAATCGCAGTGTCCATGCAGCACTATTTACAATATCTGCATTCTTTAAAGGGAGCTTTATAGAGCAAAAGAAGGATAAAATACATAAAGACGATTATCTCACCGCAATATTGTGAAAAACAGTACATTTATTATTATTATTATTATTATTATTATAATTATTTCTTTTTTATGACTTAGATATAAAACTCTCTCTTACTCATTCTTTATACCATTTATCATGGACAGGGTCGCGAGAAGCCTGGAGCCGATCCCAGTGTACTTGGATGGGGTGCACCTTAGACAAGGGTCCAATCCATCATAGGGCACTCAAGCACACACACACATACATACACACACAAACACACACACACACTCACACTATGGGCAATTTTGAAACGCCAATAAGCACAATCTGCATGTCTTTTGGACTGTGGGACGAAAACGCCCCAAGCATGGACAGAACACACAAACAGGCAGAACCGAACCATCAATCTTTTAGTTGAGAGGACAAAGTGCCACTACGTCACCATGTCCCCAGATACAAAACTAACTTTGAACTGTAAATATTGCAAGTAAATGAATTGTATGGCTTTTAGATTGTTCTCTGATTTTTGCATATTTCTGGACAGGATAAACAATATTAATACTGCATATAATTGGATGAATACATAATAGCAAATAGAACAAAACAAAAACAAATGTAAAAAGGAGACACTTAAAAAAAAAAAAAAGCCCTCATTCGGTTTTCTGCTTCTTTACACAGCTATTCAGTCTTCACAAAAGGATCACATTTAAAAGAAGTTAATATATTAACAGAAAATTGCAAAATATCCACAGTATGGGTTTCAGATGCGCTCTTATTGAAACAGAATTACACACTGTAAAAAGAACTGCTCATCCTTATCAGGTTTGAGTCATTCCAATACCGTGCTGCATATTCTTATTGTATACTGGATGTAGATGTAGGATCTTTCGGCGATGCATTAGTCATCTCATTGCTACACCTTACTCAGTGGAAACGACCTCTGAGCATGGGTTCATTCCAGGTACAGCTGTGACACAGAACATGAACACTACATGGGTCAGATTCTACCATGCTGGTCACACACAAGGGGGTATAAAAAAAAATAAATAAAAAACAGTCATTGGTAGCACATTCTATATGTGCGCAATTGATTCAATGGTTCTTCAAGGGTTCTTTCTGGATGCTTTCCTTTGTGTTTGGAAGACAGAACCATTCTTAAGGTAAGTCACATTGCTTTATGGTTCTACATGGAAATCTTGAAGCTGGGTCGCATCAACTGGACATTTTTTCTTGTTAGTTTGAAACCATAGCACTCCTTATATGACTAGTGACACGTTTCAACTTGACAAGAAAGAAGTCCAGTTGACGCAACTCAACTTCCAGATAACCTCACCTGGATGACTAAGAATCTTCTCAGACGTTCTACATGGAAACTTTAATGGTTCTTCCAGAGGAACCACTGGAGAACATCTAAGCATCCTGAATTTTTTAAGGCAGTACTGTTCATCTGTGCGACAGAGTTTTGTTTGGTGGACTGGTTTTCACCCCAGTTGTGATATTGGGGTTTTTAAATGCTAGAAACATTGCTGCAGTATATCTGCTACACCTACTGTATACCAGAACTACCTAAACTACCATGTCGGTCTCACCGCTGAGAATGAACCACCACCCAAATAATGTCCGAACAGCAATGGATTTGTGGTGAACGTTTCTACTGATGGCCAGGAGAGAGAAGGTTTGTACGAGATTCCACAGATGGGCTACGGTCAGTTTAGTCAATATGTTGCCTTTGCATATTTCCTTTGGTCTCCAGCACCTTATTTAATTTCAGATGTGCAATGATTTTTCTTAAATACAAAATAATGTGATTTGGGTCTATTAAAACACACACACTGCCCTGAGAGTTTTCAAGGTAAATGTGGCCTACCGGAACATTTAGGGTATGAACACTGCTCCATGTTTGGCTGGCTTTTTGTTTCCTTTAACACTCCCATCAGTTCTCAAGGGTAATGCAGTTCAGATCCAGCTTCCTGACCGAAACAGAAGACCCACTGTCCGTATAAAGCAGGCTAGCAGCATTAGCTTTAACAGCTTAAATTTTTAGGCACAGCATAGCCTGTTAGCGCTGGTAGTGAAAATGCTGGTGCACTTTCCCCTCCATATGAGCATGTGAGTGTGTGTGCGTATGGGTGTGGGTGTGCATGTCCATGTAAACCTTGGAATAAGTCTTTGTAGGCCCACCGAAGCCTGGGGATCCCATTCCCATAAGTCTACGAGTGGGAAAGTCAGAGCTGCCACTGCTGGGGGTGTTGGGATCTTTATCAGGGCCATGGCGCTCTCGGTAGGGTGCGGAGCGAGGGCGTAGGGGTCCGTGACGGAGGCGACTATGGCACAACCACAACACAATCGTACCAACCATGAGCAGAGCTGCAGCTGGGATCCCGATGATCAGAGGCCATGGAAGACCAGAACTCAGATGTGCTGGGGGGACTGGCTTCCCCACCGGGGGATCTGCAGATACAAAAACACACATTTCTTGTTAACACAATCACAGTTTATCATTCAGCAGGAACATCCCCTAAAAAAAGTCATTTACACACCTGAGAGAACAGTGAGGTAGGCACTACGGAGGTTGTAGCCCATAGAGTTTGCTCCGAGGCAGATGTACATGCCAGCATCCTCATCTCGGGCTTTGAGGATGGCCAGTTTGTTGAGGTATGAGCCATCAGGCCGTGGCCAAGCCTCCTTGGTGCGCAACACCATGTAGTACTGACCCCCAATTTGCAGGGTGGTGTTGTATCGCCGCTCCATACCCGGCTCAAGCAGTTTCAGCCACTGGATCACGGGCTTCACATCACTGTGCACTTTACACTGGAACAAGGCTGTGCCTCCAAGCTCCACTGTGGTGTTCAGAGGGTGGTTTCCAGTCAGCATGGGTTTGGAGTTTGTCCGCTCTAAAAACACAAAAGGATCAGATCTGGCATAGAACTTGTGTTCACCATCAATTTGATTAACATTTTCATCATGTTTATGTCACTGAGTTGAAGAGACCACACATAGATCATGAAGTACATTTGACCAGGACATTTCAGATTGTATGCAATCATTAGGACAAACAAACTTACCAATGACCTCCACTGTGTAGGTGGCATTAATGTGCCCTGCACTGTTGAAGACACGGCAGGTGTAGCGAGCACTGTCTTGTGCCTTCAGGTTCTTCAGCATAAGGGTCCATTGTGGGCGTTTGGCCCGGGTGGGAGCAGGAAGCTGCTCCTGGTCCTTCCACCAGGTGATGCATGGTGGAGGGTTCCCGGTCGCCACACAGTTTAGCCTCATCGAGCTGCCTACGGGTTGCTCTCGGAAACGTCTGCGCATCTTCATTGGCTGGGTGAAGCGTGGCTTTACTGTTGATACGATGTAGTTCAAATCAGTTCAGTCTATATAGTTTAGATACATTCATTTTAAAGTTCAGGTTCATTCCAGTTAATCCCTAATGAATTTATTTCATTATTACCCATAACCTGTCCAGTCTAGGTCTACTGTAGGTCAGTACAGTTCGGTCAGATTCAGTAAGTTAAACTACAGAATCTTATTGAATAATATAAATCCGAAAACAAAAAAATGAGTCTTCCATGGAAATTCCATCTGCCCACTGAATGTGCTACTTCTAAAAATTAAATAGCTAAATAGCTAGTACTGTTCATATCTATATCAGCAAATAAGGGTTACGTGACAGTTTGGTAAAATTCCCGTAAGTGTCTTTGGAGGAATTGTGGATTCTGAGGAGCCTGAGGATGACAGACGATGATGACGCTGGTGCGAGATGGTGGATAGTCATCTCTATTTGTCACGTACTGTATGCATCGCAGGTAAGCGACACATTGGATAGCTGATGCACATCTACGGTACTAAACATCAACTATACAAGCCAGTAGTTCACAACGTACATGAAGGAATCAGAGACGCATTATAGCGAAACTTCTTCTGAACTCACGTTCAGTCTACAGTGCCACCTAGAGGCATTATTTTCTATTACAATGCAACCAGATTACTAAACCTGTATGATATTAGATAAAACATACATTAGGTAGCTATTGCATGTTTACGCTTCCAAATAAATATTCTGTGAACATTTGTTCACATTTTTCCATGAATGGTTTTAAAGTCAGATAGAAGAAAAGTGTGACATCGATACAGTAAATGATGGATGACGGCAATGACTCTGATATGAGACGATGAATAGTGATCCCTACGTGTCGCCTAAGCTTTTTGCCATATAATAATAATAATAATAATAATAATAATAATAATAATAATACAGTGGAACCTTGGATTGCGAGTAACGTGATTTACGAGTGTTCCGCAAGATGAGCAAAGATTTTTAATAAATTTTGATGTAAAAAAACGAGCAAGTGTTGGTTTACGAGTGCCGAGTATCACGCATGGGCCAGGTTAATCTGTTTTATTTTCACTTTATAGATTGTATTAATTATTTTTATGTATTTATTTTTTGGGGCTGTGGAACGAATAATTTGAGTTTTCATTATTTCTTAAGGGAAAATCTGATTTGATTTTCCCATGAGCCCACTTCCGGAACGAATTATGCTCGTAATCCAAGGTTCG
>QNUK01000584.1:77500-305000 GCA_013621035.1 Clarias magur
GTGTCCTGAGGGTGTGTATTTAGCTTTTTAAATAGTGAGTCCTGCACTTTTGTCCCTGATAATCCCCAGATCGAGCTGTTAGCACACCCTGTCACACGCACACAAACATAAACACACTCACACACACAGTGTGTACAAGGAGTGTCCATTGTCATAATTACTACAGCGAATGCCACAGCAGTAAAACAGGTAACTCCAGAGTCCCTGGTTTGATCCTGAGCTCCGGTTACCTTCAATGTGGAGTTCCACATGTTCTCCTCCTGGTTCTTCGGTTTCCTCCATCCTTTGTACATCATACTGATAACCAAAGTTTCTATGCCAAGCTGCACCTTGGTGTTCAGAACTGGCAGTGCATTCATTCGCCAGAGTGTGTGTTCCCGTTCCAGTGCTTATGGGATATGCTCCTGAACCACCGTGACCATAATGCTAATGCCAATGCTTACTGAAAATGAAGAAGCAATGCGTGAACAAGGACTACCTTAAAAATCCCTCCTATCTCACTACCTCACCCCTCTGTACAAAATCACACACCACACATACATCATATGCAAAGTAAGGACCTTCTACTGACACAATTAGTAGTAGTCCACCTAATTAATATAAAGCTCCCAGATTCAAATTCATTCATCTCAAATATTTTTTAGAAAAGTCGAATTATATTTAGTTTTAATAGATATGTAAACAAAAGCTGCATAAACATTCCTAGTGGGGACCAGACCAGGAGGTGGTTAATAGGGACCAAACCCCCCCCCCCATACGTGAGCTCTGGGACATGAGTTATGGTCTTGTAGCTTTACAATCTCTCAGTTCCTCATGTTCTTTGTCTTTTTAACAGGTGTTTTACACCAAGACAGGGGATTTGTTCGAACTAAACGCAGCTCTATTCAGTGCAGCCATCTAGCTCGAGGCGAGATCAAACCCCTCATTAGCACTGAGAAAAATAGAATCGTTATCAGCCGTTGAAATGCTACAGTTACAGATCTGCACCGCTGGACGTAGTCCTTGTCTGACTGTACTAACATGCCCTGTTTTCCTTCTTCTTCATTCTTTCCCTTTTCATTCACTCTCTCTTTTCGGACAAATAATCAGTTGCCTGTGCTGCTGCAGTATAATCAAGTAATTATTGTAAAATCTGTTCACAAAATAAGCGGGAAGAAAAAAAGAAAAAAACACCTGCCACGCGCTTAACAAACTGAGCTCCTGGCCTGTAGGAACTTGTGAATAAATACTGTGATATAAGATTATTATTATTATTATTATTATTATTATGTTTTTTTTAGAAATTTATTCTTTATTTATTTATTAAAAAATAATAGCAATCAATTTGTATACATTATACATGATAAGCATTGAAATACATTAAATGTATAAATATTGTATGAAGACATCATTGAAGTGCTTACTGTATATTCACCACTCTGATGGACTGAGGACATGAAAATATGTAAGAATTAAATTCGGACACTCCCTGTTGCGTCTCTGGTTGAGCTTTTTCATACTCCTTTATACTCCTATAGTAGGATCACGACCATGTCTCTATTTACACTCAGAAGGTCATTTCTAGCCAAGCCAGCTTTAAATCACGTAATACACACACAGGACTTGGTTAAAACTATAACACTGACCATACTCAGCTGCATTTGTCTTTTTGAGCAATGGACACCCAGACGCTTCACGATGTGGTACAGCTTTGATCTTTGAACAGGTAACGTTTACTTATTAATGCTTTTACTTTCTCTTTAGTGATTTCCCGTCAAGATCGTAAACGCACCTAGGCGAAGAATGAGAGCGTTGTTCGTCTCAACAGACCTTTGAAGAGCACAAAGGCACAAACGGGGATTTCAAAACTCTTAGCTATGTATCTCTTGGACAGTCCATCCTCAGTTTGTCCGAGACTCCGGCCTCTTTGAAAATCAGAAATTTTGGATCGCTTCTAGGCATGATTAAATACCGGGTCTATTCCAATCTGCAATGATGGAAAGCAATCCTAGTCATAATAATGGCAATAAATCTCATTTTATTATGAAAATATGAGGTCTATTTACAAGGGGTGTTCGAGTCAAAGTGGGACTTTTGATTGTTCAGAATAACAGAACACAGTTCTGAGAGTAAAAACTCCCTTTACGTCTCTATATAACGCCCTGATACACTAATACACTTATCCCGGTATGTCACTAGTGCTTGCATACTGAAACTTTTCTCAGCTCTCTGTGATTCATCTCTGAAACGCTAGCCTCCCGGGAACTCCTGGAGTAAAAATGTGGCTTGGAAATGGCTTCGATCAAGGTCAGGAGTGTACGGGGGATGTGACAGCAACTCCCAGTGGAGATCCTGTAACGTACAAGTGGTGTTGGTGAATGATTGCGTGTACAGTTCTCACACAGCGAGACGCGTATCTTCCGGAAGTAGGCGACAAGTTATCCGTCGATTTTCAGGGATCGTGATAAGAGTCCCATCACCGTGATGTGCCGTGCTTAACGTCTTCTGCAAATGTCAGTCAGCTTTACGTCTTCATTCACCAGAAATTTCAGCACAAGCCCTGGTTCGACTTGCATGCTCCTCATACTCCCAGCACGTCTGTGTAGAACAGCAGTTTGTGTAAAAAAAGTTCCCTGAAATGAGTTTTTTTTCTGAGCTTTACGTGTTCTGACAGAGCAAGCAAAACACACACAGTTTTGTGCAGCCGTCCATGTTTATTTTTTTCCCCTCCCTGAACTGAGAAACGAGTGTTTTACAATTTGTAAATGACCGTTTAGAACGTCAGCATAATGTAAGTCTATAGTACTGTACATGCTGTGATATGTACATTTGATTTAAATTTCTTTCAGCGCAGACGTTCAGCTGTAGACGTAAAAAACATGGCCTAATCTGCACTCCTACTCGACAGACATTTTTAATCTGATAAAGACTCCGGGGTAACTGAAGAAAGGTCTTCATCATGATAACACGAGCCGACTTGTCTTGCTTTAATAGGACTAGACATTTCAAAAAAACTCTCAATCGACCCCGGCAGACCCTTGGATAATAAAAACGTTGTGTGGTTGTTTCAGACCCTCAGAAATATCAACTAAAATCGTGTGTGTGTGTGTGTGTGTGTGTGTGTGGAGAGACGGCTGATGGAGACAGAGGGTCTAGAGCTGAGGGAAAGACGAGGGAGCCCCAAAACGCTCCTCATGCCGAAAAGCGTGTTTAGAAGGCTCTCGTATTATTTTTTCCTACAGGGAGCAACTTGAAAGTGCTACGCTGCAAAGGGTGTCTTTCTCCATTCATACTGGTGTGTAAACACACACACACACACACACACACACACACACACACACACACACACACACACACACATATATATATATATATATATATATATATATATATATATATATCAGGAGCACAACAGGAGCATGAAGCACTTAAGAGGAAAGGGAAAAAAAAAGAAAGGAATGAAATTCCATCTGTGACGAACAAAACGGAGGAGGGCATGAGAAAAAGATTTGGTTTGTGAAAGTAATTTTTTAACGCACAAAATAATTTATAATGTTTATTATTATTATTATTATTATTATTATTATTATTGTTGTTATTATTATCATCATCACATGCATACTTATCACATCTAATCGATATATATATATAAAAAATAATATATTTGTTTGTTTTTATAAACATGTAAAAATTAATCACACATGGCCTTTGTTATTGGAAATTTTATATTTTTATATAAAATCTACTTTATCCTTTTTAGACATTACATTTTGATATATATTATTTATTTTTATTTCTCACTTTCATATTTGAAAAAAAAAATACTCTTTATTTTTGTTAAAAATACTTGCTTGAATGTATATATTTTTCAAGTTGTTTGTATAAATGTAGCATTTATACGATTTTAAGGGACTTTTATTTATTTATTACTTTCATTACTTATTTATTGTTAAAAAGTAATTATTTTATTAATATTATATTTATTATTTATAATACATAAATATTATTACATTTGTTATTCAAAACACAACTAAGTCTTTTAGTTAAAAGTGGTTTTATAGACATTAAATAAAAATAATAAATATATATATATACATTATTTTTTTAATTATTTTTTATTTAATGTATACACACACACACACACACACATTACATTTATGGAAGATGTAATAAATTCATCGGAATTTAGTCAGTCATTCACATTTTTGGTCATGATGGATATAAATGTGTTTTTTTTTTTTTTTACGTTTTAAATGTAGTGCTAATTAAAAACAACAAAAAAAGATTGTATTGTAATGTATAATCACACATATAACTGCACACATATCCAGCCCTAATTCTGAATATAAATATTAATAATAAAACCATTTACCCTGGGATTTTTTGTTTTGTTCTGTTTCCTGATAAGCGTAAAGCTGTAACTCTCTTCACTGATCTTTGTGAAAAATGACTCACTGCTACACGACTGGCCGACACAGCAGAGTGTTAAAAGAAATTCACATCTCATATTTCTTCTATCTCGACAAAGAAAACAGAATTTCATACATTTCATAAGAAAAACCAGGCCGTGCTGTCTGGACCGAGATGAAGGCGTGCAAACCTGAAAAATATCGCGCTTATAAAACGAATAAGTTTCATCCAGCCAGCTGGAATACAGAACATTGCTAATCTTTAAAATTGAGTGTTAAGCTGTCAGGTAAAGCGAGCCAGCGTTAAGACGCAGGAGTCGTCTTTCTCCTTATGCTCTGACATATGCTGGCTTTCTCCGAGCAGCTGTGTCGCCTGTGCTCGGCTGCATCGAACTAAGATTAGGAGGTAAATTAGAGAGAGTTCCACGTACAGAGACAGAAGGAAGTCGAGGAGGAAGCGTAATTAGAAGGCGTATCTTTTATAGAGCCGTTAGCGGTTAGCAGCAGCAGGCTAAGAGGAAATTAGGCTTTTTGTATGTGTGTGTGTGTGTGTATGTGTGTGCGTGCATATGTGTGTCTTAACAGGGCACGCAGGTCTGCTGAGACCTAAACAGGGCCTGCACCCGAGTCAGCCTCCTCTAATGACGGGATCAAAGCTTCTTTAATGAGGAGCTGCCATGAAGGTGGGTAATTTGCATCTCCTCGGTGCTCCCGAGCGTAATTAAAACCTTGACTATTCCAGAAGGCCAGGCCTTACCAGGCAGGAGGGGCGGGTCATGATGCGAAGAAAGAAACTGTTCTGTAGTGTTGAAAAATGAACAGGTTTGGCTACAAAAATCCCTGGCAATGAGGTAGAAGTTACAGCTTCCAGTAAAATATTTCAGGAATAAAACACCACAAGGGCTCCTGTTATCAGGAAATAATCCCCAACAGGCTGCGGTGATGAAGCACAGGTTACTGATACCAACTTGAATTTGATTCATTTCCAAATACTACATACACTACATACAGCACATTGTTTTTAACATGGTAATGTTCTTACAGTAACTTGGCGATGTGATGTTATGAGAAAATAATCAAAGTCAGGTTATTGAGATAAAGCAGCAAGCAAAGCAGAGTTACTCCTCCTACACTGAAGTTGATTATCTTCCAATAGCATCACATTCTGTAATCTTCTTAGGGAGCTATGCTGATGACTTCACGTTCCAAACATCGGCCCGGTTCCATGTTCCGGTACGACTGGCTTCCATATCTGATTCAAGCTCTGCCCGAGTCTCCAACTGGACTAAGCCTGGAGTGCTTGTGCTCTCAGCAATTAAACTGATCATCGAGGTCAAGTTTACTTAGGAATGGGCCCAGATAAAATTGTACTTATACCAAGGAAAGTGGCAGGACTTTTTTGGGGGGTTAGCAGTACTGGGTCACACCTGCAGGGTTGGTGGTTCGAATCTCACCTTCGGTACACTCTGGTTTCCCCCCACATTACAAAGACATGAGGTGGAGGCTGACTGGCATTTCCAAACTGCCCAGAGTGTTTGACTGGAGATGCAAATATGTGTGGGTTTGTTGCGACCCTATCCAGGGTGGACCTCGCCTTGTGTCCCGAGTTCACTGGGAGGGGCTCCAGACCCCTTGTTATGTAGCGGCTCTACACAATATAAGCGACAAAGATAATGGATGGACGGATGGACGGACAAACAGATGGATGGTGTTCCACGACAATTTCGAATATTTCGAAAATCTCTTTTTCTAACAAACAAAAATAAATAGCGCCAAGTTCGCTTTCCGAAAATGTCGAAAAAATCTGCTTCCAAAAGCTGAGCGACTTCTTTCGAAAAACAGTAAATAAATTAATAAATAAATAAGCAAAAAAGAAAATTACTTAAAAAATTCGACCACATTTGATGCATTATTAACCAATTATATTCGAAAGAATGCATTAATAGAAACCTGCGATTTGAATCATAGCCAGAAGTACTCTGAATAAAGACATTCTGACCAATCAGAAGTTTTCATAATGCAATAACAACTGTCTGGAAAACAATGGACATGTCAGTGCCTTTAATCACGACGCTGTTTTTCGGATTCTTCATGCCGCTACAGTGACGCGGACGGGAAGCTCTCCGTCTCTCACTTCCTCGCGCGTCCTCACGCTTCTTTGCGTTCGCAAAAACCGTCTTTGTAGCTCTCAGTTCAGCTTAATTTCATGTGAGGCCTGAATGGTTTCAATTCCACCGAGCAGCCTTTCATCTTTGTCTTTTTCTTTTTTTTTTTCCCCAGCAGCACGCTTTCTTCTACTCCTCACAAGCATGAATTCATTTGTGTCCATATGCGTGAACGCTTTGAACTCGCCTCGACTCCTTTCTGCACGACGGAGGAATAAAAACAAACATGTTCTCGAAGGCCTCAGTGGCAGATCTGCGTGTCACGCTCGCGAGGCCTCGGGATTACGGACTACCTTTCTGTCAGAATCGCTAGGAGCGTGATCAAAGATCGAGTTGTGTGTTTTGGTGTTTGTGGCGGTTACAGCCAGTCAACAGAATACACAATGCGCTGTTCACTTTCTCCACCTATCTGCATGTTTCAGGGAAGAAAGGAAAAAATAAAAAATAAAACAACTGAGTGACGAGCAGTCATGGAAAAGGAGCGCAGACTAAACATAAACCTACAGCCTGATGTTAGCCAGCCGTAGCTGTTACGTCACCACATGCCGTCTGGATTAGTGGAGCTCGACAGTATAAGTGGCAAAGGTTATAAGCATACACACTTTACTAATATCAACACTAGGAGTCCTGTCACTCCGAGCCAACATCCCCCCGTCTGACACCGTCTAGGTGGTACAGTCCAGACACTGCCATGCTCTTAAAACCTTCCCTGTGGTCCACAGCTCGGCATGATCCCTCCCATGGCAGCCTCGGGGAGCGTAATTCTTACACAATTATCCATTTAGGTGAAGAGGACGTGGGCTAAACTGCAACACATGTAGCGCTCGGCCTGCAAACAAAGAACAAAAGGTGGCTGCTGGAAGCCCTCCACCTTTACCTCCATAAAAACTCCAGCCAAACCAGAGGTCTATGCAGAAGCCACAATCTCTCCCACTGCGTCTGCACACACATACACATACACACACACCCAGACACAGCACTAACAAGACATGTATAATAGGTGGGCAGTGGGGAGGCACAAGAATACAATACAACAAAATTGTATAAAAAGACTTTGTGTGTGTGTACATCTAGGCATTTGGCAGACGCCCTTATCCAGGGCAACTTACATTTCTATCTCATTATACATCGGAGCAGTTGGGGTTAAGGGCCTTGCTCAAGGGCCCAACAGGGACAACTTGGTGGTAGTGGAACTTGAACCTGGGACCTTCCGAACCATAGTCCAATCCCTTAACCACTGAGCTACGCCTAAGCGTGCGTGCGTGCGTGCGTGCGAGCGATTATATTCCTATAAAGATACATCTGAACGTGATCCGTTCCTCTGATACACCAGCATTATGCCAAGAAGTTGTGACTTTTTTGGATCGATGTCATAGTTTTAATCTACCTACTCTATAGTTATGTATAGTAAGAGCACGGTGGCGGAGTGGTTAGCACTGTAGACTGGCCCCTCCAGGATCCGGGTTCAATTCCCACCTCGGGGTGTGTGTGTGCATGGGGTTTGCATGTTCTCCCCGTGCTTGGTGGGTTTCCTCCAAAACAGATTTGGCTAATTGGCGTTCCCAGATTGCCCACAGTGTGTGAATGAGTGTTTGCTTGATGGATTGTGTGGGGTGACGATGAGAAATGCTAAGCCACCGAGCACCAATTAAATAATTAGCACTTTTAAAATCTCTGTATTATTAGTATTATATGGTGTGTTCGCCTTATAGCTCCTTTTTAAAACTCTTATTAGAATGAGAGCATTACGGATAAAGAACTATCTCTGCCTCAAAATAAAAAAATAAGTAAATAAATAGGCAGAATAATCCTAGCATTAACAATACAGTGTGGATCGCATCTTCAAAATGTAATTCATAAGGAGAACCAGACCATACCTACATTATAATTTTAAAATATGTATGAAATAAATAAAGTGCTAATATATTAAGTTAATACTTGACTTCCATGTACATATTTTATACACAATAGTGGCGTTTTACTCTGCGAAAATGTTATAAAATGTTCAACCTTTTTATACCAAATGCATTTAATTATTTTTAGGAAGATTTTATTTCTAAACATTTTTATCTGGTTTGTATCTTTGATTCTGGAACGCAACTCTTTAGTTTTAGCGCTACCTGTGCTAATAATGAATCCAATACTGTAGAAGTTCTACACAGTCTCATTGGGGGGGTTGGGTTGCTCCTGTAACCATATGGTGGCCTTTTAACCCATAAACGTGGACTAATGTTACACTCCCACCTGCACACACGTCTGCTACGAGGGGGAACACCAAAGGAATCGGGTTCTCTCAAAAACGTTCGTGTGAATATTTGAGTCCAAGATATAACCTACAGAGTCTTTAATCAATGTATTGCTGTAAAATCACATAATTTTATCTTACATCAATTTATCTCAGAGAAATTAGATAAATTCATGGATAAATTAAGGCATAAAAGAGCTACCTATCATTCTTTCTGATCCACTGTGGTGGATCTGGAGCCAAACCCTGATGAAAGATGAGATCCTGGATGAGACGCCACCGTTCACACGTGTTCACAACTAAGATCAATTTACAGCGACAGTATGGTGAGGTTTTTTTTTTTTTTTTCTGAAACATTGTTACCTCTCAATGCCTCAACGGTTATGCTATTTGCCTCACACCTCAAGGTTGTGTGTGGAGCTCATGTTCTCCCTGTGTTTGGTGGGTTTGCTCTAGGTACTCTGGTTTCCTCCAACAGCCCAAAGACATGTCGTGAATGTGTACTTGTACCCTTCGATGTGTGGGCACCCCATCAAGCTCGTACCCTGAACTCCCAAGGGCGGGAGTCTGTGACCTTACACAGAATAAGCGGTACATGTGTATATCGGATAGATGGATGGATGAATGGATGCCTCCAGCTGGAATGTAAACCCTCACACCTAACATCTTTCTTTGCATTCTTTAATTTCTTTCCACCTTCTGGAAAATGTTAGATGTTAGGCTTTATGTGTTGTCCTTCCAGATATTTAATCTGGGCTTGGGACAGTCACTATATGGACGCCCGGCAACTCCAGTGGGTGTTAGCAAACTCAGGCCTTCAGCATGGCAGGCAAGAATCTTACCACTGAGCCACCAGCGCCAGGTGAGTGAGTTAAAAATGAATTATCAAACTGTAAGACAAGGTCAAGTTTATAGAAGGAGATGAAACACCAAATACCAAACATGGCATGAGGATTTAAGAACTCAAACACTTTCTACCAGACCTGTTGTGTTGGTTTGTAAGGTTGAAGGTTATGAACAAGTGATCCACAACTTGAAGGTTCAAATCCCAGAACTGGCAAAAAACACCACCTTGTTGAAAGAAACCATGAACAAAATAAATTGATTAAATAAACCAGATCTTCTATCACACTACACCTACACTACAACTGCTTTCCATCCAGCTAGTGCAGCATGGTAACTCTGTTAGCATCCTTTTTAATAGAAAGGAAACTGAAGTCAAGGAGATTGGCCAAAGGTCCATGCGGTCTCAGATGTAGCAGATTTAATGACTTGGTGAAAGATTCGTCCCTGAGCTTCACAGGAAGACGACAAAAAGGTCAACAAGCTTCCAGAGGTCAAACATCCGTTCCATCTTGATGTCAAAATGTCTTTATTGTGAAATTAGCCACGGTATCAGGATATAATATTACACCATAGGCTGGGCTGCTGTGGGAAAAATGAGCCACATCTAGATTACCAAACTGAAGTGAATTATTTATCCCTAACAGCATGATGAAAAGTGTTTTAAACCACTTAAGTTTTTATGGATTAATAAATGTCAAACGTCTACGGTTTTACATTACATTTTCATTTACATGCACATCTTTACATCTTCAGATTTCAGGAATACTAAAAAATAGAAAGCACAACGTAATTTCTTCCTACAAAACAAGTTTCCTTGTTTCACATATCAAATACAGTATGTATATGATACAGTGATGCAGCAGAGTGATTGCAATAACATGAAACTGCTTATAGTACATCACTGTTACAGCTGAAACTTCTGTCAGAGTTGCTGTTATAGAAAATTAAGACCTGTTGATTTTCAGAATCTTTGTCTCGCATTGGTATAAACAGCTGGAGAACATCTGGAACTGGAATAGAAACACTGCATATTGTACATATGTGAAATTATAACATGAGTTAATAGATTCAGTATAAAAACAGACATGCACTTGGAACACCAATATCGCTCATTTGCATTTGGTTGCTGCAGGGCTTTTGCGCATGTTTATAATTGGTTTATAGAATAATGTTTTTTTCTGTTTATGCTTACACCCAGCCAGCAAAAAAAAAAAAGCCAAGGCGAGACAGAACGTGAAATGAGGGATTCAGTTACGGCCATTGCCTCACGTTGGCTCAGCACCAAGGGATTAAACCGAACCTAGCACAAAAGGGAAATGTTATCATATAAAAGGTCACGTTACATTATGTTAAAGAAGATTAATGTACATATTTGTTGTAGTTGCTGTTATTAAAATGGAGGTGAGCAAACAAGAGCTCTGCCCCTACACGCACAGAAAAGGAAATCTCAACCAGATAAGAGCTCATGACGAGCGCTATTGAATGTCATCGAATTCCACGGTCCTGATTTAATCAGACTGCGAGCGGACTTTCCCTGCTGCGTTTCGTACATCCACATGAATTTGCATGAAGTCTTGGTTTTCAAAGGAGGAGTGTGAACAGACCACCTGCTCGGAAATTATCTGAGATTCACATCTCGCGAAAATAAAGACTCCTCTCGTAACTCTCGGGCTCATTCGAACAATAAGATAAGGCTCTTTACAGCCGTCAGAAATGCCTTTAATCAACTGAAGGTTCTTCAGGAATTTTTAAGCAGTAAAAGAAATTCCTTTCCGGGAATGTACTGTAAATGCAAACATAATTATAAAAAAAAGTTTAAAGAATCGGCGGCACGGTGGTGTAGTGGTTAGCACTGTCGCCTTGCACCTCCATGGTCCAGGTTCGATTCCCGTCTCTGTGTGCATGGAGTCTGCATGTTCTCCCCGTGCTTGGTGGGTTTCCTCCAGGTACTCCGGTTTCCTCCCACAGTCCAAAGACCTGCAGATTAGGCTAATTGGCATTCCCAAACTGGCCGTAGTGTGTGTGTGCCCTGCGATGGATTGGCACCCAGTCCAGGGTGTACCCCGCCTCGTGCCCTAAGACTCCTGGGATAGGCTCCAGGCCCCCCGGGACCCTGAATACAGGATTAAGCGGTATAGATGATGAGTGAGTGAGGTTAAAGAATCAAAAAATGTTCTTTTAAAGAATCTATTGGACCCAGAGCAGTGGTGGTTCAGGGTGTTAAGGCTCTGGGTTGCCGATCGTAAGGTTGGTGCTTCAAGCCTTGCCACCCTGTTGCCACTGTTGGGTCCTTCGGAAAGACCCTTAACCCTACACCCCTTACAACCCAACCACTGCATGTAGTGCCAGTCCCAAGCCTGGTAAGAAAATAGGAGGGTTGCGACAGGACCAAAGTTCAATCAATCACCTAAATGAGTGTTTGAGGACATTGTCACAAAGCAGCTATACAAAAAAAAAAAAAACAGTAGTGGTAGTCGGGTCAATGACAGCATGGGCAACCTGTAAACACTGTGCTTCCCCAACCAGCAGTCACAACCTTCGAGGCATGAATGCATTCTGAAGTCATCTGTACATCAAGCCACGGCTTAGTCCTGTGAAAGTTGGTGCACACTGCTGTGGTTCTTTCCATATACGCACACCAGCCACTTCCACACCCAGTGCCAACTACACTGTGAACTCATACAAAAACGTCTTCAAAGACATGGGCTTCGAGGAAGGATAGGCTATGTGCCAGGGTATGGAGCAACTTATGCATGCTCTCCAGCATCACCGAGCCCAGGGTGGTGAATGGTGACAGAGATGACACAGTGAACATGCTGGAGCGTTGTGCAGTGCAAACCCTGGAGAACTGACGAGACGCAGCTTGGATCTGACAGGGAGTGAGCATGTGGCCGTGCCGCTGAATTTCACTACCATGTGTGTGTACATAATGCTTATACACAGCACAACAGCTGAACCTCCGGCCGTAGAGCATCTGTAATGAGATGCAATCTTCCATGCTCACACACACCCACACACATGCACAGTGGAACCTCAGCTTTAAATGCTGCCTTTGTTTCTGAGCCTGTCGTTTATTACAGTTAATGACTCCAGTAAACATGGGAAGTGTAATCCGGTGGGAGCCATGTGCCATAACTCTGTGCTCCACAGTCCTCTCAGGGAGGGAACAGGAAAGCAGCAGGTGGCCATGACACTTCTTCCAGAAGGCCTAAAACAAATAGGATGCATGGGGTAGGTGGGGCTTAAACACTGCCCAACCAATTAAACCACTCCAGGAGCGAGAGGAGTAATGGCCGGACATGGACCAAGAGCCGGAGGGGGGTGGCTGTGGCTCCTCTCAGACCCAAACACACACTGAGATTGGGCAGATTTACTGCTGAAGAGGTGGCAGGTCGTGTGTGTAAGTGTGTTGTGCATGAGATTGGGATGAAATTCTTACAGAGCCGTCTCCAGACAGTAATAAAGCAGCACACACACACACAATTAGCACAGTCTTTCACTAAATACACACCGTCAATAACCATACACTAAATACACACACCACACACACACTTTCAACCACCTTCAAATAAGTATGCCAGATATACAATCACAAATACGCACTTAATACCGGATGGCAACCTCAAAACCTCACACCAACACACGCTATGAACAACCTCTCTCCGAACACACATCTAACAACATTCTTTTAACACTTCCAGTAGCCTCCAAGTCAACACACACACACACACACACAATACACAACCTCCTGATCCACACAACAAACAGACTTTCAATACTCAGCATCTCAACACCCTCGCATCAAACACACAACACCAACACCAGACAACAATCAACAACCTCTCAACAATCTTTCTTTATCCTTCCCCCTCCCTTTCCAAACAGAAGTGGCATTATTCCTCAGCCTGTCACAGTTTGTTGGGGTAAAGTGATGAACAGCGTATAAGTTTACACACCTCATAAACAACATCAGGTATCATGGGACAGAAGGAGCGAGGTAAAGAAGCCCTTCTTTGTTCTACAGCCTTCGCAATAAAACCTTGCGTCAGAGCAGCACAGTACTCCTCACAACCACAGCTGGCTCTCTTCCTTTATCGTTTAACGCTGCGCACATGAACTCGTGCACTCTGAGCGGTGCGCTATTAAACACGATAACTTCCTGCACCACAATCCCTCTCTTGTGAGCTGGGCTGCGACTGAGGGCTCCTGTGTGGCAGCTGCGGGATTGGACGCTCTAATGCCCTCCATCATGCTAAGATAGAAACACCATTTTATAAAGGAGCAGGTTTTGATTAAGTGTAAATGATGGCTGCAGGCAAGGAGCTGAAAAACAACAACATTATGTTATCCTAGGAGAGGAAACACAACCGCCATAAAAGCACATGGACACGCTAGGCTAAAACAATGACACGCCCTGTATTTCTATTTGTTTATTACTGCAAATAATCATATCTTTCTGAAGTGAGAGTGGCCTTAAAGTAGAGAAGTTGTTTATTTGTTTGTTTGTTTGTTGTTTATTTGTATTCGTTTGAAACAATAAGCGCAGTGTACAATGCCATCTGTTGAATTTTGGAATGAACTAAATTTTTTAGACGTCAACTGCGCCGGGGTGAAGGTCTGAGATCGCAAGTAGATTTTAATTGCACACTCATAAACATGTGTTAAAAATGTAAAGTACCATCTGTTAAATTTTGAGATGAACTAATTTTTTTTTTTTTCAAGGTACATTTTTTTTTTAAGATGCACTATACTGCCAAAAGGGGTGGCACGGTGGTGTAGTGGTTAGCACTGTCGCCTTGCACCTCCAGGGTCTGGGTTCGATCCCCGGCCAGGCTCGATTCCCGTCTCTGTGTGCATGGAGTTTGCATGTTCTCCACGTGCTTGGTGGGTTTCCGCCGGGTCCTCTGGTTTCCTCCCACATTCAATTAGGTTAATTGGCCAAATTGCCCGTAATGTGTGAATGAGTGTGGGAGTGTTTATATGCGTGTCTGTGTGCCCTGCGATGGGTTGGCACCCTGTCCAGGGTGTATCCTGCCTCGTGCCCTAAGTCTCCTGGGATAGGCTCCAGGCGCCTGTGACCCTGAATACAGGATTAAGCGGTATAGATGATGAGTGAGTGAGTGAGTGAGAGTATACTGCCAAAAGTATAAGCCAAATCATTGAATTCATGTGTTCCAATCACTTCCGTGGTTACAGGTATATAAAATCAAGCACCTATGCATGCAGACCGCTTCAATAAATATTTGTGAAAGAAAGAATGGGTCGCCCCCTTAGGAGCGAAGTGAGTTTCAGCGTCGTACTGTGATAGGATACCACTTGTGCAATAAATCCAATCGTGAAATGTCCTCACTACTAAATATTCCACAGTCAACTGTTAGTGGTATTATAACAAAGTGGACAACAACTCAGTCACGAAGTGTTAGGCCAAGTTAAACCACAGAGCAGGGTCAGGGGATGGCTAAAGTCGGTAACTACAGACCTCCAAACTTCATGTGGCCTTCAGATTAGCTCAAGAACAATCTATAGACAGCTTCATGGAATGGGTTTCCATGGTCGAGCAGCTACATCCGAGTCTTATATCACCAAGTGCAATGCAAAGCATTGGATGCAGTAGTGTAAAGCATGCCGTCCCTGGACTCTACAGCAGCGGAGACGTCTTCTCTGGTGAGATGAATCACGCTTCTCTGTCTGGCAATCAGATTCTGGGTTTGCCAGGAGAACGGGACTTCATTGTGCCAAGTGTAAAGTTTGGTGGAGGGGGATTATGGTTATAATGTCATGCTCCTAACTTTGTGGGAACAGTTTGGGGACGGCCCCTTCCAGTTCCAACACGACTGCACACCAGAGCACAAAATTTCATAAAGACATGGGTGAACAAGCTTGGTGTGGAAGAACGTGGCTGGCTGCACAGAGCCCTGACCTCAACCCGACAGAACACCTTTGGGATGAATTAGAATGGAGACTTGATGTATGAAGTCATTTAAAATTCTTGACTGTATTATGTGGCCAAAAGGTGAAGAGAATAAACCATGGAGGTAGTGTTCAGTCCTATAAACCCCTCTAAGTATCTGTTCATTTGTCTGCTAAAACCGCAGCTGCTAACTCACTGTTCTGGGTCCAAATAGAGCAAAAGGGAAAGGTAGTGTCCTATGTGCAGTACAGTGTAGTGTAGGCAAGGTGAGTCAAAAACATGTCGGTTAATTAGCAGTAATGAAAGATCGAGACACAAAAGGTTCAGAGGTTTAGAGATTCAGAACGACAATTCAGAAGCAAGTACTAAGGAGTCAAGGTGTTGTTAAAGATGAATTTATGTTATCTGATGCATTTTCTTTCTGAAACTGCTTACATGACTAGCTTTGAATGAGGATTTTCACAGCAGCTGTACCACCTACTATCACCCATGCATGCACAAGGATGTTGTGGATGGTTCGTGTCCCAGCCATTGCCCCACACCAGGGTCTTGGTGCCAGTCTTAGTACTGGCCCAAAGCCTGAATAAACCCAGAAGAGTTGCATCCAGCTTATAACCTGTGGCGAACCCTTATGGCAGTAGATGAAAGGAAAAACAACAGCTGGTTATGATTTGTGCATCCCTTACCTATGACAGTGAGGGTGAAGTTAAGGGACACGCTGCCGAAGCCATTGGCCGCCTGGCACACATAGAATCCAGCATCTTTGGCTTCCACGTTCTTGATCTTGAGGCCGTGCTGGAGAACACGGTAACGGTTCCAGCCAGAATTGATGTTCCTTCCATCCTTCGTCCAGAGCAGGAGGGGTTTAGGGTTGCCTTCGACTGGGCATCGCAGGCGGATGTTACGGCCTAAATGTGCGATCTGCTTCTCCTCTACCACGCTACTCACCCACGGAGGTCCTAGAGCCAAAAGAAATGGAGCAACTGTCAAAGTCAAACGAAATAATAAGTGTTAACGTTAAATCTTTATCTCTGCAGGGAGGAATAAGGGAGGGGGAGGTGTCAAACAAGCCCTGGCACACCTCAAAGGGTCTTGATTAGGCCCCAACTGTGGCTTTTTGACAGTCCTGAGATTCGAATTTTAAACACACAGAACCTGTCAGTGTATGGAAACTAGCGAGTCACGAAAGGCAACGACTATAATAACCATGCTAATTGCTGGTTTCCGTGCCTTGTTAGCGGTATTTGTATTTCAGTCCAAGCCAGTCTTCTAACCATAAACGAATGTCAGACTAAATGCACCTTAATAGGTCAACAGGGCTTTGTTATACTTTACATGATTTGTGGTTGCCTGCAAATGGAACGTCTGGGTAAAGTTAGGAACACGTCCACACAGAGCCAGCCTACTGAATAATTTTTGTGTTTACTGTGTTTAATTCAGATCAGACAATATTTCTCTTTTGTTGTTGATCTTTTCTTTTTTTTCGGGCTGATTTAGGCATGCAACGAGAGCACAGAAGCCAGAGAGGTAAAGGACCTTGAAAGAACTAGGGACTAGTTCTAGAACTAGAACTAGTTCTTTCTAAGGACATAGAAAGAACTATGAAGAAAATCAACACAGAGTCTGGCACCAGGCTAAAGTGTAGATCTGGTCCTTACACAACTCCTAAAACAAGCTGTGAATAAGAGCTTTAAGCTTTAAAAAAAAATCCCAAAGTTAGCAGCACATTCCGAGAAAGAATAAGAGTTCCTTGAGTCAGAGCACTTTAGCGCATGGTTCTGTTTGGTTTTCATGGCCTCTGTGTGCACAAGGCCCTTTTCATTCCCCTTCTCTCAGTCTGCTAGTGGAGACTCCCATGAGGACCAGCTTTCCATTTCCTTTGGCCCACTTGAGCTGATTCACTCTCATTCATGCCTGGCACAGTCACATCCCATTGCCTGCTTGAGAAACTACGCCAGCAACCAAGGATGATGGAAATTGAAAAAAAAAACTGCCAGATTTCCCAAATTATTTTCATTTTCCTACAGCTCCCGCGGAATGTTCTTACTGGACTGAAGCGTTTTCACCTGAAAGCGATGGGTGGCTTCCAGGAACATGCCACGGGGGCCGAGCGAGAGAAGAAAGAAGGGTTGTTTTGGCGCTAGAATTAAATTAAAACACATTCCTGAATGGTTCACAAAGACATCCTTAGTGAAAAAATATTATTTTGTGTTTGTTTCTAAAATGATAAAACAATTTCTCCTTATTCGAATACAGTAGATGGGAACAAACGCAACAGGTGCGGCAGAGACTGAAAAGGAAACGTCAGTGTTGAGCCAACGTGGCAATTTTGCAGGTTGACAAAAGAGTTTGGACGATGATGAAGATCTTAACTTATTTCTCCTCCACTTTTTGGGTGAAATGTTAACAGTGCAAAAGTTTGCACCCCCCATGGTTTCTGTCAGAAAGAAAAAAAATTTGGAAAAAAAGTTTGAGGACAAAGGCAGGGTTTGACATCTGGTAAAGGTTTATACAGTACAGTGCCACCAGGAAGAATGAAGCATCAAGGTGGAGGTGGGAAAGTAGTCAAAGGACGTGGAAGTGGTTTCAGTAGGACATAAAACAAATTGTGCGTTTTACAACCTATAATATATTACTTTTAAAAAGAGAGATGCAAACTTAAAATACACACAACGACCCATTTTCATTCTTGTCCTCGCAAAGGAACATCTGTGAAACCAAACACGGTAAAAGTCTCACTGCTGTGATCTGAATTTCTTAGTCTTCTTTATTTGCTCCTAAGGGTAGGCAAAGATTTTCTTTTTTTTTTTTTTTTTTTTTTTTTTTGTAAACTCAGCTGTAGGTATTTTAGGTTTGCTGAATTGCTAAACTGAAACAGACAACAGACACAATACACTAGTAAAAGTGTGATTTTTTTGGGTTACCCCTCTGGAGTGCCCTTAAAGGTTTCGCCATCATCAGAGCATTTGCCTTACGGAGACTGAGAACCTGCAGTTATTCAATAAACCCCTGACATACTGTATACTGTACTGTATGTACAAATATTATATTGAATACGTACAGTTATTGTAAGAAATAATATTTCATTGAATTTTATGTTGAACTTCATATATTTTATATGTAAATAATAAAACACTTGGAGTGAAACAGGCAGGTTTTCTTCAGCAGCGCAATCGTTCCCTCACCAGCCGCGCCTTTTCCTCCCTGTTGATGTTAATAAGACATGTCATGTTACCAAGAAATCCACCAAGCATAAATGTCTCAGCTATGAAGACTGGAATTAAATTTATTCCTCTTTTTTTAAATAAATGTTTAACACATTGAATGTGTGTGTGTGTGTGTGGGGGGGGGGGGGGGGGTATGTTTGAATGAATACATGAACATACATGAACATACACCTGTTATATAAAACTAATCACCATTTCCTCATCCATCAGATTTAAGAATTCACCAACATTGGGGGAAAAAAGTCATTAAAGTGACGTTGAATAATTTCTAACCCTGAAAAAACAAGCAACGCATCAGAGTGAGTGAGTGACAGATACAAAGTGAACGAATGCTTGTTATTCATTACATAACAGGCTCAGAGCTGCTCGAGGAGATCAAAAGTATATACAGGAAAAGCCCCTATTAAACCAGACACACACACACCGAACACACACACACACACACACACACACACACATTGCTTTGTACTCTCTACATACACCATAACTGGGTGTGTTTCCATTTGAAAGGTTCTTGACTATGAAATGATGAACACACACACACACACACACACACACACACACACACACGTTCATGCTGTTGATTATTTTCCTATAACAGCTTCCCCAATACGTTTTATTCTTCCCAACACCAACCTGATTCTTCATTACTGATTTAGGTTTGAAAGGATCTTTTAATTTAGTTTTTATTTCATTAATGTTTTATTTCAGAACATTAAGGAGACACTAAACACATGAGTGTATTCGTTTAGCCCAGCTGAAAGTGGTGTCAGATTTATCTTCTCTGTCATTTTCACATGGGTTATTCATCTCTTTCCATAGGCTTTTATCTCTGCCGTAATGCTTTACAGAAAAACAGACAGCATAGGGTAGTCCATGTGTGTTACAAACCCGACGATGCTCTGCATACGCGACCTGACAGATTTACGAGCAGGTTTCGTTTTTTGCACTTTTTCATTGGTAATGTAGCATAGATTTAAAAAATAAGAGTTGCTTAGCGTCAGTTTTAACTTAAAGCTGGCTCAGATGCATGTGCGTGTGTGTGTGTGTCTGGGTTCATGTGGGGAGCAATACACTTCCATATGGGCACAAACATATGGACTAGCAGCTATCACTTAAAAGCTACCCAGCATGTCTGTCCCAGCCTGCCGTCTTTGTTTCAGACATCTTGACATGAGCTTGTGATTTTTTTTCGGGGTGGATTTATGGACAGGAGGCCCCCAGAATCCCGAGCTTTGAAGGCCGGGCAGCCTCAGAACCTTCACGCTGGAGTTCCAGAGCGAGCTTCAAAAAGCCTGACAGCACGTTGCTCGGATAAACGATAATGATGGAGGAAGTGGCACGGCCATCAAACAAGTGCCGAATGGGCCGGGAGAGGAAGAGGGTGTGTGTGTGTGTTCAAAAGAGAGAAAGAGTTCTGGTTGCCCCATGATGGTAGAACCCTTGAGTCAAGCTACACCACAACTGCGGGAAATCTGCTCAGTAGAAACTATGAGTAAGCAGGGATTTTAAAGGATCTGTGGTTATACAGGCAACAAACCGGTGACCCTGCCACCTGCTTCGGCATAAAATCGAAAGAAGTGGGTTTTAAAAAAATAGAACTTCCACCCAAATTTATAGACTCAACTTGAGAACCGATAGTCATTAAGCTTAAAAATACACACTTGGTGTAAAGGTTCTTTATATCCTCTAGGTTATAAATTTGGAAAGGTTTATACACTTGTCCTAAAAGTTCCTTATATTGGCTAGGGATACGGTAAAACATTTGGTGCTACGTGGAGCGTTCAAGTCAAAGTGGGACTTTTGATTGTGCAGAATATCAGAGCTCACTTCATGTCTCTATATAATCCCATGTATCCCAGTGTTTCACTAGAGCTTGGACACCATCAAGGTAGAAGATTTTCTCAGTACGTCAGAACCTGGACCGGACTGCCTGCTTCGTGTCTAACACGCGGGCCCTCCAGGAACTCCTTTAATGGTTCTAACATTTTGGAATAGCTTTGTAACTTGCAAGTAGTGTTGGAGAACAACTGTGTGAACAGATCCGTCTATAAAAATGTCGTCCTGGTTTGACTCGAACGCCCTTTGTTTATTAATTTTTTTTCTGAGAGGAAGAGTGTTTCTAAAGGAACTACAGAAAATGTTTTAACTACTAAACTAAAAGTAACTTTTTGCACAAAGCCTATAAGGTTCCTATAAATTAAACACTTCAGCGTATTTGCACAAAAATAATTTTTGTTACATTTCGTGAAGAATCTTAAATGTTTTTCCATAGAAACCAACAACAGTGTTTCCTTTTACCTCAAAATCGCAAATTCCTAAAATCAACCTTACAAAGTTTTAACCTTTCGTTAGTCCTACTTTCCATGTGGTTTGCAATGAGAATTGTTGATATTTCTTGATAATTCCATATTTTGAAATTATTTTGCATACAATCTTTCGGGAGACGAACAAGCCCTTTCAAGATGTTCTCACCAATCATGTCCTTGGGACCATCTGGACAGTTGTTGGTAACGTGCATAAGCTAGTAAAAGATCCTTAATGGAAATGTACAATTGTTTTACAGAAAGCTGTAGTGTTTAGTCATTGTGTGGCATCTTTGTATTCATGGCACGCATCACCTGCACAATGGCATAGCATGAAGGCTTCCTCTGCTACTTCCTGTGCAGAAATAACAAAGATAACAGCATCGGCCAATCAGAAGCCGTGACACCGTAAGCCATCTCAAGACTGATCTCATAGCAGCAGGATGGTGTTTATTCTCAGTGATACACCAGTTAGACCAAACACATCTCATGGCTCTGGTATGTGGCTCCGTTATCTCGGGGTGATAATGCCCACCAATGATGCCTGTGATTGTTTGCACTGATGCTCAGGCTAGGAATCTCAGCATGAGGTCAAGGCTTGGTAAACATGCAAGCCTCCACCGATCCAGGAACACAAAGCCCCGGAGTTCTCGCTAGTCATCTCTGCATGTTTGTTTCGGAGGACTTTTATCAGATCTTGCCTACATGCCAAGACGACTGATTAACTTGTCCTAGCACAATGCTAACTGCCTGTGGAACGGGAACATGCAAATGATATCAGCTCAGGTATCATGTAAAGAAATGAAAGGGAAAAATATATATATATATATAAAGAATTTTTCTTTTATGTCTTTAGGGGAAGATTTAAGAGTTGAAATTTATATCAGAGTATTTCCTTCCAGAAAAATCTAAATGCACTCTTAAAATGACTTTTGTCTCTCTGGAGTACCGTTAAATGCTCTACACAAAACTCTACAGTAGAGTCTTTCCCTATCGAACCCTAGGGTTCCAAGTAATGGTATTTATCCAATATACCTTTCAGGAACACTTTAAGGAGTTAATGTTCTCCAAACTGTATGTATTTATTAATAAATCATTATTTTCTTCAGTCTTGTTGCCAGTTCCAAGCCCGGGTAAATCGGAGAGGGTTTGGATCAGGAAGTTCATGATGTGCCAAATCGAACATGAGGATCAGATGATCCTCTGTGGTGACCCCTAACAGCAGTCGAAAGAAGAACAACAACCAAGAACCTGAACAAAACAAGGCGGTTTAGATAAACGGTTAATGCCTGGGGTTCTGTCTATTACGAATAATGATAAGAAGAAGGGACATTTATGGTCGTTTAGCTTCCTTAACTACACTTAAGACTCCCTAAAAAGGAAACCCTCTGTTGTAGGTTTCGACTTCACATAACCTTTAAATGTTCCCTGACTTCGACAAAGGAGGTACAGATGGACAAACTTGAAGAATTACTGTACAGTCTAAATGAAAGCTTTTTTGTTAGAACACTTACCTTGGCTGTAGAACCGCTAAGAATTACCGGGCTTGTTTCAGAACCATGTGATAGAGTGTTTCCTACCTTTCAGAAGAAAAAGAACAGCTAAAAAACGATGAATGTACCTGGTAAGAAGTAAGCCTGGAACAACTGGTGATAGGAGTTTTAATACATCAACTTATAGAGGGAAAAAGAAAGTTCTTCTAAGTTTTTTTAAGGGCTTGTTGAATGGCAATTAAATGGGTTTTAGACTCCATAACGGTGTTTTCCTTGAAAAACTTTATTATAAGAAAACACTTTGTTGTAAGGTTTTACAAAGAACCACTATCTTATCCACCAATAATTCATTAAGGATATGTTTTGAAGTATAGAAAAGCGATTTACGTTTACCGATGACTTTAAGCACTGTATGCTGATGACACATCACCGTCAAACATTTTAATGGTGCGAACGAATCCTTGAGGAACGATCCCAGCCCAGGAGGCTCAGAGCCCACTACAGGCGTCCCTGTGAACATTCGGCAAGTGGAACACCTGATCCTTGAGAATCGGCATACTGTATAACTTGTCGCAAATTTGTGGAAAAGGCGCATCTGTCCGTGGGAACTGAACACTCATTCACCACCACCGCAGCCGTTTCCACATGTTTGGGCCTTTAAAGGACTTCCTGGGAAGTCAGTGTTTCAGATCTATGCGCCCAGGTACTGAGAAAACCAAGCAGTAGTGAAATGCGGAGATAAGTGCATTAGTCTAGCAGTGGATTATTCGAAGATTTACTCTCAACTGTGTATTCTTATTCTATACAATAAGAAAATACTTTTTGCTTGTTTTAGGGTTCTGCATAGAGGAATTTAAGGGTTCCCAAAGAGACTAGACCTCCATTAGAAAGCTATATTGTGCTATACTGTATATTACTCTCCAGGAATCCCCCACCAGAGTGTGTTCCTCTAAGAGCAACTTTTAAGTGAAGGTTTTATGGAGATGGGAAATGTTAACCACCCTCAAGTTAAGTGTCCTCAAGGACCCGTTTCTCTTGTAATGTACAGAGCCAGAGAATCCTTGAGGAAACATATTTCCGTAAAGGGTAGTTGACATGGAGCAAAGTGAGAGACCAGGGTGGCTACAGTTATGATGGATCTGAGGTTGACAACTGCAGCAATGAAACCTGAAGCTCTTGAGATCTTCTTTCAACACCAGCTGCCTTCATTCATGACGTATGGACACTGAGGGAGTGTGAGTGTGCTGGACTGAGGGAGTGTGTGTGAGCTGGACAGTGGCTCTTATTGGCCCGGCTTTGTTGTTGTCGGCATTTCAGGCCTGGCGGTGTGAAATACTAAACCTGTGAGTCACTCCAGCGTAGGATAGCACCGTATATACCTTCCTCCAGCAGACCACCAGGGGTTGGACCACAGGGAAAAGTCCTAGTGCGCCAGCCTGGCCTCATAAACGCACCCACTGCCTGGCAGGGGCATGAGATAATTCTGGTGATAAAACCGGAGGTCCTGCAGAGTAACGAGCACCTGTTTATTAAGAGTAATATTTGTGGGGGGAAAAAGCCCATGGTGATCACACGCAACATTTCTATTCCTGATTCGTTCTCTTTTGTGTGTGTGTGTGTGTGTGTGTGTGTGTGTGTGTTATCTCACTCTGTAATCATCTTATTCATTTTATATCTCTGTCCTTTTGTGTCTTGTTAAATGTTCTTGTCTTGCACAGTATCTTGAATTCGCCTGTCAGAGCAAGACTGTAAAAAAAAAGCAAAAGACAGAAAGAAAGAAAAAAAGCCGTGCTTCAACCGTTCAACTTTTCAGCTGTAAGGCTTCACTTTTTTTAAAAGGCTTTTGGATTTCTCAGTCTTTTATCACCCTGACCTAAAGCAGTGACCCAGGCGACCCATCAGCGGCAACCCGGGACAAATGGACCTGAGCGGCACTTAGAGAGATACAAAAACAAAAAACAACCCCCCCCCCCCCCCCCCCCAAAAAAAAAAAACCAACGGATTGCTCTACAATTTCAGGGCTCTGAAAAAACATGTCCGTTGAACAAATACACAGACCGGTGGGATGTTCAGAAGCATTGTGGTGGCAAAATCGCGCCTTTCAGAGCTGACGTTGCAAGCGGCGGAGCCTGGTTAGCTTGGACAGCTGTAATCCTCTCGCTGAATTGCTGAGTAATCCCACCTGTAAAAGGGAAGACAAAAGGAGAGCTGCAGGAGCAGCCCGAGAGCTTCCCACACCCAGAGTCGTGATCCAGGGGAACGCCGCTTCGACAGGAACGGGCTGAAGAATGAGGGAATAGTGGCAAGCTTTCTTTTTTTCACAGCACATTACCGTGCTTCCACCTGTGCAAATACTCCACCCGACCACAAGCAACAAGCGTTCGAGCGGATCACAGTCACATGACGGGATACCGCCGAACTCCCGGAGCTATTCATGATCTCTAACATTAAACTGATAAAAAGGAAAGGGAGAGAGAGAGAGAGAGAGAGAGAGAAAAAGTTCAAAGGCTCGGCTCTCTCCTTTATGTTTTAAAGCCTCCTCCATAAATACCGACGCTACGTGTCGGAGTGATGCCACACAAGACCGAGCGCAGCTCATTAAGCGCCTTGTTTACCCGAGATACTGCAGGCTGAAAAACCGCGGCCTGGCCTTTTGATAACGGCGAAGATCGGAACTACAAAGTCGAGCCAAAACACGCAACCAGAGCTGCTTCTCATCTGCCTCTAACAGACGTGAGGAGGGATAGTGAGCTCCGCTCGCCAGATTGAACGTGAAGTTGATCTTAACATGCTCCATTCATGTGCGTGTGTGTTTGGATTTCTCTTTCTTTATGTGTGCGTGTATCTGTGGAGTCTCCGAATACGAGTCATGAACATCATGTTTGAATTTAATAACTGCGCCGTTTCCCAGTTTAAGATTGTTGGTTAAATAGCTCAGGATTTACAACGCCAAAGAGAACACACACAGCACGAAAGACCTGCCAAACCAACTTTCTTTTTTTTATTTTTTTATTTTATTTAATTGTTTTTTTTTTTCTAAAAAAGATTTTGCTAAGAATGTAAAGAAGTAAACTTTTTTTTTCTCTTTTTAATCCCCTTTTAGACACACGCCAAGCCTTTTTGAAACTCTGTTAATAGTGATCTTGCCTTGAGCAATGTTTTAATTAGTTTGAGCAGCGAGCCAGAAAGCACGCAGCACGCACACGCCGACACACACCGGCGCACATCAGAGGCTGACGTTTGACAAGTTTTATGAGCATGAAATGATGTTCCTAATGAAACAGAAGAGTCACGCTGTACTTACAATACGGGAAAATAATGAATACTAAGAAGCACCTGAGGGACTCTAGGGCTAAATAAACACCTTTTCACAGATACACACGCAACACAAAGGGCCTCAGACAGGAAGGGCTTCTGTTTTTTTTTTTTTTTTTTTTTCTCTCTGTGTTTTTTTCTTTTGCCTTAAGGCACTGCCTGATAAACTTACACAACACAGATAACATCAGCACTACAGTACAATATACCTAACCTACAGCGCTCCAAATAACAATAACATTAATATTCATGATTATTAGCAGTTCCTCCAGGGTTCTCCGGTTTCCTCCCACTTCCTAAAAGCAAAAACCTTTTTTTTTTTTTTTTTTGAAGTTTTTAACATCCTCCAGGTGTGAAAGTGCTCGTGCACGAGACCCTCCGGTGCAACGGATACACACTCCAGGTCTATTTCTTGTTAAATCAAGGAACCACAAATGAACCACGAGCGAAGATATTTTTGTATTTCGTTAAACCGGTTCTGCTCGGGCCGATCAGCCACTAATGCCCGCTCCATGCCAACCAGCCACAGCAAGCACACTATACAGTCAAAAGTATGTGGACACCTGATGATCAGACTCCATATGCTGTTTTTCTCCAAAATGTTTCCTGTTCCAAAATCTGTGTAGAAAGATTGGAGCTGAATAATCACACATCTGTTTACAGCTGCTATAACATAAGCAGAAAGTCAATATAAGTTCTATGGAAGTTCCACAACATTAAATGTATCTATAAACAGATTTTTAAAAAAAGTATGACGTGCCGCTCAGTATGTTGCGCTACAAAAGCAATAACGTCATCATGGAAACTGTAATTCTTCATCATCCTCATAAAGCCGATTGACTGTGTGTTGATCATTTTCCTAAACCAGCATCTAGTATTTCAGCTCAAAAACACATGTCATTTATTCCGGCCTGATCTGGAGCATCTCTCCAATAAACACACACTAATACAGCGTGAAAGCCCATTAGGGGGAAAAAAAAACCCTTATCGCACTACAGTAATTCCTTTAACCAGGGCAAACACATCTAATTAAATTTCCCGAAAGCCGGACTGTTTCTCCTTTAGATCACAGAGGCTCCACGGCTCCAGCCGAGCTGCTCCATTATCACTCGAGTGATAAGCGAGAGCGCCTGCAGAGAGCCGTTATCTGCCTGATGAGGCGGAGGAGAAGGAGGCGGACACCTGCGGAGACGGCCGCCGGAGCCTCCGAGTCCTCGCTCTCAACAAGCCGAATCATCTGACTCGATTACTACATCGCCAGATTCATTCCACAGCGCCTTTAAGATCAATAAAAACGACGATGATGATCTGAAAAGACCGACCGTCTCGTTTACAAACCCGGAGTCTGGATCAGATTTGGACGTGAAATCCGGACCTGCCGTCGCTGTTGTCTTTCCTGATAAATCTGCCACTAATATTTTGTCGTGTCTGGTTTTACTGCAGGATCTTTTAGAGACCGTGACACGCGTCTTTGATGCCTGCGCCTCGTCGAACATATGGAAACCACCGCAACTTGGTTGGAAACACGCTGTTTTTGTTATAGCGCCACATCAAGCCCCGTGCATGATGGAGTATGTAAATCCGGCTTCGGCTTCTCGGCCAAGCTATCGCTAGAATAGTGTGAATAGCGTGTGAAAAGATTACGGAGGACGCCGACACGCCCGCAGGCCGAGCTCGGGGCGGTGAGGAGCTTCGTGTTTTCCAGACGCAAAAACTCAAAAGAGAGGGCAGGAACCGAGAAGAAGAAACAGGAAATAGCAAGGTTAGCAAGAAGTGAAAACATTCCTCGGGACTGTACAGGGACTTTCTTTAGTGTTCGCTGGCATGTGGGAGCATGTGTGTGTATGTTTGTGTATGCGTGTGTGTGTGGGAGAGAGAGAAAGAGAGAGAGAGAGAGAGGGGTGACTAGTTACATAAAGTGAGTGTGGATCCAGAGCAGAGGATTTTCTTTTCCATATATTTGGAATAGAAACGTTTTATCGCACTAATTTGCTCATAACTTCTCAAACGATCACTGAGAGCACTCCAAGCTCTTAAAGGTCTTGCCTCGGGTCATATCCCATACAGTACATCTATAAAACCAAATTAATGGCTATAATAACCTAAAAAGAGTCCCATAATTGAAAAAACACCGGTTTCTTCTGCTATTACCAACCACCATAGAGAAAAAAGCAAACCAGACAAGATAGAAAAGGTCGTAATGAACTACTAGATGCTTATTACAGTGTGTTACTCCGCTTACATGACAGCATGACCTTTAAATGATTAGAATTTGACATATTAAGCACTTTATCCATTTATATTTACATTTAATGCCATAGGAAACACATTAAGTCACTTGTTCACTTACACTATAGCCGCTGTAACCGCTCCTTTCTTCATCTGCCTTTATTTAATCGTTAATGATTAACACATGTTGATTGGTCACTTCATTAAAGATTCCTTTCTTATGGGATCATTCCTACTGAGATTCGATTCGAAGTATCTACCTCTTTCCGGGGGTCAGGTTTTACCTGAGCCATATTTTATCCCACGGGTTCACCACTCTGACCTTTGCCCCCTGATCCCTATTTACCGCCAGTCACCCTTATCCAAACTGAACAGCCCTCAAACTGATTGCACTCGGGCACACAAACAGAGCTAAAGTGCTCGGCTCCGCAGCATTCCAGTCGGGACTATGTGCAGGAAAGGAGCAATCCAAGCACAACAAAGAGTGTGTACGCTGCCCTCCTCCGACTCGACGTGTCCCACACACAGGCATTCGAGACTCAGGTGGGAGTGAGCAGGTCGACAGATGGAGAAGTAAACAGGGTGGACAATACAGTCTTTACTTCTGACCGCATTCTTATCAGTGAACTGACTCGACGGTACACATCACAGTGCTCGGGGACGACACGGGATCAGCTGGAAAACGGCAGGCTGTGAGTTCAAACCGGCGATTCATCACCAGCAGCCTGAGCAGCTCTGGAAGTAGCAGTGCAAGCCGAATCACATGTTCATATCAATGTGCTCATTCATTTAAATATGTTAACCACGTCATTAAAAACAATGTTAACAGAATTATATGTACAGTAAGACTATGTCGTACATCCCACTGTCAGTCTGTTTAAACACTGAAGTCACTCAAGCACTTAAATATGGTCCTAATGCCACTTTTTGTTTCCATATCCACAGCTGAGAGTTACATTTATTAAGCTTTACTTCAATATAAAATGGAGGGAACTGGTTAAAAATGCATGGTAAGATACTGACCCTCTAATGTCTTTTGGTAGAGCACATGTCAAGTCACTATACTGTATCATATTTAAAAAAATGTGTTCAACTTAACCTGATTGAACCATCTCTACCACTTGGTTGAGGTGTGCTAAGCTAAAACAAATCCACTGTCCCGGGGAGTTTAAATATCATTCCTTTTGAATTGTTTCACAGAATAACATCAGAAATTAAGAAGATCTAATGCACTTTTTCAGCACCCGAAAAGTAGCATTTTATCTTTTTGTTTGTTTGACATTTACCATGAAGTGACATCTCAACCATTTGGGAGAGGCCCATAAAATAAGAGAATGAATGGATAGCTAAAATTAATTGCCACAAATCAATGAAAAATTAAAAACAGTTTTCTTCTTTAATAATCAGGAATGTTGAAGAAGTAATAGTGAAACATTTTTTTGGAAGGAGTCTCCAGTGTCAGTGCTAAAAATCAGAGGTAATGCTGTTAAACTTTTTTCCAACAAAGGATGGAATGCGAGATTTGCCCTTTCTGGTTTCGCACTCACATACTTATACTGTATATTTTGGTCTCCTGAACTTCAACAAACGGACAAAAAAATCTAACCTGTTGCCAGAGCGACTGATTTAATATTACTATAAACATATAAATGTCTAATGTGTTGTTCTTTCTAGAACAGCGTGCCATGTTCTGATATTATTATTAAATACTTACAGTGACAGAGTGCAAACTAGTGCACTCCTCCCTGAGACCTAATAAAACCGGAGCTTTTGATTCAATCTGGCCGAACCCCGAGACTCAGGCTGACCTTGTTACTTTTAGCCGCTAAACGTTCCCCCTGTTTAAATCTTGTTAAATGCGATATTCCTGGTGATATTCTATCTGAGAATGTTGTGAATCAAAGCAGCTCTGGTGTTATGAGAACGTTCAAAAGGGTAAATTTACACACGGCTCGCCTTTTATCTGTAAAAGACAATGTTTTATTTTCTCAAAGAGACCGTAAAGCTGCCCTCGGGCTCTCAGCGGGGTGACGCGGGACGGTGTGAAAGTGAGCCGTTCCCATCCATCCCGTCCGTATAACATCCCGCGTCTGTCCTCGTCCATGGAGGCTCCCCGCCAGCAGGTGTCATCGTCCCTACACTCTGATTTATCTCGACTGCTTTTTAACTTGGCAGGGGCCACAAACCAGCGCACGACCAAACAACCAGCTGCAGGAACAGGGGCCAGAACTGGGAAGACTTCAAAAGGCTAGTGTGTGTGTGTGTGTGTGTGTGTGTGTGTGTGTGTGTGTGTGTGTGTGTGTGTGTGTGTGTGTGTGTGTGTGAATGCAGTGTACACAAGCACTGAAGCAACTGAGTCAGGTCTTAAAGGCACTTTTCTTTTCATTCCTACAGCTGAGTGCAAAAGTTTGCGTACCTCTAAATTTTATATATAGTAAGGCCATATATATTATTTTCCTACATTCCACTGTCAGTGTGTTTAAGCACTAAATCACTAAAGCACTTAAATCTTAAGGGCTTAAGGGCACTTTTTGTTTTTGTTCTTAAGGCCACTTTTTGTTTTAATGCCTACAGCTAAGTGGAAACTTTGACAAACTTTTCCTCATTATAACTTTACAGCGAATTGCTGCAAAGTGCATGCTAAGCTAAGATGCTAAGATAACCGTTAAACGTTCTGCTCAACATTTTGGTAGAGCAATGTACTATACTGTATCAAACAGTATTTAACGACCATAAACTCTTTCTAAAACCTCACTTATCCCTTATTTTTGGCCCATTTTAAACTGTTATGCCGTTGATTTTTCATTACATTTCACACAATTGCACTTAAACTCCAACTTTAAAATCTTTTTAAGGTTTAAACGAGATAAATGTTGATTTGTGGATACATATTAATTGTAGTTTTTATTTTTGTTTTCCTCTGAAAGCCAGGCGTGTGGTGAAACAGCATACCAAAACACAAAAAATGAGAAATATGACCTCTTCAGAGAAAACCTAAGTAGCAAACAGAACTCTTTACAAATCTGAAGAGATCATAATCAACCTATATTGTAAAAGTGCCGACATTAGAGACATGCAGAACTGAAAATAAAATGAATGTTATTAAAGGAAAAATTCCATTAATGCACTATTGGGGTGTTTAAATTACTCACATTGTGTTACATTAATCCCTGCAATTGAGCACTTCGCAACATTTTAGGTGCTAATTTGAGCCACTCGGAGTTCATTTAACCCAGCAGGTGACCGCTCTGAACTGAGAAATAATTGATCCTTAACATGGACTGTATTATCGTGATCCTTATTGCAGAGAGCAGCTTCACCTCCACATTTTACACTTAAAAAAAAAAAATGGAAAAGAATTTTTAAACAGAAAGGAAAGTCTTAAAGACAATGGGGGAAAGATTCCAAACATTTAGACAGACCATGATACAGGAGGAGTTTGCCAGTGAACCACAGACTTCCACATGATATGAGATTCCACACATGATACAATATTATTAATGTGATTATGTAATAATTATGATGCTCAATAGATTTATAATAATAATAATAATATAGTATAATACATTTATACGTGCTACACCAATGCATTTTAATCACCTCTTCTTAAGTCAAGGCATCAATTCAAATGATTATATCATTACACACCTGTAACTAGAAGATGACTGAACGTACTGAAACAAATCTGCCATAACATTCGCTTTTTATTTATTTATTTAAATATTTGTTCTTTGTGCAGTGTGAACTACATAAATGGTTTATGGCCCAAAATAAAATGAATAAATAAAACACATTTTGAATAATAATAAACTTTTGAAGTGATAATTATTAAAGAAAAAAAAACTTTCCTTTAATTTAAGTGTTTTTATTACACTATATTTTCACCATATCTGGTAATATTTAGACTTTTTTCTTTTGTTTATTTTTCTTTATGTCTCATTTTTCTTTAAATATTGTGACCGTATATTTATATTGCAACTTATTTTGAACCAATATATATATTATATGGTTGAAAATAAGTTGCAATATATGTAATTTTTTTTCATCATTATCACTTAATTCTCAAAATAATTATAAAAAGTTCAACATATTTTACCTTTTTTTTTTCAAAATATTTTCTCTTTTTTATTTTTATTAAATCATATGATTTTTTTTTTTTTTCACCCTGAAACATGACTATTTTATTCTCAGAATATTGAGGTCATAATTCTTGAAATATTTTGGTCTCTCTCGCTCTCATTATAATCAAGTATTTTGACTTTAAAAACCAAACCTTTGATTTATTCTTGAAATCTCATGTGGTTTTTAGACTGAGGCTCTGAAATACTGTTGTAACCAGCACATCTGCTCACAATGAATAAATAAATAAATAAATAACCAGAATCATCCAAAACTTGACCCTGCATCATGATCCATAAGTAACAAGTACCATATAACAAAGATATAGATAGATAGATAGATAGATAGATAGATAGATAGATAGATAGATAGATAGACAAAACCATGACCAGAATCATCTTCAACTCCCCCCTACATCATGTATCATAAGTTAGAAACACTGCATCACAGAGATTAGATCAGAGTTGAACTCACCAATGGCTTCACAGGACACTGCGATGATCAGGAGCCCAGCAAGTGAGAGGAAGTTTCCAGCTTCACAAATCATTTTCATTCTGTCACTGAGTCAGGAAGAAGAAGACGGTGGAAGTCAGAGTAAAGCAAAGCTTCCTGGGAAAAGTCTGATGTGAGACTCACACACTCACCTCTCCGGATACAGCTGCAGCGCGACACACACACACACACACACACACACCCTGTGGTACACACACACACACACACACGCACTCGACACACACTCACGCGCGCACACTGCAGCCCCGCGTCTTCTCTGTGCGCGTGCCGCTCAGCTGCCTCTCTCCCCGCGCCGGCCGGAGTCCAGCTGCTCGGCTCTCACAGCCAATCACAAGGCGGCGGAACTTCAGGAGCCAATCAGAGCGCGGTCCGCGTCCCGGCCGCGTCACCGCCGCGTGAGCGCGCGTGCGGAGCGCAGAGCGCGCCATCTGTCTGCCGTGCGCGTGCTTACAACTACCAAGTATGTACTAGCATTAGCACGCGTCGTTAGAGTGTGTAGAAATCCAGTAGTTAAAAGGTTAAAGCTAAAAAATTATCTGCTGATCTTTAAAGTTTTGTCTTCACTTCTACCACTTCAGCGTTGTTATTTCAGCCAAAGTGAGAATATGAACTAATCCCAGTCAAAATATTCATTAATTAATATCTATTGGTGCAGGTGTTTGTTTACATTGAGACAGTAGCGCATTAGTAGCTTATTTCAAAGTAGATTATTAAATCCTTCACATAACTGTTCATAACATCACTTTTACTCAACATTTAGATTTCACCGATTGAGCAGATTAAACTTCAGGCAGATAGCTAAGTACAGTACTGCTAAAGTTTTATTAAATTCTGTCCAGCGGTCGATTTGAAACGCGCCCACAGTTTGACGCATGCGCAATACACTGTCAAAACTTCCAGTTTATAATCTGTCACATAACCTCTCATGACTTTACTTTTACTCAAGAATCCGTGTCCATTTATGCTGCAGGTTTAACTTAAGGATGGGCAAAGTTGGAGGACCCAAAACCAGTCTGTATGTATGTCTGTATATCTGTATGTCTGTCCAGCCAGTACAGACTGGTTTTGGGTCCTCCAATGTATGAAAACTAAAGGTATCATTGAAAGAGCAAGTTCTGACCAGTGTACAGACAAAAAACATTCATTTATTTACATACAAGATTCAGTGGGAATAGTGTAACTGGTTAATAATAATAATAAAATAATAATAAAATAATAATATAATAATATACATATTATTATATATTATTATTATTATTATATATTATATTCAATTCCTATGTATATTACTTTTTGAAAGCCAAGATTGCATTACCATTTTATAAAAGAATAACAACAAACACACAAGAACCTAGAGAGTGTACTTAAATCCCCATCACCTTCCAAAAGAAAGACAGAAAGAAAGAAAGAAAGAAAAGCTATATTTACATGAGTTGTTAGTTGCTGATAGCGTGAAGAATCAGACTATAGGTGGAACAATTAGTGTAGATGACTTTTATACTGTTGCTGCTGCTGCTGCTGAAAGTGGGATAAGCAAGGGTGAGTGGTGCCCCCTTGTGGCACTTGGACTCAAAGCACCAGCCTAGATTTATGACTTGTTACAGGAACATACAAATAACTATACACTACCTGATCCCCTAAGAAATAATTAAATCTTTACATTTTGTTAAGTGATTATGACAACCATGCATGGAGCATCACAATTTTTCTTCACCCAAACTGAGAAACCCAAACACTTATCCAGCATGATGATGCTCCTGTGAAATTCACAAAGCCAGGTCCATGAAGACATGGTTGTGTTAAGAGTGTGGTTTAGTGGGAGAGCTTACATGCTCGCTTACCGAACTCAACCCCACTGAGCAATTGAACAGTTTAACTGGAAATGGAACCTCCTCAACATCTCAACATCAGTGCCTCAGCGCAATAATGCTCTTTTAGCTGAATGATTACAGCCACACGTGGTGGAAAGCCCTCCCAGAGGAGTGGGGATTATTATGAGAGCAAAGGGGAATAAATCTGGAACGAGATGCTTGACAAGCACAAATGCATGTGAAGGACAGGCGTCCACATACATTTGGTCATATTGTGGAACTGTAGTATTATACAGAGGTATGTATTGTATACTCCGATCAGCCGTAGCATTATGACCTCCTGCATAATTTAGTAGGTTCCCCTTTTTGCCCACTAAAACCCTTTTTTTCCAGGAGTTGATGTGTGAAAAAATAGATAAACACAAGGATTTCAGCGACTTTGACAAGAGCCAAATTGTGATGACTAGAGGACTGTTTCAGAGTAAGTCCAAAACTGCAGCTCTTGTGGGATGTTCTTGGTCTGTAGTGGTCAGCGCCCACCAAATGTGGTCCAAATAAGGAACAGTGGTGAACGGGCACCCAAGGCTCACTGATACACATGGGGAGTGAAGACTGGCCGTGGAGTCCGATCCAATAGAAACAGTCCTATAGCTCAAATTGCTGAGAGAAAGGAGTCAGAACACACAGTGCATCACTGTTTTAGTGGCAAAAGGGGGACCTACTTAATATTAGGAATGTGGTCACAATGTTATGGCTGATCAGTGTATGAGATAATAATATACAATAGAAAAAAAAAAAAATAATAATAATAATAATACAAAAGAACATTTTTCAAGGTGCAGGACTTTAAGTTCTTAGGGTCAATGGTCCAGAGCAACAGACAGTGTGAAAAGGAGGTGAAGAGACGTGTACAGGCAGGGTGGAACTGGTGAAGAAAAGTGTCAGGTGTGTTAAAAGAGTATCAGTGAGAATGAAAGGAAAGGTGTACAAGAGAGTGGTGAGACCAGCGATACTGGTTAGATTAGAGACAGTGGCACTGAAGAAAAGTTAGATACAACCAAGAATGAGTCCATCTGAGGCCAGACTGAGACAGTGGCAAGGAAAAACTCCCTGAGATGGCAATAGGAAGAAACCTTGACAGGAACCGGACTCAACAGGGAACCCATCGTCATCTGGGTTGGACGATGTTAGTAAAATGACAAGTTTGATGGTTAGCCTTCCATAGATATATAGATCAAGGCCGTACATTCTAACAGGCTGCACAAACTGCCATCATCACAGACATGAATAAGCACTTTCCCTCTCTCCTCTCAGTCATTCTTCCTTTACTCTCTGTCCTTTACTTACTGTATCTCCTCTCTTCACCTTTCTTCTCCTCTTCCTGCAATCTCTTTCAGAGACACCATATTGTTTCTCATCTTTTCTCCTAATATTTACTTTGTGTATAATCCACTCAGAAATTCTCAGCTGAGAAAACGGATGTGGTCGGTCCGGTTGAGAAAAGTGAGTCATTCACATCAGCGTGAAAAATAAACCAATATCAGAAAGGGCATGAAAATCGCATTCAGGATGAATAAATCAAGCAAATCAGTTTTTTTTTTTTTTCTGCCTTGCTCTGAAAATGTACTCACCTGGAACTGACCAAAACATTCGATATATGATTAAATCACAGAATCGTGTATTTGTTATGGAATTCCATTTGCCGTCTCAGCCGTATTGGAAAGTTCAGTCAGAGCCAGTAATATTTGATCTCTCCCTCTCCTTTCTCATATAAAATGATTGATTTGTTTTGTCTGTGAGCATGCACGCCTTATGAAGGAATCGTTTATAATATCTGGAGAGAAGAACCTCATGCGCTTTGGACAGTAGGTGGTGCTGGAAGTCCATGAAAAAAGCATAATCACCCCCCCCCACCCCTAAAAAAAAAATAAACAAAAAACAACGCAAGTTGATGCTGCTGGTCAAGCTGAATGAAATAGAGCAGCTCGGCATGTCACTGCACGTCCATCCGAATCTTACAAGTGGAGTAATTCGAGAAGATTAATACCAACATGCATTGATTAATGCAGTGGGAAAAAAAAAAAAAAAACTGTTTATACAGGATACTTATGTCTAATCTCACCAGCCAGGCACCGCATGGTGCAGGACACATGTTGAACTATTATTTTAAAGTCTGTTTTTCTACCCGTATGTTTTTTTTTGTTTTTTTTTCTGGCTCAGAGAGTTGTATATGAGGAAATAATACACTCTGAATGGGGTCACTCACAGATATTTACACTCAGGTTCAATTTACAATAACCTGGTGTTGTGTTCCTCCCAATATGAGAGGAAACCAGAGAACCCAGATGAAGCCAAAGTGGACATACAGTATAGTGTAGATTGAGCTCAGGTTTAAGCCTAATGGTGGCATTGTTACCTGCTGCATCACTGCACTTTGTAACACTTAGAAGACGTAATCGCCAATTGGACCTTTAACCTTCTAGTATGGTTTGGATGAAAATTGGATGAATCTGGGTTTTTAGACTGAATAAAATGGTTTTGACTGTAATGTTTCTCAGCAGTGTTTCGCTATCAGAAATGCTTCCAATTACAACAATTCTTGGAACCCAAGAGCCCTTAATGATCCAGCAGGCTCTTAAAGAACCCTGGAAGAACCTTCCTTTCCTTCCTATGATTGTATAGTATGATTTATGAAACATCTCACAAACAGTCCGTGGACGGGATTCCAGTTTTTCACACACACATTTACATATTTATACTTTTACAACAACAACAAAAACAAATCCATCCACCTACAGTACTGTTGGACAGTGGGAGGAAACCAGAAAACCCAGATGGAGCTCAAGCAGACTCATGGATTGAGTTCAGGTTCAAAACAGAATATGTGAGATAGTATCGTTGCTCACTACAACACTATGCCTTCAAACTAGAAACCTTTTTGGACACTTCTTGGACCCTTAACCTTACCCTTTTTTGTTTAAAGAATTAAGAACAAATTTCAGTTTCAATATTCAGTGATAATTAATGGTTCTTAGATAAAATCTTTTATAAGATTTTATAAGATTTTTATAAGATAAAGATTGGATTGATTCACAACCAGTAAAACATTTGTAGCCTAAGACAATTTCCAGAACCCTGGAAGAACCTTCTTTTCTAAGAACCTATGATCCAACTAAATGGCCAATGAAATACTTTACAACTTAATTCGGTATTGTGAAACATTACTAAGAAGAAAAAGAAAATGGTGCTAGCTTTCTTCACTGTTATTAACAGGGAAGGAACGTCACCTTCTTACCAGTGATTGATAGATAAAAGTAAGTGTGAGAT
The DNA here is from genome assembly GCA_013621035.1 of Clarias magur. Lineage (NCBI taxonomy): Eukaryota > Metazoa > Chordata > Actinopteri > Siluriformes > Clariidae > Clarias > Clarias magur. The sequence goes on from QNUK01000584.1 coordinate 115,396, forward strand.
TGTGCAGAATAACAACACAGTTATGAGAGTATATATATAATATAATATGGATTTATCCACGCGTTTCACTAGTGCTTGGACATCATCAAGGATAGGAAGTTTCCTCAAAATGCCGGAGTCATGATCAGCCTGATTGCTTTATGTCTGAAACGCTGGCCTCCTTTAATCCCCCAAACACGTGGAAATGGCTTAGAGCGAGGTCTGTGGGGTAATAACTCCCAGCCAAGAGCCTGTAATGTGCGAGTAATGTTGGTTAATGATAGTGTGTAGAGTTCACAAAGACACATGCATCATCCATGAAGTCTTGGTTTGACTTGAACACCTCTCGTAGAAAGGCCACGCCTCCTCTACCTAATACAATACTAATACTAGACAAAAAAAAAGAACATCACGGCAATTTTGACCTTTTTTATATTTTCAGTTGTACCAAATTCATGTAGAAAAAGACCCTTAACCTGGCAAATTAATCAAGCTTGAAACAGAATAGGACCAGGACAATAGAAAAGGGCACTGAGCCGGAGTCCCCATTGTTCTTGCTACAAAAACAAATATGTGTTCCTTCACTGCAGATAACAAACTTGCCAAATTGTGCTCCATCATGCCAAAGAAATTTACAAAGTGAAAACCGGGTGTTACTGAACCGGCCAAGAGGCCGTGCTTCATTGCCCAAGCATCTTTCCTGAAACTGACAGGCACAACGCCGTGCCTGCTTCACTTCGACTGGCTTCGTTATGATCGTCTCGCTTTCCTTCTCTGCTGTTATGTAAGCCTTCTGAAGCTGAAGTGACCGTGACTCCTACAAGACCCCAGGATGAAATCTCTCTCCAAGCCCATGCTCCCAAGACTCTTAAGGTCTCATTTCTCCATCCCACTCTGTCGCCCCCTACGGGTAATAAAAGCCAATTGGTCGAGAACTTCCACCTCCACCCACACGGCCCCGCCAGGCCTTTCGCCTCGGAAGGGAGAAGGCGTGTGTGTGGGAGGCGATTTAGGAATGTTTCACAGCCATGTGAGCAGCTTCCTTGATTTCGCTCATCTATTCTGCTAGCTCTCATCCCTCGCTGCGTCTCGTTCCATCATCGAGAATGATGAGGTGAATGTGGGACATGACTTATGCTTAGATGCATGCCCGGGCTGTCAGAATGAATTCTAGGGTACACATACTTTTAGCATTTTTAATATTGGAAAAAAAAAAAAAAAACTAAAATTGATTTTCAAACCTTTAAGATCACATGACAGTCATCAGTGTGTGTATGTGATGGATTGGCACCCCAACCAGGAGGTACCCTGCCTTGTGCCCTAAGTCTCCTGGGATAGGCTCCAGCCCCCTCCCCCACAACCCAGGATGAGGATTTTTTCTGTCATTGACTGGCATCTACTCTGAGATGAGTTCCCATATTGTGCACCGGTTTTCCTGAAGTTCCTCCCTGAACGCTTTATCGTCTCTCTCTATGTACTGTAGTGAGAATATACACTACCCGTCATGGACCATGGTTTTTCCTGATTTTTATTTCTTTCTACACTGCAAAACAACACTGAAGGTGTTTATCCAGAACACACAATAATCTCCTCTGAACAGTTGATATTTTGATGTATATCTGCTACTTCTGCTCTGTAAAGCTTCATAACGGCTCTAATCTGAGGTGCTGGTTGTTAATTGGTGATTTCTGAGGCTGGTGACTGTAAATGAACTTCTCCTCTGCAGCAGAGCTTCGTTCTGGTCTCGGATTCATGAGGGACAGTCTCTTCGCGGTGCTTGACGAGTTGTGCAGATGCACTTGACACGAAATTGTTGCGAGAACTGTTCCAGAACAGAACCTTGATTTCTTAAAAGAACAATCGACTGTTGTTACAATTGACTTAATTACCTCAAGCCGGATGTGTGATATTTCATAGTTTTTAAATCTACCATATTGTTCCAAGATGTAGAAAATAAATCCAAACTTTATGAAGTACAGACCAAAAGTTTGGACACACCTTCTCATTCAAAGAGGTTGAATTTGTATTACGGCAAGAAAAAAGCAGCTAAGTGAAGAAAAACGAGCGGCCGTCATTACTTTAAGAAATGAAGATCAGTCAGTCGGAAAAATTGGGAAAACTTTGAAAGTATCCCCAAGTGCAGTCACAAAAAACATCAAGCGCTACAAAGAAACTGGCTCACATGCGGACCGGCCCAGGAAAGGAAGACCGAGAGTCGCCTCTGCTGCGGAGGAGAAGTTCATCCGAGTCACCAGCCTCAGAAATCGCAGGTTAACAGCAGCTCAGATCAGAGAGCAGGTCGATGCCACACAGAGTTCTAGCAGCAGACACGTCTCTAGAACAACTGTTAAGAGGAGACGGTGTGAATCAGGCCTTCATGCTAGAAGATCTGCTAGGAAACCACTGCTAAGGACAGGCAACAAGCAGAAGAGACGCGTTTGGGCTAAACAACACAAGAAACCAGTCCTCCTTTAGGGAATGAGTAAGTGAAAGTGAACAACGCCCTCCTTGATAAAGATAAGATGGCTGATATGAATTCTGATCATGGATTAGCTTTATTTAATAATATAAAATAATAATAATAATAATAATAATAATAATAATAAACAATCTAAAGCAATAGCAATAGCTGACTTTTTCAAAATTATATATATTTTTTTCCTGACAGCATTTAGAAACCCCTAAACACATTCCCACATGTAGACAAACCCATCCCCCCCCACCCCCACCCCACACACACACTAGAAGCCCTGATATAAATGTTGTTCCGCACTAGCCCTAGCGACGATAAGCAAATCCCTGTGCACAAGATTGCAAAAAGGCTCACGTAAGAAAAAAAAAAAAATGTGCTGACAACATCACCGACTGACACACTGAGTTCCAACCTCCAGCAACGAGACGGGAAAAAATAAAAAAATAATACATGTGTCAGAATATTCTTTGTGCTTGCCGTAATAACATCACCTCAGCTGGTCAGGTGGAATATAAAAGCCTCAGCGTGGCATTGTGGACTATCCGAACTGTCACAGCTGTGGCAAATCGAAGGAGGGTTCAGCGAAAGAGCACCTAGTTGTCTGTTTCTCAAAGCAGCGCAGCACCAGGACGAGATAAATACGGAGAGCCGGCTGGTGCTGACATCGAGGAAAGGATTGTGAGAGAGAATGGAAAGGGAAAAAAAAAGACTATTTCTGATCATAGCTGTCAGGCTAACACTGATGATGCGCTAACTGAGAGAAGGCGCTAAAAAACAAAACAAAAAAAAAAACGACCAAACGTATTCCGTCTTTAGCCCGTGTCAGGCGCTAATGAAAAGTTCATCACATAAGCACGTTTACGGATTTAGCACTTGTCTGGAGCGTTACTGTACAAGCCGGCGTGACCTGTCCGCTGTTCCCGGTGCTGAAGAGAAACAAATTAGCGAGGACAGCCTGAGAACTGAGACTTCATTTACACACACACACACACACACTAACACGTACACACACACTAACACGCACACACACACTAACACGCACACACACACTAACACGCGCACACACACACACACACACACACACACACACACACACACACTATGCCTCGATGAGATTTTTCTTTTTTTTAACCAAAGATCACAAATTGTGACAATCTTTGCTACAAAACAAGTCACACATTAACATTTTTGCCAGATCTAGGTCAGTTTTATTGGTAAGGTTCCTTTTTTCAAACAGTCGACTTTCTGCTTCTTTGGTTGACTTCAGTGGTTCAACCAGCAAATCTCCAACACACCGAATTACAGATGCATTCATGACACCACCTACTGTAACCCGCAGTTAATGAACGAGAAAGCGAGGTCAGGCCGAGCGAAAGTTTCATCCAGTCCGATTGTGTGTAGGAAAGATAAACAGGATGTGAGTGTGTGTGTACTCCGCCTAAGATTTATTTAGGATAATCGAAGTCGGTGTCTATGACTTGGGGTCAGAGCACAGGCAGGAAACACAAGACAAGAATAATGCATGATCAAAAACGAAGAGAACGGAGAATCTGAGAACAGGACAAGCTCAGACTCGCAAAAGGATTTTATTACACGACGGGATATAAATGGGCAAAATGATCAACTTATGCAAAAGCTGGGCGCAATCAGGTAACAATTCAGATCAAGGGGCGAGGACGGAATAAAACATAAAGAACCTGTTGCCATGGGAACCACGATGGCTTAATGGATTCTGTAGCAGCAGCCAAACTGATCTTCTACAAATTACATGAATTCTAAACAAAAATGTTACAAATTCCTCTAATACTCTCTGATACAGTGTTTCTGAATATTTTAAACTGCAATACATGTCTTGAATTGACATAAAAGTGTGTGATATTGAACTTAATTTAGTTGACAAATACGTACAGTATATGGCCAAAAGTATTTGTCCAAACCTGTTGAATTCCGGTGTTTTGATCAGACCTCTTATTCCCAGTGAAGGTCAATTTGAATGCTTCAGCACACCAAGACTTCTTGGACATTGCTCTGCTGTTACGCAACATTGTGGTAAGAGCTTTGGCCTATAAAAGCACGGACTATAAAGACATGGTTTGATGAGTTTGGTGTGGAAGAACTTGACTGGCCCTAACACAGAGCCCTGACCTCAACTCCATCGAGCACGTTTGGAATGAACTAGGACGGAGATTGTGGGCCGGGCCTTCTCGTCCAACACCAGTGCCCGACCTCATAAACACTCTACAGAATGTATGGACACGTAGAAACACTCTGGAATCTTGTGGACGGACTTTAAAGAAGAGTGAAAGCTGTTATAGCTGCAAAAGGGGAACCGACTCGATATGTATTCGAATACAATGTCATGTCATTGCAGGTTTGGCCGAATACTTTTGTCCATAGTGTAGGTGAGAGTTTGTGGTTTTAGTTAAAATGCAGTTAATCAGAGACGAAAGATGCTAAGAACAAACAGCTGTGTGTGTCCATAAGAAAAACCACTTGTTAGTGAGACTCATCAGAAAAAAAAGGCTTCAGTTTGATAGGGAGGACAAAGACTGGATTTTAAAGTGATGGAAAAATGTCATGTGATCTGATGTGAGTCCAGACTGAGCCTTTTCCAGAGTGATGGGCGTGTCAGGGTAAGAAGGGAAGCACCCATCATGCATAGTGTCCACTTTACAAGCCTCTGGAGACAGTGTTATGATCTGAGATTGCTTCAGTCGCTCAGGTTTCGACTCAGCAATAAAATCAAGTCAGCTGACCACCTGAACGTACTGAATGACCAGATTATCACATCGGTGGCGTTTTTCTTCCCTGATGGAATGGCCAAATTACAGGACTCTTGAGGAATCCGAGGAATCATGAGGAAAGTTTTGCCCTAGAAAAATGTATAACGTTAGAGTGAGTATAATTTATATGCAAAGGCTAGGACAAAAAATATCTCAGATCTTAGCTGAAAGCTAAATAACATACTCAGTGTATATTGCAATTATCTAGTACAGTTGTTAGGCTAATCATGCATTAGTCAACCAAAAAGCTTTTCATTTCCTGGTTGAAAAACTAAAAAAAAAAAAAACGAGCTAATTTGTTCACTTCTGATAATCGCTGGTTCATGTGTACAAATTATTACAAATTGAACAAAAGGACATTTCAAATAAAGACTTTTTTTTTTTTTTTTCACTCAGTTGCATTTATCGCTACTTTTTACCAAATGTGTGTAGCAATAAATCAGGTTGATGGTCCCGGGAGTTTTGTTGTCATCAAGGCCACGTTCACGGCGTTCAGGCTGCTTTACCCAGGCAGAGCGGCTGCTGTTGACATTTTTCCCCGACATCAAAAAAAAAACCGTGCGACAGAAAAGAGAAGAAAAGGAATTACACTCCTATAATCTACACCCATTCACTGACAACAAAGGCGTGCGTTGGTGTGAGCGTGCGGACGGCGGCGGTCCAGCGGTGTTTGTGTGCACCACTATAATGACTTCAGTCGCTCTTTGAGTTCAGATGTTCTGAGCTCTGCAGGTGACGAGCGTCTGTCTTTCTCTCAGAAAGGGAAAGGTTGGTATGAAAAAACATTGCGATGGCGCACATTTACAGACCCATGCTGCGTCCCTCTCTGTGTCTCCCGGTGTGGGTTTTCTCTGTGGGCGCCCGTCACCATCGCCCGCTCCATGCTTCATGCCTCTGCTCCTTTATTTACTTATTTATTTATTTATTGCATGCTTTTAAGTGTGAATGGACTTTCTGTCAAATTTGAGATCACTGAGCAGGGTTTAAAGTGTGACGTTAAACTCGCATGTGTGTTCACCTCCTGCTCTCTGTTTAAATAAATCAAATTCAAATTACCCCTGTATGTCATACTTGATAATCCACTGTAGGAATTATGACGGATCACTAACAATACTGGGATCCTCTGTGTCCATTTATTCACTTTTGTACTTGTTACCCATCAGATTTCCCCCTGCTATACTGTAGGTACTATGGTAGTCTGATACTTGTATATAGTATATATTGTCATATATATAGTATTATGTAATATGGTATATGGTAAACATATAGGTATATAGTACTATGCTGTTTTTGACAGTACCATGGTACTTACTTGCTGATGAGAGTGCAAGGACAACACTATGGTACTTAGTTCTGCCATGGTACCTACTTGGTCACAAAGGTGCATGGACTATAGCATGGTACTATGGAACACATCAGGAAACTGTCAAAATACGTCATTTTACCTGTTATGTTGGTGAATATCATGGTACTTACTGAGTAGCACAAAGTTCAGCATGTACCTAAAATGGTACCTCCTGTGCTATACCAAACCAGTCGTATGTACTAACTTATGTAATATGGTACATTATGTACAAAGATATCATGTTACATACCTGCTAACCACAGTGGTACCCAATAAGTACTCTGGTATTTACCAAAGTAATTTGGTACACAACATAGTACTACCACAATACCCACTCAAATACCTCGGTACCTACAGTACTTTGGTACTCTGTGAAGTCCTATGGTGCCTTTAGTCCATAGTAATGTCTGAAGTAACACAGTACTGCTATGGTAGACACACATGCATACAGTGTACCAGCATCCAATACCACGTGATACAGTACTTTGCCCTCCAAACCTAGTAGTTTTTATTTAAATGCAACAATAAATGGAATCAGTTATTATATGTATTGACATAAATGTACAAGCCTGATTTCCAAATTATGAATACTAAATTATGCTCCTCTAATGATTATAATCAATCTGTTACAGGTTTTTTGTCAAACTAAAATTCTTGCTGGGCGTCACAGTGCTGTAGTGGTTAGCACTGTCGCCTTGTACCTTCAAGGTCCGGGTTCGATTCCTGGCCAGGTTGGATTCCCGCTTCGAGTTTGCACGTTCTTGATTTATTTTCGAATTATCTCTCGCTAAATATATATTTCAAGAATTTAGGATTTATACTCATGTATTGAAGCTAGTAACTGAATTTTGGTTTTGATTTTAGAATTGTTTCAAAAACAGGTCAAGGTCACAACAAGGTCAAATGCTACGTAATTCAAAAACAAAAAACAAACAAACACAGAAACCTAATTTCCTCTCTTGTCTGTTCCAACAACTCAGCCTTCAACATCAGCAGTATACTAATCATCTGTCATCATCTGAAACCTGTATGAAAGACAAAAATTTGTATAACTCCTAAATTCTTGAAATATATAATTAGCGAGAGTTTTATCATTGTCTCATTGTCTATAGCGTTTCAAGAATTTAGGATTTATACTCATATATTAAAGCTAGTAATTGAATTTTGGTTTTGATTTTAGAATTGTTTCAAAAACAGGTCAAGGTCACAGCAAGGTCAAATGCTATGTAATTTAAAAAATGGTTGTTTTGGTAACAAAAAATAAATAAAAACAAACCTCACTTTCTCTCTTGTCTGTTCCAACAACTCAGCCTTCAACATCAGCAGTATACTAATCATCTGTCATCATCTGAAACCTGTATGAAAGACAAAAATGAGTATAAATCCTAAATTCTTGAAATATATAATTAGCGAGAGTTTTATCATTGTCTCATTGTCTATAGCGTTTCAAGAATTTAGGATTTATACTCATGTATTGAAGCTAGTAATTGAATTTTGGTTTTGATTTTAGAATTGTTTCAAAAACAAGTCAAGGTCACAGCAAGGTCAAATGCTACGTAATTTAAAAATTGGTTGTTTTTGTAACAAAAAAAAAACAGAAACCTCATTTCATCTCTTGTCTGTTGCAACAACTCAGCCTTCAACATCAGCAGTATACTAATCATCTGTCATCATCTGAAACCTGTATGAAAGACAAAAACATGCTGTAAATGTAAACTATTTATCACAACTACATTATAAATACAAGAAAGTCTGTCTCTTTGGAAACAAAATGTAAAAAATTGAGGGGGTTTCAAAACCTTTTCACAGCTCCGGATATATTAAACAAATGTTCAGTTCAAATTCCTACAGTAAACTTTCCTTTTGTTCTAAAACAATTTTCCAACACACACTTAACTTTCTTCCCGTGTTCTGCCTCGCCACATCTCCTACTTCCCCCGATATCTAATTCGTCTCACCTAAATGCCCGTGGCTGTGAGTTTCCTGGGTGAACAGTCACTCTCATGCCGTCCTGTCCGGAGTTGAGGTCATTTAGATGCAGCTCACCTCTGGTCCTTAGATTTAGACTTTCCTTCATGGGTGGTAGACCTTTGCTTTGGAATCCACTCCCACGGAGCCAGCGTGGAATATCTCTCCTCCTTCAATTCGTAGCTCAAAACCCATAGTTGTTGTACGGTACTAACAGTCGGTCATCAGTAACAATGGTGTTTTGTATATCGTACTGCATATGCTATAACCTTTTATGTTTATCCCAATTCTGAGAATATAAATTCATTCATATTGAATCTGCTTTTGCAAAAGACTAAAACTAAACAAGCAGGCAACAAACTGCTCCACCCTGGTGCATGGTTATTTTTGTAGATACATTTAAAAATAAAGACAGTATGTTTTTGACAGTATGCTTTTCCAGAACCACATACACTTGCTCTTCTAAATTGTTACCAAGATCTTCAAATCAGTTTGTCTGGTTGCATGTGAATTACTTTATTATGATGATGATTATTATTATTATTATTATTATTATTATTTGCAGGAAGTGAGCATGTGTGTGTGTTGAAGACACTATAGTGCTCGGCTCACCTGGTCCCATGTGTTAGTCTGAGCAAGCAGCGCTCATTTCCAGTATTGCTGCCACGAGCAAGAAACAGAAACGAGATCAATTTAGGAGAGTCCCACACAGCAGCGCTTAATGGCCCACAAACCCAGCCCCACACATACACACACATTTGTCTTAACTATGCTTGTGACATTGACATACAGTAGCTGATAATGCAGATAATTGATGCTGGACTAATTTCTAAATCTAATTCAAATCCTGACCAAATTGCTTGTGTGGTAAAAATCGTCATCCGTAGTCTATTTCCAACTTGTAAGGACTTTCTGTATTCCCATGCATAAATAATGCTAACTGTGATCATGTGAACACTGGAAAAGGTGATTTTCCTAATGGGGACATGCCAAATAACGTCATGATATCAAATTTATCAGGGCGTCACACCTCTAAGACAGGCGACATACTGTATGGAAGCATAAAGCATCTCATTAACGTCTTGTGCCATGAGAAAATATTTAATAGATATAGAATATACGTATATTGTTCAGGTCTCTGAATCTGTAAAATTCAGGTACAGATTCAATCAATTTTCCAAAGCGACTTTTTGTGTTACTAGAGAGAAAGTAACGTAACATGTCAATTTAAAACATCTCACAGTCATGGGATATCAAACATCAGTATAAGACTGGTGTATTTAGCGCAAGGGGCGACCGCAAGGGGTTCGAAAAATTATTCAAATACAGAAGTGCCAAAACATGCAGTTCCTCAAATTACCACTAGGAGCCACTTTTTGGCTCCAAAAGTGTAAATGTCCAATTTTATAACGGAAATAATTGTTTACAGACTGGTACAAAAAAATGGTTATTGGTATCCATAGCTAGCCAACTGTATGGGGGAATTTTTTTAAGTAATTAATCAGCTATGCTAAAATAATATTAAGCTGTAAAATTATGCATAACATGTCACGGAGTCATGGCCAATTTAAGTGACAGGTGCTATGTAGGTGGCAAACCGCTAGCTGTCTGCTATGCATCATGTTAGCTAATCAGCTAGCTGGAATCGTTGTGGGGAATCACGTTTAGGGTATGGATTATGAAGTATAATTAAATGGGAACAAAAAAAATTAGCATATAAGACATGGTGGCTTAGTGGTTAGCACTGTTGCCTTGCACCTCCAGGTCCTGTGCTCGAGTCCTACTTCGGGTCTGTGTGTATGGAGTTTGCATGTTCTCTCAGTGCTTGGTTTCCTCTGGATTCTTCAGTTTCCTCCAACAGACCAAAGACTAGCCTAGGCTAAGATTAGGCTAACCAGTGTTCCCAAATTGCCCATAGTGTGTAAATGTTGACCAGAAGTCCTACCACAGTCGTACAAAAAGGGCATAAATACAATGATCGCTATTGGCCTCCACAATCTCTGGTTGGACTACAGTGGTTCCTAAATGGATGGATAGATGGGTTAGCAAATTAAATAATGTTAGCCACAATAGATTTTTAGCTGAGCTGTAGCTAAGATAGCTAGCTTGCAGTAACTGATGTAAGTAGGCATGTTCCAACCACCAGCCAGGCTCTAGTTCTGCCCGTTTGTCCATTTATGGATTAACCGAGGTTTGGGAGGCGACAATTCCTTCAAAGATTGCACCAACCAGAGCTCCTACAATTGATCTTCAAAAGTGCTTTTCAGAAAACCTATGGGCGATGGCGCATACCGTAGGGTTTCATTCATGAAATTTGTATACCACTTATCCTGAACAGGGTTACGGGTAGCCTGAAGCCTATCCCAGGAGATTATAGGCACAAGGTGCGATACACCTTGGACAGGGTGCCAATCCATCACGGGGCACACACTCTCACACACTCATTCACACACTATAGGCAACCTGGAAATGCCAAGTAGCCCAACCTGCATGTTTTTGGACTGTTGGAGTAAACCGGAGCACCCAGAGGAAACCTACAGTAACAAACATGGGGAGAACATTCAAACTCCACACACACAGACCCGAGGAACCAATCAGAGGCTCAACCTTGGAGGCGCGAGGTCACGGTGCTAACCAGCACTCCACGCTGCCGTCCTTGTGATGCCTCGCTCAAAGGGGACGACTGAACTGGAAGTGAGAACAAAGCTAAAATAAATCCCTCGAACCTCCTACCTGTTTAATTTGTCACCCGTGTAGTTCATCCTTGTAATCATTACATGCTGTCCAGCAGGCAAGTGCAGGGATGCGGAAAAGGGTCAAGTGGTGAAAGTGAAAGTCCTTTCATCGCCCGGACAAGATTTAAGATGTTATTTGTGTAGTATTTGTGTCATCCAGACAGCGTTCCCCCCCCAGATGACTTGCACTCAAGTTATTAGTGTCGGCTGCACAAGACAGTCTAATTAAAGCATAACATTATGCTCGAGGAGGATATTATGGTAATGTAATATGCAAAACAAGGACTCGGGTTTAATTGGTCTTCTTTGGATCATTAGATATTTGGGCATAATGTACCTATTTGTGATGCAAATATCTTGTGTGTGCGTGTGTGTGTGTGTGTGTGTGTGTGTTGCTTTTCTGCTTTTCAGTCTTTGTGGGGACTGAATATCAAGTTCGGCCTTGTGGGGACATTTGACTGGTCCCAAAAAAGGGACAGCAATGACAATGGTTATTAATAAATCATTAGGGTCAGATTGTAATGTAGTAAAGACTTAATTAGCTTTTTTTGTATTTATTATGTTAAAGAAAGGTCCCTAGTCTAAGTATAGGTAGAAAAATGTGTGTGTGTGTGTGTGTGTGTGTGCGCGCGTCTAGGGTAAAAGCGAGTCCAATGCCCCACTATATGATAATAATAACAACATCAACACCAACAATGATAATACTACTACAAATAATAATAATAATAATAATAATAATAATAATATAGAATCAACGCAACACAGATAAAAGTCTTTTTTTCTTCTTAAGCACAACTCTAGGTGGCACTGTGGCTCCACATCTAGACGGAGACCTACCAAAATACATCACCTTTCAGACCCACACGGCACACTCACTCACACACACACACACACACACACACACACACACACACACACACACACACACTGCCTTTGGATATTGGTACGTTTCAATATAGCCCCAGAATAGCATGGAATTGTGTTCTGTGTTGATGAGGTGGTTGTATACTTTTAGCATTTTTCATCATTACACATCACACACACACACACACACACACACACACACACACACACACACAGAGACATTTCCTCCCACACACACACACACACACACACACACACATATGCACGCACACTCAGAAACCTGCTGTTTGGCTGAGTCTTCGAAGTGCTACTGTGCAGTACCTGTTTAATTTAGCAATTAACCGTTTAATCTGGCAACAGATGCTTGTCAGTCTGGCGAACAGAAGCATGCATGTGTGTGTGTGTGTGTGTATGTGTCTATGTGTGAGACAGGAGAAGAGAAAACAGTGGGAAAAAAGCAAGCTGTGTAAACAGCGACATGTCATTGTTTCTAATTGGCTGAATATCTATTGTGGGCAAATGTAATGTGGTGAAGTCAATTAGATGCCGCGCGAAGACGCACCTGGCGAGGAAGAATGACAGACAGACAGACAGACAGACAGACAGAAAGAGCTTTTATTTAACATCAATCTTGTTGTTGGTTCCTGTGATATTATATTATAGGGCCTTGCCTTCTCTCTCTCTCTCTCTCTCTCTCTCTCATGACCATTTTTCTCAGTAACACACACTCCTCTCTGTATGAAAGAGAGAGCCTTATATACCAGTGTCTCTGTGCCTGTTTGATTACACAGGGAGCTGAAGTTAGAGAGAAAGAATCTCAGATAAAGTACACTGGTCTTGATGTGTGTGTGTGTGTGTGTGTAAAAACCTCAGGGAGTAAATTAGCTGAAACGACACTGCGTCTTTCTTTTTCCCACCACGCAGAACTTTCTGATTTTCTCTAAAGCACAGAGTATACAGTATATATATAATCACGTGACACAAGTGGAACACGCTTCATCCCTGCTGCCATGTGGCTCTGTCCAGCTCTACTCATTTTTTTAAGCTGTATTTGGCTTATATTTATTTATTTATTTATTTATTTATTTATTTATTTTTGTTGTTGCAGAAATCGTGTGCTGTTCTGTGCAAACTTTACTGTAAATGGTCCAAAATCTTTTTGAAAGATTTTGCGAAATAAAAAGAATTAAAAAAATGTATATGCTTGTCTATTTTGTACATTATTTTTATTTACTGATTGTATTCTGCACAAATAAATAATTGTAATAATTGTAAATAAGTTTGTAATTATTATTATTATATATTTATTATTATTATATTTATAAAAATAGTTTTAACTACCCTTAAAAAAATACTTTAATCACTTTTAGATTATTATTTTTTTTAATTTCCCCACTGTGGGACGAATAAAGATATATCTTATCTTATTTTATGGAAATTCGTGACCGTCCTTCCAGAAGCGCATTTGTGAGGTCAGACACGAGATGGCGTGGCTCACGGTCTCCGCTCGAATAAATCCCAACGGTGTTCTATCGGGTTGAGGTCAGGACTCGCTCATCCATGTCTTTATGGACGTTGCCTTGTGCTCTGGTGCGCAGTCCTGTTGGAGCAGGCAGGGGCCGTCCCTAAACTTTTCCCACATCATTGGCAACATGAAATTGTCCTCCTTTCACTGGACTTAGGGGCGGAGCCCAAACCTCACACCATAATACCCCCTCCACCAAACTTTCCACTTGGCACGATGCAGTCAGACCAGTACCGTTCCCCCGGCAACCGCCAAACTCGGACTTATCCATCGAATTGCGAGACAGAGGAGGGTGTTTTGTCACGTTAGACGTCACATATCCACTGCTCTGGAGTCTAGTAGCGGCGTGCTTTACACCACTGCATCTGTTTGTTTGTTTTTCGCACTGAACGTGGTGTAAGGCTTGAATGCAGCTGCCAATATCAATGAAGCTCTCTACACACTGTTCTTGAGCTAATCTGAACGCCACATGAAGTTTGGAAATCTCTAGCTATTGACTCTGTAGAAAGTTAGCGAAAGTTAGCATCCGCTGACCCCACTTCATGGCTGAGTTGCTGTCATTCCCAATCGTTCCACTTTGTTATAATACCAGTTGATAATATAAATTGTTATAATAACAGTTGACTGGAATATTTAGTAGGGAGGAAAGTTCACAACTGGACTTATTGCCCAGGTGGCATCCTATCACGGTACCACGCTGGAATTCACACTGTACACAGTATTGCACTGTTTTTTTTTTTGTTTTCTTTCCTTGAAGCTGATATACAGACTATGAACAAGCCAATAGTGACAATGTTGAGGTAAATCTACTCTACCTAAACCTTGGTCCTTTAGAGCTATTTTGGTTCATATTTTATTTGTTTATGTTTATTGATCCGTACAGTACATCTGACTTCCTTTTTTTCTATTATTTTTATTCCTATTTCATTGCTGCATCTCTGGAAATACTGAATACATATCTGTATTCCTCCTCTGTTCTGCTGTGCACTATGTTTCGCAACAAATCTATTTCGCTTATAGAAATTTTACAGTGTGTCTTTTTCTGTTTCGTTTCTTCTTTTCTTATATATAACACAGGTCTCAAAGCCAGTTTTTAGTCATCATTAGTATTCGCCTTAACCTCGACTGAGCAAGCCAAGGGCAGCAGCAGCTAGAAATGATCTACACTTTAAAATAGAAATTCTTTGTTAAGTGCTGCGTTTCCTAGAGGGCTTCTGTCACGAAATGTGAAAAGGAAAACCGTCTGTTTTAGGATTCGGCAAATTTTGAGAGTCAAACATTAAAATAAAATAAAAAAATTAAAAAAGGAAGAAAAAAAAATTAATTTTATCATTTTATTTAAATGACCTCATTTTATATATATATATATATTATATATATATATATATATATAATCTAACCAAAGAACAGCAGCTAGAAGCGATAAAAGAAAGATCACGTCCTGCCCATGGTGATGTCTGCTCTCGTTTTCTCGACGTGCACAAAGATGAAGAAACTTCCTTCCAGAACCTTTTGAGGCGGCATGTCAGACTACTTTAGTGGACAGAATTACAACTTGGGATGAATCTTCATTCAACATGATGGTTGACACATGTAGACACATTAAATGCCACCTAGTTTCCGTATCAGGAACTCCGTCCTTTACTGTCCTCCTAAGAAAGAAAATGGGAACCGTGCTCGCAGGTACTGATGTTCAGACCTTCATCATGTACATCATGATCTCTCCTCCTTTTCTCACTTGAACCAGTGATGACCTGAACAGATGATCACAGTGCCTGCGCTCCTTTTAAAAGATAAATCTCTTGTACTTTTGTCTTTTGACCTTAATAAATGTTAAGTAATGGAAAACGTGTCACGTCACGCCCTTAAAGGAAAATAATCAATGACCGACTGGTGTGATGGCGCAGACTGTTAGCAGCCCAAAGTTAATTACATTCCTATAATAGGACGGCTTGATGTTATCCTACTGCGATCTCTACTGTATTTTATTATTACTGAGTGACACCGCATACTTTTTATCCTTTCACAGTCACTTTAAACTTGCGGCACGTCCATCAAACTGTTCTTTGTTCCCACTTACTGTACAGTACACTCACCAGCCACTTTATTAGGTACAACGAGCATCTCTAGGGTTTACAAAGAGAGGCCTGAAGAAGAGAAAATATCTAACGAGCTGCAGTTCTCTGGAAGAAATGCCCTGGTGACCCCAGAGGTCCGAGGACGATGGCCAGACTGGTCCGAACTAACTCAGGTAACTTCTTGATTCAACCGAGGGATGCGTTGCTGAAAACCCAACACATCGAGCTATGACACAGATGGTCTCCAACAGCAGATACCACACCGGTGTGGCTCCTGTCAGATAAGGAAAGGCTACAGTTGACATTGGCTCACCAGAACTGGACAATAATAAAAAAATAATAATAATAAATGTCCCCCGTTCTGATGAGTCTCTATTTCCGCTGCAACGTTTGGATGGTAGGTTTGGAATTTAGCATAAACAACATGCTAGGATGGATCAATTCTTCCTTGTATCACAAAAGAGCACCATTGGGATCCCAGTGGTGGAACGGGACGTTTGCATTATGTACTGTATGTGCAGCTGACAAATCTACAGCAACTGCTTAACGCTATCTGGACAATATGGACCAAGAACTCCAAGGAATTCTTCCAGGACAGGAGTCAAACCCAGTCCCAGGGGATAATTACGTAGATTGTGTTCCCTTGTTTGAAATGTTTCAATTGCTCCGTTGTTTCTCAAATTCCCTAATTTACAATGTTTCCTTGCTTTAAGCATTTTTAGCTATTGTGTGTGCCACTGTAATTTGGTGAATACCATTTTGCTTATTGCATACCACAGTGGCACCTGAAGTTTAACAGTTATCTAAAAGCTGTACCATACAGTACAAGTAGTACATATTAACATATTCAATATGGTACAGTATGCATGAACATGTCATATTAGATACCTGCTGAACTTTGGTAGCCACTGTGGTACCAGTAAGTACCCTGGTATTCACCAATGTATTTTCACCAAAGTAGTACCATAGTACCCACTGAAGTGCCACAGTACCTACCCTGGTACTCTATAAGACCATATGGTAGGCCAACCGTGGCAAGTACTATGGTATATTATGATATGGAAATTAGATCTTACATCATAAAATATCATATAGAAGTTCTGGGCCTCCGTGTGGCGCAGTGGTTAAAGCGCTCGCCCTATCATCCGGAGATCGCTAGTTCGAATCCCGGGTGGTGCTGTAACTTCTCGCAGCCGGAGGTCTAGAGAGAGCTGATTGGCCGAGCTCTCTCAGAGGGGAGGGATGAGAGGTACATAGTGCTCCGACATTAATCACGGCTCTACAGCCAGTCAGGGGCGTCTGTGAGCTCGCGCAGCGGAGGGAGCGGATAGCGCTGTCCTCCGAGTGTGTTACGCCGCCCCCAACGGTGCGCGAGCGAGCAGTTCGAAAAGATGCGGTCGGCTGGCGTCACGTGGTTCGGAGGAAACACGTGATAGTCTTCAACCCTCCCGGCTGAGTGGTAGTAGTAGCCTTAATGTGGGAGCCCCCTAGTGACGGGGAGGAATTGGACACGACTAAATTAGGGGAGAAAATTGGGGAAAAATCCAAAAATATATATATATATATATATCATATAGACGTTCTGAAGTCTATCCTAATTTGTAACTTTCTAGTGTCCTACTTTTCTAAATTTCCTGCTTTCCAGCTTTCTAGTGTTCCTTAATTTTCATCTCTATAGTGCACCAGATTTTCAAGCTTTCAAGAGACTCAGTTCCAGTGGTTTTCTAATGTTCCATAACTTCTTGTGTTTCTACTGTAAGTATAGTATTCCCTAATTAACAGTGGCTTCTAGTTTCCAATGATTGTTCGTTTTCAGTGAAAGCTAGTTTCCAGTGTTACAAGTTCTACCAAAATAAGTGAACAGGTTATTAAATACTTTTATCTTGTGCAAACCAGTTCTTTGTAGTTTTCCTGTATTTTCATCTCAAGAGTGTACTCTCATTTTTAGCTTTCTATTCCTTTTTTAATTTCTAGTGTCCACTTAAATCTAAGATTCCTATAATCTTTTTTTCTACTTTGCCAAGTTCTAGTGTTCTCTCAATTTTTAGCTTTGTGCAGTACACTAATGTTCAGCTTTCCAAAGTTTCCTAATTTTACCAGTTTCTTGTGTCCCCTCTCTAGATTCAGATTCCGATATTGTCAGTGGACATGTACAATGAAATTGAGGCACACGGCAAAAACATCACTGATAAAATAGTAATAAATTATTTTAAAAAAATAATAATAATTCTAGTGTCCCATTGTTTACTAGTTGTTTTCTAGTGTCCCATTGTTTACTAATTTCCAGGGTTGTAATTTTCCGTATTTTACACTGGATTGTTGTTTACATGTTTCACAATTGCCAACAATTTGAATGTGCTCTAATTTTCAGAATTCTTCTTCCTGTCTAGTTTTCAGTGTTTCTTGGGTTCTCTACCCCAAGGGTTCGACAACTGTACTTTATGTCCATCATTACAGCTTTACGCCATCAATTTCTCCACCGGTCTCTTGCAAAGTCTAGTATGTATTTAATAAACAACATCTAGCTTTTCTGCTGTTTTCAGCTCATTTTCTTGCCATGCTTCTGTGATATGAACACACTCCAGTCATGATTCTTGACAAACTTTCAATAAAACATTGAGCTGCCTCTGGCTTTCTCATGGTACACAAACACACACACACAGACACACAAAGTGACTGTTCAGACACACTGCAACAAATATACACAACTTTTCTGTATTTTTTCTGTATTTCAGTGAACACACTGCATGATGCAATATTTATTAGCATCTGCTGTCACCAGGGGTTCATGTCATCCTGCATTAAATATCAGAAGCGTCAGAAAGAAGCAAGTAGAGTTGAGTAAAACCAAACCTATCACTTTTGCGATGGGAACCTGTAGGGTCTTTTCCATAATGTTATGGTACAATATCTTTATGAAGTAATAAACAGCATTGCAGAATATTAATATGCATGAATTACAGAACCCAATGTGCCAAATCCAGGTAGTACACAGTCCATTGTGTGGTCTGGATGTTTAGTAGAATCGGTTTGTGAATAAGATCATCAGTGGACAGTCTTACTGATCACATGTGCACCTTTTTTTTTTTTTTAGTAGAAATTATTTTAAGTAGAAATCTACGTAATCCTGGTTAGACTTTTAAGGGAACAAACTCCAAGACTTGGAAACAGAGTTTTTTGTTAAATGTCATCAAAGTAGAGGTTAAAGCTAATGCAGTGTTTAGGGATGATTGTACTCAGAGGTAACATAGAGTATAAAGGTGAAACTGCAAAAGGAAAATGGGCCTAGTATAGAGCTTTGTGGATCACCAACATTACTTTTGCATGCGAGTTACGATTAACGTTTACAAACATATAATATTTAAAATAAAGAAGTTGCTAAATAATGTCCAGTGTGAGAACATATACCTCCTGCTCAAATTGTCTCATTTGTTGCTCTGTGTCCGGAACCATCCAACCTGCAAAAAGTGCAAAAGGCTCCAAGAAGAAGAAGAAAAATATCATCAGCAATAGAAGTGTGTCAAAATCAGGGATCAGGAGTGCACACCCCCCCTCCCCCCCCCCTCTCTTCTCACTCACCAAAAAAAAAAAAAAAAAAGAACAGATTATTAGGTAGACTCTCATCCTGCAGTGGTTTAAGACAGTGAACCATGAACAGAGTCGAGCGGTTGGAGGTTCAGGGATTTGCTCAGTAGCTCAACAGTCTCTGTGACAGTGTAGGAGTTTGAACTCTTCACCACCTTGTTACTTGCAGACTTCAGAACTTTATCAGGTCAGATAGAGAAACCCAAATGTACTCCACATGTGCCGTTTCCTCCATCATCATGTACCGAATTGAGTTTTGGAGATGACCTCGTTAGGGGTGTGGAACGACACGCAGAGGCAGCGGGGGGACAGACGGGCGGGACGAGGAACGAGTACTCCATTCGCTAATGGGGAGTCTGGAAACTGACCAACTTAATAAAGACACTAGCTGTCAGGCACGACTGAGTGATTCAGGCAAACTGTCCATACGAGTCATTACACTGATGATACAAATGAGAAATGAGCAAGGAATTTACTGTACGTATGTGTGTCTGGGAATGTTTTAATATCTTGCTGTGTCCCCTGAATGATAGGAAAACCGTTCGGAGAACCTACAACTATGTTTTTTTTATTTATTTTTTAAAATAAAAAATACTTCAAAAGCTTAAAGGTTACTGAGGTTAAGGTTTGGAGATTTAAATGTACCATAGCTGAATGTTAATGCAAGGTCCCAACAAGAATAGTAAGACAAATGCAGGGTGTGTGTGTGTATGTATATATATATATATATATATATGAGATGTAGTGTGAGGAGAATCTATCACACAGCAGAGAGATGAGTGTCTCCACCCTGGAGTTCAGTGAGACACATTATTTGTGTGCGACCGACTCCATGTGGAGCTCAGAGAGACGTCTGCTTCCACAAGTCTTTAACCTTTTGACTCTCTCTAGTTTCTATCTGCAGCACGTTCAGCCATGTGTGATTCTGTCATGCTATCAAAAGGAATAAAAAGGAAAGGACTCTGCCACTATCCTGTCTTAATGTTAAACTCGAAATATAAAAGGGGAAAAGTCTTTCAAATAAAATGAAAGATCCAGTTTTTAATTGTTTTCCTTTGTGTACACAGTTCCCTAATAACTGTAATAACTGTTGGCTAATAATATTGGACAAAAGTCTTGACACCCCCCTTTTTTTTAATTTTATTTATATAGTACATTAAATTAAAGAAATTGGAACCAGATGTTTTACTGCGACAGGCTGCAAAGGGTTTAAAGACAGAACTGGGTGTTATGAACAGTAATAACCTCGGCAGCAACCTCATTTCCCCTCATTTCGCGTCTGTTCCAAGCATTCAGCATTCGGCATCACCAGTATACTAATTCTTAATGCTTTAATTTAGATGGCTTAGTTCTCCGCGTGGTTGAAAATGCCAAAAAAAAAAAAAAAAAAAAAGAAAAACATTCTTGAAACACTCTGAAACTGCACAGGTACAGGGACAGAGAGACAAAAAGCCGAGAGACAAAAAGTCCTTCAGGAAGCCTAGAGAACTATTCCTCAAGACTGCGTTTAAAAATAAATAAATAAATAAATAAAAAAAAACAAGAATACTGGCTCTTTGGAAGCCAAACATGATGGCCTGAGGAGGAGCTCGAGACTTTGCACTGCATTGTTTGTGTGTTTGTTTACTCGGTCTACTGTAGTTTGTCACATCTGTCCCTTTGCTTTCAGTCTCACTAGAGCCTTTGTCCAGTTTATCAGGTGGTAGATCAGTAATAAAAGCTGACTAACTATAGCAGACCACACATAAAGTCTTTTTACTCATCAACATTTACACTGTAGTACTCCTGTAGGCTACTATGTTTATAATAAAGTGCTTGTTTTCATTGATAATGCATCATATTTTAATTGAATTATCATAATGCATCATATTTTAATTTCACGCATGCCTTAACTTAAAACTATGCCTTTCTACTTTTATTTCTAATTCAAAGCCAACGTTTCTTTCTTTTTCACCTGTAAGCGTTTAGACTTTAGCTTCAGCTTCTCATCTCTGCAGAAGAGAAATAAATCTCTGAACATGAGCCTTAAAAGACACAGCTCAAGGCTGATTGTACAGTAAGTAGTGGATCAATACATAAAGCAGGTTATATAATACAAATGAAAGAGATTTCTGAAAGCCAGAAGCTCTCAGTCAGAGCTGACCCGCATTCAGTACAGCGGTGCTTTACGGCCCGGCAATTATGCTGGCTTTCAGTTCGAATTTTTTCTACATTGTGTTTTTTTTTTTTTACTTTTTTCTTAAACCATGTGTGTCATCCAGGCCGCAAAGCTATCTATGGAGAAGATCTTGAACTCACAATATCAGGACTTCAGTTATTGAAATAATAACTTACAGCAAGGAACACATAGTTAAAAGGCAGGCAGGAGTCCAAATGTGATATGCAGTAAAATGTGAACGAGGAAGTGATGTAAGAACATAAAACGTACATCGTAGAAATACAGGATGAAACCAAACTATGGCGTTCAATCGAGCGTGGGAAGCAAGATGCAGCTGACACCAAAGACAACAGGTACAAACAAGTGTTAAAAGAACAGGAAGATGGCACAATATAGAGAAATTGAAAAGCCTGGAGGTTGAAAATGGCTGTGCAAATATAAAACCCGAATTCCAGAAATTTGCTAAATTTCAGTAAAATGAAACCTAAAAGACACGAGCCAATATTGTATGCACAATAGAACATAGAGAACATAAAATTCTGAGCTGAGAAATCGTATACGTTTATCCACTAAAAGCCTACGGATATCAAAAAATCTTTTAAAACATTCAGCCAAGTTAATTGACATCAGGTCTGTAATATAATTAGCTATAAAAGGGACGTCTTAGAGACGTAGCGTCTGTAAGAATGTGCATAAAATGATCGTGGGATACTTTAAAAACAATGTTCCTCAATGTTGAATTGCAAAGGCTTTGCAAATCTCATCATCTATAGTACATAACATCATCAAAAAAATCTACAGAAAAAATATGGAGAAGTCTCTGTGTGTAAGGGACAAGGCCGAGGATCTTTGTTGGATGCCCGTGGTCTTTGGATCTTTAGATGACAGTGCATCACTCATCGGCATGACTGCGTCGTTGGCATTACTAAATGGGCCCAGGAATACCTCTAGAAACCACTAAAGCACCAAAGCTCTATCATGCAGAAAGGAAGTCATATGTGAACATGGTCCAGAAGTGCTGTTGTATCCTGTGAGCCAAGGCTTATTTAAAATGGACTGATTCAGTGGTCTATGGTCAGACGAGTCCAAATTTGACATTCTTGTTGGAAATCATGGACGCAGGGGACGTGAGGACTGAGGATTGAGACCTTCAGCGTGTTATCTGCATTCATTTCAAAAGTCAGCATAAAAAAAATGCATACGCATGGGCAGCTCGTGGGTTTCGCATGCTATCGAAAGGTTTTAGAGCAATATATGCTCCAGGGAAGGCCTTGTGTAATTTAGCAAGACAATGCAAAACCATATACTGCAGCTATTACAACAGCATGGCTTCGTAGTAGAAGAGTCCAGGTGCTGAATTTGCCTGCCTGCAGTCCATATCTTTCACCTATAGAGAAGATTTGGTGCATGATTAAACGAAAAATACATCAAAGACGGCCATGATCTCCTCAGCACCTATAAACCTACAGTATATCAGGCAAGAATGGGAACAAATTCCCATTCACCAAAACACCAGAAACTCATAACCTCAATGCCTAGACAACTTCAAACTGTTCTGAAAAGAAGAGGAGCTGCTACACCATGGTAAACACGCCCCCAACTCTTTTGAGGCCTGTAGCAGACATCAAATTTGAAATGAGCTCATTTTGTGCATTAAAATTGTTATATTTCAAAGTTTAAACATTTGTTATGTTCCCTATGTTCTGTTATAAATAAAATATTGTCTCATGTGATTTTAAATTATTTTAGTTTTCATTTTATTCAAATAGGGGGAAAAAATGTCCCAACTTTTCTGGAATTCAGGTTGGAAAACTCCCCTTGTTTCACTTTTCCTCCGAACACACAGTTTCAGATTCTATGTAAAAGAACTATTGTCCAGCCATGACCCACTAAAGAACTGCAAAGCAACAAGCTAGTGCAAGGGTTCGCTTATAGGAGGTCATACTGGGTCATACTAAGTCTAATTGGCTTGCTCAAGCCCATACAGTACTCATACAGTATGAATGTGTAAAATGACTAAAGAGTCAATTTTGCATAATATGTCCCCTTTAAAGCACATTGATCTAATTAAGCATTATTATTCAGTATGAATTATATGGAAGAATACACTTCACTCTTAAGATATATATATATATATATTTTTTTTTTTCTGGTAATTTACTTTGCAAGAAAAGAAAAATGCAAAAAAAAAAAAAAAACAACTAAAGCACACTATATTCTGATAAGGATTAAGGTGGATCTGGAGGATGTGGGAACGCTGGAGCTTAAGTACTTCCTGGATTAGATGCAAGACAGATAAGAAAATGGGCATAAAATTGGATTTATAACCTAGCTATATTTCAATACTTTTAAGCACTACTAACAAGTTAGATTAGCAGTTTATAAATTATAATAATGGCATAATGAAGACAAATTATATTATTTGTTTGCTAAAATAAATCTTCTTATCTATTTGTCTATGTATATATGAATATGACAGATATTTGTCTAAACGTGTCTTTCATCATTCTTGCACATTAGACATAACCTTGCAGCAGGATAACTAGCATTGGCTAGACTCTTTGCTTAGCAAAAATGACTTGACAACAGTGACAAAAAAATGACAACAGTTTTTTTTTTTGTTTTTTTTTTTGTTTAGATCATCAATGCATTTACTGTAGTATTATTTGCAAACATGGGAATGGACAGAGTTGGAAAGAGTACAAAAAATCTGTACTCAAGTAAATGTACTGTTACTTCAGTGATATTTTACTGAAGTACAAGTAAAGTTACCATATAAAAATCTACTCAAGTAAAAGTAAAAAGTAGCTCATAAAAAAATTTACTCAGAGTAAAAGTTACTGAGTTACTTTTTTTTTTTCTTTTTCATGATGATGATGATGAGCAGTTATAAATCTGAAACTAGTTGTTTTTAACTGAAAGAACACCTTCGCATAATAAAGCTGTTGTCTTTCTTGTGCTTGAAAATCAAAGTGGTCACGTACTGTAAATATGGCGTTACGTCCCAGTCTAGTGTCGGCCGTACCGCAAAAGAACTGTATGGAAATGGTGGTATATGGCAGAAAGAACTAGATACAGTCATTAACTGATGAAATAATGAGGTTTGTATTGCTTTATAAAAATATAATAAAAAATACACGCACACAACAGGAGGAGGAGGATGAGATTCAGGGTGGACTGAGGCCAAAATAATGAACTAAATGGTATTTATATTTAGTAGCTGGATTACCTGCAAAAAAAAAAAAAAAAAAAAAAAACACAAACCAAAATACAGGTACCTTCCCTGACTCCCTAAACCAAAAACAGTGAATAAACTCCCTCTTTCCAAAATAAATGGCACCCCGCCCCTACTACTGGTGAGTGCACAAACATACAGTGAAATTATCTACAAATATATACAAAGACCAACCAAACCAAAGGGCAAAGCAATAATCAATGGGAGTTAAAAAGTCAAAACCAGAATACACACCAAATATAAAAACGCCAAAATCACAATCTCTTTCCTCTTTCCCGCGTCTCTCTCCGGTTTATATCTGGTGGCGCGGGTTGATGACGTCACTCTCAGGGCGGAAGCGGCCGTGTGGAAGGTCAGGAAGATGCCGATGTGGGGAAACAGTCAGAAAACCTGGAGTGGAGTCTGGAGCGGCGCGCGACCAGGACACGAGACACACACGCGAGCGCAACGAAGCATTTATACAAAGCGGAATATTTTTTTGCATTTTCATTCATTTGTTTTACTCAGTAGCGAATATGATTTAAAAATGTAGCGAATTACAATACTTCAAACAAAACATACTTAAGTAAAAGTGAAATTACAGCTTTTAAAAACTACTTTAAAAAGTAGAAGTACACAAAAACACTACTCAATTACAGTGACGCGAGTAAATGCCATCTGTTACTTTCCACCACTGGGAATGGATGCGTAAAAGGGGTCAAAACTGTGGTGAAGATGATCAACCAACAGTAATGCAAATCTTCATTTTGTTTTGAAACTAAAATTGAATACAGTAATCACAGCTGTAGGTAAAGCTATGTGTTTTAAGCCTGTTCACAATTCCTACCCGCGATCTTCACTCTCTCATATCACTCTTTGTCTATACCGCTTTATTCTGGACACAGGGTCACGGGGCGGAGCCTATCCCAGTAGACTTAGGGCACGAGGTGGGGTACACCCTGACTGGACTGCCAGTTTATTGCAGGGTACAGACACATACGCACACTCGCACACTATGATACAATCTGCATGTCTTTTGACTGTGGGAGGAAACCGTCGTACCCAGAGGAAACCCACCAAGCAGGTGGAGAACATGCAGATTCCATGCACACAGACCCGAGATGGGCCTAACCACTGCGAGACGGGGCTAACCTCTACGCCACCACGCCACCACCCTCGATCCTAGCTGCCCATAACTTACTAGACAACTGACTGTACTTATGTATTATGTACTACTTTTTAAAATGTAAAAAATAAGTCCTGTTTATAGAGTCCATATGACTACTTTATCTACTGTGTATTAATGTATTCTTGTTACAGAGGTTTTTTAAGCAGTGTCATTGTGTGGTGTGTATTATGTTTGGGGAGAGAGAGAGAGAGAGAGAGAGAGTATGGGTGGGAGAGGGTATGCAGTGTGTTGATAAGGAGAATAAGGAGAGGAGGACACATTGTCCAATCTGACGCCCATTAGCTTAATGTTGTATGAGACATCATTAAAAAGTCATCACAATAGCTGTCTATCAGCTAAATAGTGTGTGTGTGTGAGAGAGAGAGAGAGAGAGAGAGAGAGAGAGAGAAGAAGTAATAGTGAGAGGAAAAAGGACAGCATGATAGGAGCGAAGGTCAGTCTTCTCCACCTCTCTGATAAATGATCTGGCTCTGGTTTGGAATCAGGATTGAGAGCAGGTTTATACATAAGGTGTTATTACCTTATATAACAGTGTGAGTCACTCCATTTGAGAGTCACACTCTTTCAGCTAACACATGCACACGCACACGCACAGACACACTCACAGGTTACGCTTGCATTTCAGCAAGACAGAAAGGACCCCTCATTTCTTGCTCCATGTCTGCCAGCACAGTCACATGGTGATTTATCGAGCAATAAATGCCTTCACTATTAATTTATTGTTTGCAGATTTCCATTTTTATGCAAAGTGTTTTGATAACGCTGGGGGAAATGAGGAGATCTGCTGATAGAAGTGTTGACATTGTAATTGATGATGCACCTGGCAGTCTTATTGTGTGTATAAGGGTCTCAAAGCCCAAGTCAGTAGCCTTCATATCCTGCTGTAGTGTAGCGGCATGCACGCATGCTTTATTCAAGCCTGAATACCTGCATGACCGTTCTCCATGTCATTTCCTGTGCAAAGTAATTATGTGCTAATCCAGCGCCAGAATCTGAATGAATTTAAATTGCAAATCTGCAGCGGGGTTTTAGGTATATGGTCCTCATATACAAATCGTTCTTTATGTGTTTAGCGTTTGCTAACTTACAGTGTCGAGTTTCCAAGAGCCACCCACCTGGCCCTGTCGCTCGAGTCTCTACAACCACCTTTGGTCTTTGGTGGTCCACCTGGGCTTGGCAATATTTTTGTCTTCTCCTGATCAAAGCTTCAACCATACTTCAGACCCCACCTTCAATGCTTCATCAAGCCATCCATCAAACCTAACTTTTTTTTTTTTTTTTTTTCTACCCCGTCTCAGCTTTATGACTTTATGACTGGATTCACCCCTCAACATCCTAAAGTCATTTACCTGGCTCTGTCCTGTTATTGATACGTGAAGAGCCATTCACTTTGCCTCACAAGATCCAACCCCTCTACAATCTAAGTCCCTTAACATTCTGGAGCCATTGACCTTGTTTTCCTTTAAGACTTTCTGGAACTATACCACCACCATTCTAAACAGCTCAGGCTGTTCATCTACAGTATCTGGCACCACCTCCTGAACTGTCTGGAGTAACCCATTTGGCCCAACCCTTCTGGCCCCCACCTCTTCAAATTCTTGAGTAACCCCCATGGCCAACTTCCTCAGCTTTCTGGAGCAAGCCATCTTGGCCTACATCTTTCTGGAGTAACCCAATGGAGTAAGGCCAGATCCAGGAATGCAAATTTCTGGAGTAACAAAGGTGATACAACCCATCTGTCTCAACCCAACTGGCCCACTTCCTTAACCTTATCAAGCAACCAAACTGACCCACCTGCTAAAGAAAAATTGGCAGCAATTCATCTGCCCCCAACCTTGTCCACTTTCTTGAGTCACCCATCTATGTACCTAGCCAGGATTCCAAGGGCATCTTAATGGCTATGCCTGCCAACTACGTTAGATCCATCCTCGCTCCTCAACAGTTTATCTTCCTGAAGCCATCCACCAGACACATCCTCCAAGCCTTTATGGAAGCTTAGCCCTCACCTAAGCCTCTCATCTTTCCGAATGCATATTCAAGACCTCAGCCCATTTGCTTTTCTAAGCCATCTGACTGCTACCAGGCCTGCAACTTTCTTCACCCATCCACTTCCTGCTCCCTTCTGATTTCTGGGGTCATGCACCTGGCTCCATCCCTCTAGATGCAATAATCCAAGTCAAACTAATGGCTGTATTCATGAAATTAAGGACATGACCACAGCCACAGTTTAAAGTTTATTGTTTAAATTTTTGTTTATGACATTTTACCGTGGCATTTACATGCAATTACATTTGACAGAAATAATACTTCCAAACAAGTACAAATGCCCTGAGTAGGCAAGTAGACTATATGACATCCTCACTGTGTTTGTTTTTGGAAGGTGTGGCATTCTTACCTTTGGTAGAGTCTTAAAGGTCAGGGATGACATATTTGATTAGCTGGCGATAAAGGAGAGCAGGAAAACTTATATAATTCCCCATTGAGAGAAAAAAAAGGTTACCACAGTGCTGTTGAAAACAGAAGAAGTTCTGGATAAACGGAGTTGGGTAACAACCGTTTTTGGGGGAAACACCAGACTTGAAACTTTCTAAATAATTTCCTCTACATCAAAAAAAAACTTAAGATAATTCTTCTTTAAAGTCTTTTCCCCCCAGAAAAGATGCATTTGAGTTACAAACTTAGATGTCTCTTAAAAATGTGGTCTTTAAGGGAGTCATAAAGGCATTTACTAAAAGGGTTATACTGGACTAATAAGGGAATACTACTGTAAGCTGTAGGGTTCTACACCAGGTTCCCCCAGAGGAGCGACCAGAAACTGTTAAATTTTCCTATTTCTTTAACAAGTTAACGGGTCTTAGAGGTCGCTCTGCTTCATACTGTATATGAGGTCACAAGAGTGGAAAAAAAAATCTAATTGGTTTATTTAAGGATCCATTTAAAGCTTTTTTTTTTTTTTTCAAACTGTTAAAAAGCAGTAGAGTATTTTTCTTGAGGTTATTTCTTGTTTTCTTGGGCGCCAGGGATCATCTAAATGTCTGAAAATGACAAAAGAAATCTGATTCGACATAATCGGTACTCTTCAAGGCCTCTAAATTTACTTTTAATGTCTTGCTAAAAACATGTTCTGCATCATTGCCTAATTAAAACTAAAAGTCACTCATTGGAACACTTTCTGCAATTCTTACCCAAAATTCTTGATTAATCCAGAACAAGTTGCAGACATGCTTGATGAGACTCCTAATTATCATTCGTAGCATCTCATGAGTATGTGTGCGAGACGTTTTCAATAAAAGCACAACAGGAGCATTTTAGTTTTATAATGCAGGAGTGGAAGCTGTGACAGCTACTGCAGAGAGCTCCCTGATCACTTCATTGCCCATTATTCATTACGTTATAATTAAGCTGATGATGATTTCCAACTCAAAATTCAATCAATCACTTATTTCACGCTGTTCAGTCCTGAATCATTTTGAGACCTGCCTGTAGTGTGAGGCTTAATCATATCCTGTTGAACTTGTGTGTTAATGTAAAAGCTACATTTAATCTCTCTCTCTCTCTCTCTTTCTCCCCAGTGCTCAGTCATTTGACTTGAGATCTAAGTAAAAATATTGATTTTTTTCATGAGAATTTTCAAAATGTACTGAATGGAAAGGTTTCTTAGCATTAGCTCAGGTAGAAAATGGAATTCATTGATGAAGTATAAAACGTGATGATGTTACAAATGCAGCCAATGTCACACATTTATTTTCCATTTACCTGTAAATCATTTGAAGTGAAATACAAGGGCTCTTCAAGTCAACCAAGAACTTTCTGGTTCAACTTTCGGATGAACTTTCTGGTTAATGAAGGCTCAAAAGCGATTGACATTTACAGAAGACTTCAAGCACAGCGCGGTGATGAGACTCTTAGCCGCAGTAAAACATTTGAATGGTGCAAGCTTTTTAAAGAAGGCCGTATGTCTGTGAATGATGATCCCGGCCGAGGTGGCTCGGAGCCCACTGCAGTCGCTCCTGCGAACATTCAGCTAATGGACCGCTTCATCCTTGAAAATCGACAGATCACTTGTGGAAGAAAGTTTCCACTCTCAGCCGTGTTCTGCACAATTTAAGTATTTAAATATAAGAAGATTTTATTATCAAATGACTATATTATTCTACAAAATTCATTTGCATACAATGTCTTTTGTTTGTTTTGCTTTTGTGCAATATACATTGTCTGGGCAAAATAGGTCAAATTATTAGTCTGCTTCAAGCAAAAAAACAAACAAACAAACAAACAAACAAACAAAAAAAAACAACTAATACGATTTGAAATGACTGAACTCGGGCTAAGAACCCTTCAACAGATTATGAAAACCTGAAAAGTTAGAGCTGAGTCATCACATTTGTGGAAGAAACGTGGTCAGAAAATAAAGGTCAGGAAATTTTTTATAGTGAAAGTAAAAACATTTGCATGCATGAACTCACAGGATGGGGACTAAGAAAACCACTTAGTGAGACTCATCAGAAAAAAAGAAAAAAAAAAAGCTTCCTTTTGTTGAATTAAGTACAAATGGGAAATGAGCGATGGAAACAGGTCATGTGACCTAATGAGTCTAGACTGAGCCTATTCCAGAGCGATGGGCGTGTCAGCGTAAGGAGGGAAGCGCATGAAGCGATGCATAGTGTCATCATGCATAGTGTCCACTGTACAAGTAACTGGAGACAGCGTCATGATCCGGGATCGCTTCAGTCGCTCAGGTCGAGACTCAGCAACGTTATGTGGCGATAAAATGAAGTCAGCTGACCACCTGAATGTACTGAATCACCAGCACATCACATCTAGTGTCTAGAGTTTAATATAATGTATGGTACCACTACACTCCAGGACTTTTTCAGGTGTGAAAGTGCGGGTCTGGGAGCATCAAGATTTTCACAAAAAAAATCTTGATGCTTCATGGACAAAAAAACACATTGTAATCAAAGCCAAAGGTGATCAAATGAAATCTTTTTCAGTGTGTGCAGTGAAAAGGTACTTTGTTGACACTATTCAATTTATGTTACCTCAAAATAATACAGTCTACATGAAAAACAAAAACAAACAAACAAACAAACAAAAAATATATATATAGTATAAATCACTTTAATATGTCTAAACAATGTTAAGTTATCATTATATATATATATATATATATATATATATATATATATATATATACATATATATATATATATATATATATATATATATATATATATTTTTTTTTTTTTTTTTTAACATGTTAATCCGTTATATATAGAGTCAGCCCCAAAAATGTAAACAGACTTCATGAAAAGAAAAATTGTATGATTCATATTTGCATATTATATTAATATATGGAGAAAGAGAGAGAGAGAGAGAGAGAGAATGTCTTCATAACCTTTTTTACATTTTTACATTTTCTAAAACCATTTTCATTAAAAAAAAAAGAATAGGAAAAAAAATATTTATTCATTCATTTATTTACTTAATTACTTACCAAACATTTTAATGCATTTAAATAATCATTTCTGATCATTAGCCTTTTTTTTTTTGGTACTTGGCAAATTGTTTTATTGTACATGATTAGTTAAGAAGAAAGCTTCTGAGTTGTATTTAAAGGTCGCACAACGTTCCCAGAAACTCAGTTCAAAAATAATAAAAAATGTTCGCAGTGCTGCAATTTAACCCCCCCCCCCCCCAGCCCCCGCCCCCCATCTGTAAAGTAACCCTCCAGTCAGCGATCTGCATTTCAATAAACGTGGCACTTGCATCCCATTCCACCGAAATCCCTTTCTCAAATATAAAAACGCTCGCTAAAAATAGCCGTATGATGCAGCGTCAAATCTGTCATTTACACGCCTGCCGCCGAGGACGTGCGGCGTCGGCGTCTCGTTCCGACAGTCTCCGTAGCGTCGTATACCGTATTTGCTTGTCTTTGCTTTGGCTTTGTTCGGCCTGTCAGCGGCTGTTGGATCACACGCACAGAGACGTTCTGATAAACTCTCCTGACGTTCCTCTTTCCCTGTCTCAGGGTCCCGAGATTAATGAGAGTAATGACTACTCCTGTGCACAATCAGGCAGCATAAAAAAAAATAAAAAAAAAATGATAACATTTCAGACATCAAGAGAATATTAACTAAATCTCATCATCAGCCTCGCAGCTCCCATGGCAGCTTCGCATGTTACGCTTTTACAGCTCGGCTTCTTAAACATTTTATTATCGATGAGGCAAAAAACTAATTAGATTATAAATGCCCTCTCGGGACCGAACACTCCCCGCGGAAGCTCAGGAGACAGCTTAGGGTTTATTAACTTCTTCGTTTTTACAAAGTTTAGCCAGCATGTTCAGATTAAGCATCATGTACCCCTCGTTCGCTTAAGGAGACGCAGGCAATTATTTTTATGGCATCATGTCTGTGAAATATGATGAAATACATAAAAACATGCAATGGGTTTATAGCTCCAGAGTCCACCGGGGGACATGTTTGTGTTAATACTAAATGATCCAAGACTCACAGTCAAAACCTTTATCCTTGCTTCACTACTCTCTCTCTCTCTCTCTCTCTCTCTTTAAGTTAACAAGACAAAAAAAAATTACACTAAACAATAAAAACATCTGCTTAATGGAAGGAGACTCCAGTCGTAGGGTTTCGTTACACCTTGTTATAAAGCGGTAACTCTAACTGTAAAGGACTCTTTCATTCATTCATCGTCTATTCATCGTATCCTGTACAGGGTCACGGGGCGGAGTTTTTCCTGTAACCAGAAGGACCATGCGGTTTTCATCTAGAATGAACATCGAGGACAATTGCTGTATAATATAATGTACAGTAAATGATAACAGCAGCGCGTCTCATGGGCTCATTTACCATAATATTACTTGCAACTATGTATCAAACAAAACTTCATACGAAAATAAAAATGTAACATTTTAGTTATTGACAAAAACAAACAAACAAACAAACAAAACAAACAAACAAATGATCCGGTTGTAGATACAAAGAGAGGAATAGAATTAACGGTATCTCTACGTCGTAATTTCATCACTTTGTCCTTGATTATTTTCCTCGAACAGCATGACTCCAGACTTTAATTGCTTACTCAGTGGTGCACGACTTAAAAATAATAATAATAGCGCATCATTTGCATTACTAATCTACCACACAGTGCATCTTTAAATTAAAAAAAAAAAAAAAAAAAAAAAAAATTCCTGCAGAAAACCTGTTCTAACACTATTATTACGGCAAGTAATGAACTTCCCAACTCGTCTATATGTGTGTGTGCGTGCACATTATTTTATGTGTGTGTGTGTGTGTGTGTGCGAGCGTGTGTGTGTGTGTGTGTGTGTGTGTGTGTGTGTGCGTTTTCACTATCCTCTCTGATAATATGTGTGTCAGCTTCTGGCAACTAGAAGATCAGCAGATTGATCCAGAACACCCTCAGGAGTCTGACAGTCATACATCCATCTCTGTCTCTCATTTACACACACACACACACACACACCTAAAGGCACCCCGCAGGTTGTAAGAGTGGCCGTTAGAGCTCCCTCCAGCCTGTAGTGTAGTGTTTGAGGACACTGATTGTACTTTTGAAGTTTTCTTTAAGAGTAAAATCTATTCAAAGGCAGAAAATGTCAGATACACACACACACACACACACACACACACACACTTTGAATGGGCCGCGGCCAATCTTCGGCACCTCAGCAAAAACGACTCTTCTAAAATAGAGCACACGGATCGTACTTTCGAGTCATCCTGCCAGTTGTTCTTTTTCTTGCTCGTATCTCATCAGTCCATCTGAGAAAGAAAATCGGAGCGCGAGCGCTCAGAACGACTAGCGCGCGGAGATGCGTAGGTGTGGAAGTGGTATCTCTTCAGGGTACGGAGAGAGATAGTTGGAGGTCTGGTCGAGCCGGAGCTCGAGGAAGCGGTGCTAAACAGGGCTTCTTGCTCATCTCCATAACTTTGATGATCGCTTTGAAGATGGTGGAAAGGCTCCAAGAACGATCTCATAACTGCATGTTCGCTGGGACTCACACAAAGCAGTTTCTTTTCTCTTTTTTTTTTTTTTTTTCCTGATGGGTGGATAGATTCCCAGAAGCTAAGGTTAGCCGGGTTAGCATGAGAGGTCAGATCTCTTCTTACATCACATGCTTTGCGGAAATTCACTAAAGTAACTCATTCATTATAATGTATGTGAGATACAGTATAGTGATTGTGGTACAAAGGGGGTTCAAGTCAAAGCGGGAATTGCCTTAACAGGACAGAAGAAGGAGTAAATGAAAAAGAAAAACCTGCCTTTATTTTTCCACACACAGGCTGTTTCTCGATATGACTCAAATGGTTAAGGCTCTGGGTTACTGATAGGAAGGTCAGGGGTTCAAGCCTCAGCTCTCCCATGCTGCTTCTGTTGAGATCTTGAACGAGGTTCCTAACCCTATCTGCTCCAGGAGGGCACTCTGACCCCAGTTCCATCAGAGGCATGATCAGACTGCGCCCCACAACCGAAGCCCCGGCTTCCCAGGAACTCCTTTAACGGCCCAAACATGTGGACATGGCTTGGAGCGAGGTCAGGACCGTAGTCACTGTGTGACTGAGTTCCCAAAAACAGACGTGTCTCTCCCACAAGTTGGCGGCAAATTTCCTGTATTTTCAAGATCCCTGCGTTTCCTCTCTGAACTGATTGTTCACGAGAACGACGGCAGCAGGTTCCGAGCCACCTCGACCCGGATCTGCTTTAAAACGTTTAAACCTTTGACTGCGGCTAAGAGTCTCGTCACCGTACTGCGCGTGAAGTCTTCTGTAAATGTCGATCTCTTTCATGCCTTCATTTATTAGAAATTCCATCCCGAGTCCCAGGTTTGACTTAAACATCCCTCGTTGTTCTTTTCAGCTCCACCGAGTAACCAAGGTGAGCTGTGGAGCTTTACGATGGTGGCTGACTTTAACCCTCTGAAGCCAGATATACTGTACAGTACTGTGGCTGAAATCAACAAATCTCACAGTTCGTTAATGTGCACTACCTGCGGTGCACCAGCTACCATACATGTACGTTATGGTCTGGGGTCGCTCAGTGTTTAAGGCATTGCACTACGGTTCAGAAGGTTCCAGGTTTAAATCCCACGACCACCCATTTGTCCCTGTTGGGCCCTTGAGAAAGACCCTTAACCCCCCAACTGTTCAGATGTATGATGAGATAAAAATCTAAGTTGCTTTGGATAAGGGTGTCGGCTAAATGCGTAAATGCATTGGGCTTACACTACATCTCCCTCCAGTTATATATATATATATATACAGTACAGAGCAAAAGTTTGGACACCCCTTCTCATTCAGCGAGTTTTCTTTCTTGTGTTGTTTAGCCCAAACGCGTCTCTTCTGCTTGTTGCCTGTCCTTAGCAGTGGTTTCCTAGCAGATCTTCTAGCATGAAGGCCTGATTCACACACTCTCCTCTTAACAGTTGTTCTAGAGACGTGTCTGCTGCTAGAACTCTGTGTGGCATCGACCTGCTCTCTGATCTGAGCTGCTGTTAACCTGCGATTTCTGAGGCTGGTGACTCGGATGAACTTCTCCTCCGCAGCAGAGGCGACTCTCGGTCTTCCTTTCCTGGGGCGGTTCCGCATGTGAGACAGTTTCTTTGTAGCGCTTGATGGTTTCTGTGACTGCACTTGGGGACACTTTCAACGTTTTCCCAATTTTTCCGACTGACTGACCTTCATTTCTTAAAGTAATGACGGCCGCTCGTTTTTTCTTCACTTAGCTGCTTTTTTCTTGACGTAATACAAATTCAACCTCTTTGAATGAGAAGGTGTGTCCAAACTTTTGGTCTGTACTGTATATTTCTTTATCCCCTAATCACTTAATCTTCCTAATGATATAACCCAGGTTCATGAAATGTATATTAAACAGGTTTTTGTGTAAATTAACCCAAACTCAAGAGCGAGACATATGAGAATACAACTGCAAAAGATATTCACAGATAAACTTTATATCCAGCTTTAAAAAGGAGATTCATGGTCTCAAATGCACCACGTGAAAAAAGAAAAAAAAAAAAACTACCTACAACTCCTGATTCAGCGATGCTGAAACTACTGGCACTGCTGCCGCTATTAAAGCGTGACCCGTTAGCACAAAGCCAGATATTTATATTAGGCTCAGATGACTGAGATGCTGAAAATAGTGTGTGTGTGTGTGTGTGTGTGTGTGTGTGTGTGTGTGTGTGTGGCGTTAAAAATGACTAAAGTGCTTGGGGCTGATGCTCCAATGGCCGCTCATCTACCATCTCTCCACCATCATGGGGCAACCAGAACACTCTCTCTCTCTCTAATACACACACACAGACACACACACACACACACACACACACACACAGTCCCAGCAGTAATGGAATTGGCTGATGAGGCGTTGTGTGGTGGAGAGATTGATTACTGAAACAAAAGAGCTCCATCTCTGAACAGGGGCCCATGGGACAGGAAGGATAGGGGGGCGATTGAGGGTGGTATAAATGCCCCCTGGATTGTGTGCATGATGCGCGCATGTTCGTCGGGCCAAGAGGGGGGTGTGAGGATGATTTGATTCGGAAGATGACGTACATCTCGGAAATTATATCGTACTATAAACTCTTGCTTTCCATAATCAGACCCGCCCCACACACACACACACACACACACACACACTCACTCTCTCTCTCTTTCTCACTCACATACACACACGCCAGCAACTCCTGCTATTATCTGAAAGTGCCAGGAGAGAGCTACACACATACACATTTCACACTCTGAGAACAATTAGTTTCTGGGAGATCTAATCACAGTATCAGGGCACTGATATGCAGAATATTGGAAAAGGTTTGGCTTCTCTCTCTCTCTCTCTCTCTCTCTCTATCTCTCTTTCTTTTTTTTTTTACAGAGTGGCGACGCTGCTCATTAAAACACATTGTTCATTCAAGCAAGCGTGCATTTCTCCTCTGACAGGTTTATACACCACTGAGTACGCTGATCCTCCTGTAGGTGGTGTGTAAAATGTTAATGCGGCCTGCTGTGGGATACACGCGTGTGTATGTGTGTGTGTGCGTGTGTTTGTGTGTGCGTATGGAACCAGAAAACTCTTAGCCTGTCCTGCAGTATGTTTTAAAAAAAGTTCCCAGGATAGAGACGGCAAACCTTGAGCCATGTACTTAAAAAGTGCTGCACTCTTGTGATGAACGTTCGTAATTTTCCACGTTGAGTTTAATCGAATTCGGAGCGCACGCAACAACATTTGCTTAAAAAGATCAAATAAAATTAAATGAAAAAAAAAATAAAAATAATAATAATAATCTAAACTCTGTGTAGCATTTGGATGTAAAAATTACTGACAACTCAAGGCAAGTGAACAATGAACCGCTCGCAATAGGAGACGCTCATACAATTTGTGGAATTTTATTTTACGGAGGACACGGAGAAGGTGCGGTATGTCCAAATAGTCACTCTCTGGAGAGAGGATACTGTACTTTTTTATCCTTGTAGAAATCAAAGTTCTCTTAAGGGTTCCTTGGATAGTTTACGGAAATTGTTTTCCAACAAGTTCTACATTCAAGTATTTTCTAAGAAGAAAGCTGTTGGTTCTGGTTAGAAGCTTTAACTGTTTGCCTTATGGACAAATACAAGGGGTGTTCAAGTCAAACTAGGACACAGTTCGCTTTTTTTGTCCCGGTGTTTCACTAGTACTTGAATACCATCAAGTTGGAAAATTTTCCCAGTATGCCGGAGCCATGATCGCACTGCCTGCTTTCTGTCTGAATCGCTGGCCTCCCAGGAACTCCTTGTGGAAATGGTTTGCATCGAGGTCGAGACTGTACCGTGGATGTGGCAAACAGTCCCAGCTGAGTTCCTGTAACATGCGGGCGATGTTCATGAATGATCGTGTGCACAGTTCCTGCAGATAGATGCATCTCTTCCACAAGTTGGTAACGGTTCACGGATGTACTGCTTTCTTTAAAACGATTGCACCACAGGGTCAAAATAAAGACTCTTTCAGAGTGCCAAACCTGTATTGTAATTGGAATACTAATGCTGTGATAAGGAGTGTAATGAGTGAGATGTAATAAGATAATGAGCAACGTCCATAATGAAGAACCTGGTATGAGAGTATTTACTATTACACAAAAAAGCTTAAACACCTTTAATGATTATTGGGCTTGTTAGCCTGGAGGAGCCCTTAAGTGCTAACTAACTACCCTCTATCAGGGTTTAATCTTGATAACATTCTCAGATCCAGGCATATTCAGGCTAAGGCTCCTTTGAAAAGGAGCTTTAAAGCAATAGTAGATAAGTGCATCCTTTCAATACTGTAAATTTAAATAGATTCGTAATTATTCAATGAAAAACCGTATTTGGTTTTGAAGAGATGGCTTCTCTATCAGAGAGGACAACCCTCCCAGGAAAACACATAATTGAAAACACGTCAATTAAGCACATAAGTATCAACCTATCGGGCACCGTTTGACTAGGAGTTCAAGGGATCATGCAGTTGGAGCTCATAACGATCTGCATTGAATGATAAAGTTGGTAACACATAAGAGGAACCTGTTTCAGCAATATGGTGTCTTGTTGTGAAATTGCTTAGCACCATCATCCAGATGGTAGTTTCCAAAACAGGTGGCAGGGTTCTTAGTCATTTTCAGAGCACCTGCCCTGGTACCTGCCAGTGAAGATTTCAGTGATTGGGGTGAGTGGACACAAGAATCTGGTCAACAGTGCAGTTTGTTTGTTTGTCGAAGTTTGCTTTTGCAGAGGAAAGTAGAGGAAGGGATGAAGGAGGGAGCCACTGATTGAAGTACATTGAGCTGCACAAACAGAACATGTAGTTCATTCTTGATAAAGCGAAAGATGTTCCCAGTCGGCAGTGTTGGTAATTGAGGTACAGAGGAATCAAAAAGATTTAACACTCATGCTGGTAGCATCGATTACAAAAGTGGAGCTGCATCCTGCTTTTGCACATACTCTGTCTAAGCCATCCTCCCCTGCGGATACTCCGAGCCAGGGATCTTCAACCCAAATCCTGGAGGGTCGGTGTCTAGCACAGTTTGTACACCTGAACAGACCCAAAGAACCTAGTAATTAACCTATTATTTGAATGATTCTGTGCTTGAGCAAAAGAATCACCAAACTCTGTTGGTTCAGGAGTGGAATTGAAGACCCCTGACTTAAGCAATTATTCCCATTCACACCAATAACCTTGACCAATCCTGCAAGCTACAGTACCACAGATTCACTCGACCAATCCCACCGACTCGCAGAGATACTCGAGCTAATTCTATCACATCATGGAATGAAAAATCATCACATGTCTGCAGAGTGTCTTGACCCATCCCACCTACTCATATACGGATATTCTAAACAATAATTGCCACCCACACAAATACTGTTGATCAGACTTGTCTTCTCCCACAGATGCACTTCACTTCACTGACGACGATATTCTTGACTAATATTACACACTCAAAATAGTTTTGCAAGTTCCCAAAGAACCTTGTCAGATGTTCTTGACCAACAGAAAGATTGACCAACGCCTCTGGTTATGCGGTTCCTTTTATTTGTATTCATTCAAACATCTACTTAGGTGGTTCTAGTGCACAAAAAATGCATTAGCGGCTGTTACTAAAAAGCTTCACGTTGCTCGATAAGCCAGACAATCATCAGTTCTGATTACTCTTGATCCCTCAGAACCCTTTGGCACCGTCAATTACAAAACCCTTCTATCATTCCTCATTAAACTTGTAGTTATTGGCCAAGCATTGCAATGGATTGAGCCCTACCTGGAGTGACTGTAGAATGAAGTGATATTAAGGGGGTCCACAACCCTATGCTCTATGCAAACTCTCCAATGGGGTGCCACAAGGCTTAATGCTTGGCACTATTTGATTTCCCCTACATACCCACTGTCATGGTAAGTTTACATCCAATTCCAATTTCTGCTGTGCTGATGACACACAACTCATTCTCTCCGTTTCCCCTAGACA
This sequence comes from Clarias magur, assembly GCA_013621035.1. NCBI lineage: Eukaryota > Metazoa > Chordata > Actinopteri > Siluriformes > Clariidae > Clarias > Clarias magur. Next base: position 155,294 of record QNUK01000584.1, read on the forward strand.
CTTTTGTTCCTGCTTGGATTCAGGCACATTTTGGCAGACATTATTAAACAAAGTTTTCTGTCTTCTTTGCTGTAATAACTCTTACATTAACTCCAGTCACCCTGACTAGAAAAAAAAAAAATGTTTGTTTTTCCCTACAACCTGGCTCATGCAATTCGTCATGCATTTGCCTGTGTGATGGATAAGGTGATGCAATAGACCCAATTCTAATTTTAATGCACACAGTGTTCTTCTTCTATTTGTGCATTTAAGAATATGAGGCATTTGGGACATCATACACAACTGCACCTTGCTCGATCCCCTTTTCTTCGCCAAAACAGTCTATTTTCATTTGTTTTTCAATCACTAATATGGACCTGAGAAGGATACTAACCACATCAGAGCGAATAAGAGTGAGACGACAGAGAGAGAATTACCCAGGTGTCTATGTGAAAGACAAAGGTGGAAATGTCCTGTCACTAGGATGAACTAAGAGACAAGGATAGAAGGAAGAGGAGAATTTAAACAATGTCAGGATCGCCAATTCCAAAACAGCTCATGGTCTCTTGGTCTCTCTCTCTCTCTCTCTCTCTCTCGTAAAGTCATTTGTGCTTTCAATTTGTCCTGGGATTAACCTGTCTCATTAAATGAAATAAAAGGAAGCCCATCAGATGCAACTCTCTTGGTCTCTATCTCTCTCTCTTTCTCGAACTATACCACAATCTAAACAATAAAACAGTTTATAAAATGTTATTTGTAATTATAATCAATGTATGAAATGTATGCAGGTGAGCCTTTTGACATTTTATTAGCAAACTACCTAACATGCATGGTTAGCATGCAGGTTCTGTAAGCTACTTGGTTATTTGCCAATACGTTGCATACCATATAATAAAACTGCCAATTTAGCACTGTTGCCTGGCAGCTCTTTGGGTGGGTGTTCGAATTTTAACTCCCATCTGTGTGTGCATAGAGGTTACATGTTCTCTTTGTGCTTGATGGGGCTCTTCCAGGTACTCCGGTCTCCTTCAGTTAAAAAAGACTGATTGAGTGTTCCCAAATTACCTGTTATCTAAGGCAGTACTACAGTCTGTTGAGGCCCTAGGCAAAAAAACAAAACAAAACAAAAAAAAAACTGCATTTATCACCATTATCTTATAAGTAATAAATAAGCCTCTCAACGCTATGGGGTCGCCTACTGGCCTAGGACCCCAAGTAGTCACTTGCCTTACCTGTTGACAAACAGCATCTCCACCAAGTATGAATGTCTGTCTACTTGGAGTGTATGTTGGACTCTGTTCCCTGGGAAAAGTTCCTGATCCTCCAAACAGTAGGACTAGTGGTATAGATAGTATATATGAATTATTGATCAACCCGAGCCATGCAATCTGTTTTGCGGAACCAGATTTTAGCGAAACACCGATCATACAATTGCGATCAGGGAAAGTTGAAACTAGTAGAACTCATAAATCAGATGCAAGGGAAAGCTAGCACGCGTGTAAGTTCGTGCTGAAGTTCCACATTTTAATGGTCATCATTGTTCAGACTGAACTTGTGTTTGAGTATGGAGGCGTTGTGACAGCGTCGTCAGCTGAAGGACATTACCTCAGCACTTTCACAGGAAGCTGATTTTATCCTTTATTCTCCGAGCAAGCAGAATAACACTTTTCTCTGCTTTTAGTCGTTGGCAGTGTAAAGCAAGGAGTTCAAATCTCTTCCTGGAATCTTTCACGCTTGATTCTTTCTTCTCTCACTGTTCCCTTGATAAGAGGGATTTAACAGACTGGGTTTTGTTCCTCATCTCTTCCTATAGCTCACCACTTATAATTCCTTCTTTTGGGCATTCAGAGGCAGAGGTGTGCTATTATCTACACCCTCTCTCCACTCTCCTCTTGAATCTCTTTTCCTCCCCCCCCCCTTTCTGCCCGATGAGTCAGATGTGTCCTATTATCCGCTGAGGGTGAGTGGGATGGAGAAAGGGACGAGAAGAACGAGAAGAGGACACCATGTGTACAGCGCTCCCCCTCCTCTTCTCTCTGTGCTCGAACATAATCGAGTCCTGCTGGATAGACCGGCAGGGAAATGAGTTTGGAGGTGCTTGTATTCGCTTCCAAACAGAATGAGGTCTTTTCACCAGCCGCCACCCTCGGAGAACCCCGGCCCCGTGCTCGTTCTCTCACCAGCTCTCCTTTTAAAGTGAAGTGGATGGATCATTAGCTCTGAAATGAGCTGACAGCCAAAGAGGTGAGGGGAGAGCTCAGGTGCCTCTGTTTAGAACTTTCGGCCTTTTTTTTTTTTTTTTGAGAAAAGGAATAAATAAACGGATGCAGAAAGAAAAAAAAATTAAGAAAGAAAGAAAGAAAGAAACCACCAAGTAGGCATATCCAGTGGGTGCCACAGACAACAGTATGATAAACATATCCCTATGTGGTACAATTCATTTCAAATTCACACAGTTGTCTTTACTCAACCTCATTTCTATGAAATTGGACCAAATAATGCTCATTAGAACTCTGAATGGTAGGGTTGTCTTATTTTTCCTCATTATCGTGCTAGTCTTAAAGAAAACATACTATACAAAATTCACTTTTTAATCGTGTTAAGACATTTAGATGGGTGTCTAGTGGAAGAATGCCTTAAACAAGCCAATTAGATAGATTTTCCCCCTAATCTGATGTCATGTAAGATGATACCTTCCACCTGGTTTGTTACTCACCTATGCAGTTATCTGGAGGGGTGTGGCTCAGCAGGAGCTCATTTACATAGACACTGAAATGGCACATTTGGAGACGTGAACAAGGGTCTAATGGGTTATTATCGAACGGGTATTTCAGATGGGACATTAACACACACACACACACACACACACACACACACACACACACACACACACACTTCGGGAAGTTCTGAGACCTGTGTTAACTGTGTTAAAAGCATAGTAAAATAGGGGACCTTTAAGCGGTATTAACATTCATTATCCTTTGTATCTGCACTACAAATCATAGGTTTATATTAACAGTCATTTTCTAATTCAAATAATATTTAGAGAAATAAAATGTCAGCGAAGTGTAAATGATTTGGCAATTTTTTTTTTTTTTACACAAAAAGACTTATAACATTTGCAGTCTGTAGGGGGCGCTCCTTGGAACACGGAGGGCGTTTTCCATCACTGTCTTCAGTATATTTTGGGGTTTCTCTGTAAAATGGCATTTCATAGACGTATTTAATTTAAGAAAGAAAAAATAGAGAGGGAAAGAATATTGATAGCTGTTAAATCACAAGCGATAGCAGAAATGTACTTGATGGGTGAACGTTTCCCACCATGGAACATAATTATTAATGAATAAAATGTACTGGGTTTTTTTAGTAATCGCTTTGCAGTTTTACAAAAAATCAACCACTTTATATTGGACTGCATCACATTATATTAGAAGTGTGAAGTGTAAATAGACTGTCGATCTGATCCAGTTTGATTCTGGTTGGAAATGCTGTTTCAATGCTGTCACTCAGGGTTCATCAGATTGAGACTGTGTCTGTTCCCCGAGATAAACATAAACATACATTTAGAAAGACTCAGAAAGTCTGTTTTAGTAATTTAATTAACATAGACACCACAAACTCCGATCACACTGAATGCGTAGCCAGCACCTCTGATCTGAAGCTAGGACTGTTAAATATTAGATCTCTCGCATCTAAAGCAGTTATTGTTAATGAAACTATCACAGATCAGGAGTTTGATATATTATGTTTAACAGAAACCTGGATTAAACAGGACGAGTATGTGGCTCTAAATGAAGCTAGTCCTCCTGGATACAGCTACATACACCAGCCTCGGCTAACTGGTAGAGGAGGAGGAGTCGCAGTTATTTATAACGATAATCTGTCTCTCGTACAAAAACACAGTTTTAAATCTAATGCATTTGAAGTTCTCTATAGTAACATAAAGTCAGCTCAGTCAATCCCGCTAATCATCATTTACAGACCCCCTGGGCCGTACTCGGAGTTTCTCTGCGAATTTGCAGATTTCCTTTCAAACCTTGTTGTTTCTGTAGACAAAGCGTTAATTGCTGGAGACTTTAATATTCATTTTGAGAATCCAGAAGACCCTCTGAGAACAGCATTCTTGTCCATACTGGACTCAGTAGGAGTAAATCAGTGTGTAGTAGGACCCACTCATAAAGCAGGTCACACTTTGGATTTAATATTATCCTTCGGATTAAGTATAGGAAATATAACCACAATTCCACAGTCTGAAGTTATCTCAGATCACTACCTTGTCTCGATTAAAGCGTGTTATAGTAATAATGTATGCACAGCACCGCGCTTCCACCTTAAACGTACATTTACATCAAATACCGCACAGAGCTTTATCAATAATCTTCCAGAATTATCTACTTTGATTGGATCGCCATCTGACTTCACAGATCTCGAACAGGCGAATGAATATCTAGAGTCAGCACTTCGTTATAGCTTAGATAATGTCGCTCCAGTTAAAAGGAAAATGATTAGAGATAAGAAACTCGCTCCTTGGTATAATGACCACACACGCGCTTTAAAACAAACCGCTCGCAAATTTGAACGTAAATGGCGCCAAACTAAATAGTTAGTATTCCAAATAGCTTGGAAGGAGAGCATCCTGAACTATAAAAAAAAAGCTCTCAGTGATGCTAGATCAACGTATCTCTCCACTCTTATAGATTTTTATTTAATACCGTAGCTAAATTAACTAAAAACAAGACCACTGCAGAAATCTCCACAACATCATCATGCAGTAGTGAGGATTTCATGAACTTTTTCAACAATAAAATCATAAATATTAGGCAAAAAATTCAGGCTTTGAAACCAGACAATTTAAATAATTCAGATGATCTAACCACATCACATCAGAACTTAGAACACTTTACTCCCCTTGAAGCGAGGGAACTAATTTCACTCATCTCTTCTTCAAAATCGTCAACCTGTATATTAGGTCCTATACCGACACATTTTCTCAAGCAGATAGTACCAGCAATAATAGAACCCCTGTTGAAAGTAATTAACTGTTCACTCATTAGTGGGTATGTCCCCAAATCCTTTAAATTAGCCGTAATTAAACCGCTAATCAAGTAACCTGACCTTGACTCCTGTTAGCTTTCTAATTACAGGCCGATATCAAACCTTCCCTTTATCTCCAAGATTCTGGAAAAGGTAGTATCACAGCAGCTATGTTCACATCTACACAGAAATAGCATAAATGAACTGTGTCAGTCAGGACTTCGGCCTCATCACAGCACAGAGACAGCACTTGCTAAAGTAGTAAACGACCTCCTATGGGCCTCTGATCAGGGTTGCGTCACTATACTTGTGTTACTGGACCTCAGTGCAGCTTTTGACACCATTGATCATAGTATTCTCCTTCACAGATTAGAAAAGGTAGTTGGAATTAAGGGAACTGCCCTCTTGTGGCTCAGATCCTATTTGACTGATCGTTATCAGTTTGTAGATTTAAATGGTGACCATTCCTCATGTTCTCAAGTGGAGTTTGGTGTTCCACAGGGCTCAGTTTTAGGCCCACTGCTTTTTTCCCTTTACATGCTTCCTCTGGGAAACATAATTCGTAAACATGGTATTAGTTTTCATTGTTATGCTGATGACACACAATTATATGTCTCAGCAAAACCAGATGAGAAAAACCAGTTTGCTAAAATTGAGCAGTGTGTGCAGGACATACGAGATTGGATGTTAATTAATTTTCTTCTGCTTAATCCTGATAAGACAGAAGTTCTAGTCATAGGACCACAACTAGCTAGAAGTAAGCTTTCTGATCACACTGTAACTTTAGATGGCCTTTCTGTTCCATCAAGTGCAACAGTTAAAGACCTCGGTGTGATTATAGATTCCAGCCTTTCGTTTGAAGCACATGTAGATAATATTACCAGGATAGCTTTCTTTCACCTCATTGCCAAGATAAGAAACATATTGTCACTAAATGATGCAGAAAAACTAGTTCATGCTTTTATCACCTCTAGGTTGGACTATTGTAACGCCTTACTGTCTGGTGTTCAACTAGGTGTATAAACAAACTTCAGTTAGTCAGAATGCAGCAGCGAGAGTCCTCACTAGAACCAGAAGATACGAGCACATCACCCCTATCTTATCTACACTGCATTGGCTCCCTGTGAAATTTCGCATCAATTTTAAGATACTGCTTTTGACATTTAAAGCACTAAATGGTCTCGCGCCACAGTATTTGAGTGAACTGTTAGTGTCTTACGATCCGCCACGCCTACTTCCATCAAAGGATGCAGGCTGCCTGTCAGTACCACGTATTATTAAAACTACAGCAGGGGGCAGAGCTTTTTCTTACAAAGCCCCAAAGTTATGGAATAGTCTTCCTGTTAATGTTCGGGACTCAGACACAGTCTCAGTGTTTAAGTCTAGGCTAAAAACTTATTTATTTAGCCAAGCATTTTTGTAAATAGATTAACCTTAGGTAAAGGAGCAGATCTGGGGGACTCATGGACGTAGAGTATTCTGGTGAACTGGTATGTTTAGATGCTGTCCTCCCCACTCTCATTGTTCACTCAGGTTTGTTGACGGTGAGGTGATTGGTTGCTTTACATCTCAGGGAGCCCTCATGTCTGTGTTTCCTTCTGGCTCTCCCTTTTAGTTATGCTGTTATAGTTAGTCCTGCCGGAGTCCCTGCTTGCACTTTGCACTAATATACATTCACCTTATACATGTTGACTGTGACCAGACCTAACTGCCATCTCTCCTTATTTTCTGTTCTCTCCTTTTCTGCTCTCTCTCTCTCTCTCTCTCTCCTTTCCCTCTCTCTGTCGAGCTATACATGTTCGCTCCTGAGTTGCCAGTGATCCAGACCCCTCTGCCCTCTGGAGCCGTCTAACCCGTCCTGGAGTCCTGCTTCTGGTTGGAGATCCCGTCACATGGATGCCCCGTGTGGTCTGCCTGGATGCGCTTGGTGGCTGGGGATGGTTTCCATTAAGACTGTCCTATCATCGATTGATGCTCTGGGGACCTGTGACTTCAGTTGTTCGATAGCTCAGGACTGGAATCTCCTACAGTCTACCTGAGCCTCCAGGAACAAACTGGACTCCTTTTAATTTAAATTTTAACACATCTCCTGTTACACTGAACTTCCAGTACACATTATTATGCTGATCATTCTCTGCTATCCGTTATCACCCAGATGAGGATGGGTTCCCTGTTGAGTCTGGTTCCTCTCAAGGTTTCTTCCTATTACCATCTCAGGGAGTTTTTCCTTGCCACCGTCGCCCTCGGCTTGCTCATCAGGGACAATCTGATCATTTTGATTCATACACATTGCATACAAACTTACTTCTTTTTATTGTGTAAAGCTGCTTTGCGACAATGTCAATTGTTAAAAGCGCTATATAAATAAAATTGACTTGACTTGACCAATGCACAAATGAGGCTGTGAAGCTTACTTGATGTCCTACTACCCATACTTTTTGTTGGTCTTATTCTGAATTTAATTTGCTGGAGAGAGGCCAATCTAGCAACACTAACAGCTTTTGTTTCTGAAATGGTTTAGGATGCTCTCCTTCTATGCTATTGGAAATACTAATTTGGTTTGACACACACGTACTAATTTTCAAGTGATCTTTTTAGTGTGAACTTATTATACCAGGGTGCAAGTTTCTTTTAACTGCAGCTATATTATTTAGGGTATAACGATGCCTCTATTCATTTGTCTGATCAAGTGCTGTGTGGTCAGATGTGATCCATAGTTGATAACTTGTGCAGAGTGTTTAATCTCCCAGGGAGTTGATGTGAATGCCACATTAAACAGTGCTGTGTGTACATTGTTTTAATTGAGAGGATTATGATTGTGCTTAATCCAAAGGATGATGAATCTAAAGTGTGACCTGCTTTATGAGTGGGTCCTACTACACACTGATTTACTCCTACTGAGTCTAGTATGGACATATGAATGCTCTTCTCAGAGGGTCTTCTGGATTCTCAAAATTAATATTAAAATCGCCAGTCATTAACGCTTTGTCTACAGAAACGACCAGGTTTGAGAGGAAATCTGCAAATTCACAAATTCAGAGTAGGGCCCTGGGGGTCTGTAAATGATAGTGGGATTGACTGATCTGACTTCATATTTGTAGCTACACTTGTTACTATAGAGAACTTCAAATGCATTAGTCAGATTTTCATTGTAAATAACTGCGACTCCTCCTCCTCTACCAGTTAGCCGAGTCCTAGCATCAGGTCCGACGTGCTGGCTGTGTATTCAGTGTGCTCTGAATTTGTGGTCTCTATATTAATTAAATAACTAAAACAATAGACTTTCTTGGGTCTTTGTAATTTTTGGTTTAGAACTTCTAGCCAAGCACTTGCTGTTGCAAGATACAAAAAAGCCAAGCTCGCACAACGCTCAAAATTTCTCAGTTGAACTTCCGGCCCTCAGATACACACAGTACAGTATACAAATCAGATCAAAAGCCACGCCCCCATCATTTGCAGGATAAAGATGTCCACTCTGTTACTACTGTAAATATATGAGAGAAACAAAAATCATAATTAATATCCAAGATTTAGATAAGAATTAAGGTAATTGTGGAGATGAAGGGATACACATGGTCAGCAACAATACTCCTTATAGAAAAGCCATGATAGACTGGGATTAACAGGCCAGAATAAAATCCCAATAAAATTCATTTGTTTGTGGTTGTAGTGTGATGAAATGTGGAAAGTTTAAGGGGTATGAATACTTTTGCAAGGCACTGTATTGTACCATTCTCTGTCAACTTTATAGAGTGTGTGTGTGTGTGTGTGTTTGTGTGTGTGTAAAAATCCCAGCCGGAGACCAGCAGGTCCTGAAGTACTCACACCATCCTCCGATAAAACCACAGAGATCAGACTTTATCGTCATTCTGATGATTGATGTGAACATTAATTGAATAATCCTAATAAAGTGCAGAAAAAGTGGAGTTTCAGGATTTTTTTTGTGTTGCAGTGTACAGAGGCTGTTTGTCCTCAGTGTCCTGTCCTCTTTAGCACAGCATGAATGATGTCAAAAAGTGTCATTTCTGAATTTATTATAGTTTTAAATTTAAATCTGATTTTATTAAAGTGAAACTGCTAGAACATCCATGTCCATCTTTACAGGTTCTATGTGGTACCGTCGACTGTAATCTCACCATGATCTTAATGTTTATTTCTGCTCGTGAGACATTAAAGAGAGAGAGACAGAGACAGACAGAAAACCTCATGCAACCATGTTTTTCATGCTCTAGGTCCGTCCATTATTCTTCTACTACTTGTAGTACTTTTCCTACTACTTCCTCTTTCTCCCACAAACCTTGTTTTCTCCTCTGTATGTCAGCATCAGCCTGTGTTCATGTGACAAAAACATGGCAAAATTATGGCTCAGCATATATCATGTCATTGGATAAAGGTGTGTGTGTGTGTGTGTGTGTGTCATTGTCCAAATCGTGTAAATTCATACAGTATTGACATTCATATTCAAGTTACTAATGTGCCCTTACTATGCATTCTTCAATATTACAACTTTTAGCTCCGCCACATCTGAGATGCAATATTAAAAAAAAAAACGGTCTTTAAACATTTTATACATTTACGTACACACTGAAAATATTGTATATAATCGTAAATATTGGTATCTTGTGCAATGCAGTGTCTATTTTTTGTATAATACACATGAGCTACTTCCGTGATTTGTTTGCATCCATGAACGTTCGTAGAACCGCGGCCCATTCATATGTGTGGACATCCGCAACTCGAATGTTTATAAGTCGGGGACTACCTGTAATCTGTAAAAAATAAATAAATAAATCTCTGTACTATACATTATTGTATAATAATAATAATAATAATATAACAATTTATTTACAAGTTATTCATATATAATATTTCAATAGCATATGTTTTATAATGGTATCGGGTTTTGTTTCCACAGCAGCAGCCACAGATATCCAAGGTGCTTATGTTACCATGGTAACGCATGGAGGAAGTGACGTCTGCGCTGGCGACTTCTCGGGGTGTTCTTAAAGGTAGACCTTGTCAAGGGACGTTCCGTTCACCGCAAACTGCAAATGGAGCAGGGAGTAGCCTTCTGATAATAGCGGTTCTGCTCTTTCCTAGTGAACTAATTTTATTGCATTTATCGCTCATTTTCTTTCCCGGAAATAAGTATAAAAATTGCTTATGAGCTTTAAACCTTTTTCTCATCCTTTTTGGGTACCTTACATTTACTTTGAAGATAGCAAAAAAAAAAAAAAAAAACCCTCAAATCCTTAGTCCATTTACTAGAAATACAGTGTAAATGTGATCACTCAATTCGTGTGCATCACATGCTCCCAGACAAACAAAAGTGGCTCCTGACACATGACCAAACATTTTACTTAAACCATGTTTTCTCATAACCCATATTACTACACTGTAATGCATTGGGTGATGGATGGGGATTGTTAAAGTACTTATGCAAGAATACGGTCAGTATGGGTACAAACATTGAGTTGGCTGGATTGCAACTGTATTCACTACTAATCGGTAACATCCTCTTGTCTTTGTTGAGGAGGAACTTGAACTTCCAATGACAATGTGTTCTGTGAGGCTGTCTGGAACACTCAGGCTTCCTGGATTACAATTACTGCAATGATGTAACTATTTTAGACAGTTTATATACATACATTAAATCTTCTTTTTTTCCAGGCTTTCACCTATTGCCATTCCATACTCTAGCAGACAAGTAGTGCATCAAATAACTACCATACATAACTCGCTTATTTTAAATGCCTCTTAAAATTACCAACAAATTTGAACGCAGTGATTAAAGCAGTCAATGATGACACACAGCTGGAACCCTGTTACTGACTAATTGAGTAGGCGGAGACTTCAGATCCAATTAAGGACGAAAGACACAATAAAAGGCCACTGTTGCTAGCTGTTTGAATGTGGGTGTGTGAACTTTGGGAATCATGGCACTCTCAGGAGTAAGGTTGGTCCTTGTGGGAGTTTTTCTTGCTTTAAGCCATGTGTGCAGTGTACCTGCTTCTGTACAAGATGTGAAAATGGCATTTCAAGATTCTCAGTTTCCAGTGAAGGTCAATGTACAGCCATCTGCCCAGTTTAATGTATGCCAAGTGCAGGGTTTTGAAAGGGTTCCTTGTGGACTACCTGGCATTCAGGCTGCTCAGTGTACTGCCATTAACTGCTGTTTTGATGGCACGCAGTGCTATTATGGGAGAAGAGGTAGGTTTTAAATCTTACCTGACTTGCCTTTGGTTAAAAAAAAAAAAGCCAAACTGATTCCTGTTTCTTCCTTGGCGTTGCCAGTGACTGTCCAGTGTACCCTTGATGGCCAGTTTATCTTGGTGGTGGCAAGAGATACAACCCTTCCCAGGATTAGCCTGAGTTCCATCAACTTGTTGGGAGGAAATGCTGCACCCTGTGGTCCTGTTGACTCAAATGCAGCTTTTGCTATATACCAGTTTCCTGTAACAGCTTGTGGAACAACAATGAGGGTTTGTTTAAAAAATGTATAGAAATACCCCCTCCTCCAAATACATGGTGTTGGTCTTGATAACTGTCCTTCCTACTCTGTCCAGGTCCATGGTGGTTATGTGGTCTATGAAAACAAGATGGTCTCTGGCTACGAAGTTGGTGTTGGACCTCGAGGAGCAATCACAAGGGACACTCACTTTGAGTAGGTTAACTAAAGCACATGATAGGGGATGGGTTTTTGGCCTTTTACTGATCTCTGGCTTCCTTTGCAGGCTCTACATCCAGTGTAGATATGCTGGTGTTAACTTTGCAGCTGTGTCCTTTGTGCCTTCTGCTGCTGCCAATCCTATGCCCCTTGTTGCTTCTGGACCACTCCAAGTAGCAATAAGGCTAGGAAATGGCCGATGTGCTGTTAAGGGATGTAATGAAGGTGAGAAGCTTCCGTCTGGATCTTGATGTGCCATCTTAATTTAAACTGTCAACAGGAATTGACCCTCCACCTCCCAACAGAAAAAGTGGCCTACAACTCGTACTACATGGCTACTGACTACCCTGTGACTAAGATTCTGCGGGAACCAGTGTTCGTTGAGGTTTATATCGTGGGAAGGAATGATCCGAACATTGTGCTGGTTTTGGGAGACTGCTGGGCGACTCCTTCCCCTAACCCCTACAGTGGACCCCAGTGGGACCTTCTTTTGAATGGGTAAGTTCTTCACATGCCCTTTCTTTGTGTAGGCCAGTGACTGACCAAGAATTGATGACCTGTTTGTGTATTTCAAAGGTGTCCCTATACAGATGACCACTACTTGACCAAGCTGATCCCAGTTAATGGGACGTCTGGACTTGCCTACCCTACCCATTACAGACGCTTTGTCCTGAAGATGTTTGCCTTTGTGAATACTGATATGACTCCAGTGCAAGAGACAGTAAGGACTTGCCTTCTCATGCTCTTGTACATGAAGTGAGTTCTATTGCTAAGGGTTGTTTCCTTCTCAGGTCTTCATCCACTGCAGTACATCTGTATGTCTTCCATCTGCACAAGACTCCTGTGAACCTGTGTGTGCCAGAAGAAGTAGGTAGACTTCTGTAAAACTTGCTGCTGTGTTCCTTGACTGGCTTACTGACCTTGTTCATCTTCCTCTTTTTTAGGAAGAGATGTTTCTGCAGAAGAGCGCTCAAACAAATCAGGAGTAGTGTCTAGTGGAGAAGTGATCTTTACCCACAGTTCCACACCCAGCTCTGATTAAAACTGTGCCAAATAAAAGGGTTTTGCTTTCAAACTAGTTTGCTGCTTCAGTTGAATTGTACACATCTGAGTTGGCTGCTGGGAGGGCTCTCCTGAGTATGACATTTTGTTTTATGATCATGGGACTGTCTTTCAGTAAACTGCTATTCTATATATAAACATGGTATTGACTTGCTATTCTCTGATGGGACCAAGATTTGGTGGTTGGGTATTTGTACTTTAATTGACTTGCTAGCTAACATTTTGCTAGTTAATGGTATGATATGCTTGAGGTGAAATGGGCAACGTTTAGTTTTTGGAGATTACGTTTGAGAAGGCCTGAATTGTGTAGCTTAAGCTGTAGACGAACATCTCACATTTTATGTGAGGGGGGGGGTTGAGTATGCAATTTTAAATACAGATAACCAAGACCACTCATACTGTTCTGAAATGGTAGAGGAACTCACCTGTGGTTGACTTGTGTTCTGTAAACCTGACTAATGTATTTGTATACAGTAACTCCTTGGGTAGATGCAGTAAGTCACACAGGTGCTGTGTATCATTAGCATCATAGTGGCTATCCAAGTCTGTTGGAACTGACCAATTACTAAATAACAAACTAGTTTCTACGCTTTAATACTACTGGACTTTTATCCGTTTTTTTTGCGCTTTTTGGGAGAACGTGCGTATCATCTGATCAACAAGCAAATCCATCAGCAAATAATCACAACTCTGGTACAAAGGTACGCTATGTCTACCATTTCAGTTCGCTCATTGTGTGGAGTGCAGCATGTTTAAACGTTCTTCCTCCGTCCTTAGTGATAATTTTATTTGTGATAGGTGTGTTAGCACCCTGACGGAGAAGATGGTAGCATTAGAGGAGCGCATCCAGACTTTAGAGAGGGTTAGGGAGCGCGAGAGCAGCGTTATTCCTGTAGCGGAAAGTCTGGGTGCCGCAGGCGGAGATAACCAGCCCCCGACTCCGGCAGTAGAGCCCTCACAGCAGGGCGAGTGCGTGACGACTCTGCGGCATACTCGTTCAGCCAAAGCTAACTAGATAAGCATTTCACTGCATATCGTACTGTGTATGACTGTGTATGTGACAAATAAAATTTGAATAACGCTAAGGCTAGCCCACCGGAGCACACCTCTTCTGCGCTTCACGTGTCCAACAGGTTCGCTCTCCTCAGTGATGCACCCACTGAGAAATCTGAAAGAGCTCTGGTTATAGGAGACTCTATACTGAGACACGTGAAATTAGCTCGGCCTTTAGGGGGCGCCAGTAGTCAGGTGTATCCCGGGAGCCAGAGCACCGGACATAGCAGGTAATCTTAGGGCTCTAGGACAGCATAGGTTCTCTAAGATAGTGGTACATGCTGGAGCTAACGATATACGCCTTCGTCAGTCAGAGGTTAGTAAGAGTAATTTCACAGAGGTGTTTAAAATAGCGAAGTAGTTTGCTCTGGTCCCATCCCAATGAGACGTGGCGACATAGCTTACAGCAGGTTATGGTCGCTGAACCACTGGATGTCCAGATGGTGCTCCGAAAACAATGTGGGCTTCATAGACAACTGGAAGACCTTTGAGGGCAAAACTGGCCTGTTAGGGCGGGACGGTGTTCATCCCACTCGGGAAGGTGCTGCTCTCATTTCTTGCAGTATAGCACATAGTCCCAGAAGAGCCCTAGTTAATTGGTGACAATCCAAAGCCAAGGCCAGGGAGCAGACAGACAGGCTAAACCAACCGGCTGCTAGCTATATAGAGTCGTCACTCAGGGTTCATCATTTTGAGACTGTGTCTGTTCCCCGAGCTAAACATAAACATACATTTAGAAAGACTCAGAAAGTCTGTTTTAGTAATTTAATTAACATAGATACCACAAACTCAGATCACACTGAATGCACAGCCGGCACCTCTGATCTGAAGCTAGGACTGTTAAATATTAGATCTCTTGCATCTAAAGCAGTTATTGTTAATGAAACTATCACAGATCAGGAGCTTGATATATTATGTTAAACAGAAACCTGGATTAAACAGGACGAGTATGTGGCTCTAAATGAAGCGAGTCCTCCTGGATACAGCTACATACACCAGCCTCGGCTAACTGGTAGAGGAGGAGGAGTCGCAGTTATTTACAATGAAAATCTGTCTCTCGTACAAAAACACAGATTTAAATTTTATGCATTTGAAGTTCTCTATAGTAACATAAAGTCAGCTCAGTCGATCCCGCTAATCATCATTTACAGACCCCCTGGGCCGTACTCGGAGTTTCTCTGCGAATTTGCAGATTTCCTCTCAAACCTTGTTGTTTCTGTAGACAATTTTAATATTCTAAAAAAAGTTAATATTCAACTTTAATATTCATTTTGAGAATCCAGAAGACCCTCTGAGAACAGCATTCTTGTCCATACTGGACTCAGTAGGAGTAAATCAGTGTGTAGTAGGACCCACTCATAAAGCAGGTCACACTTTAGATTTAATATTATCCTTCGGATTAAGTATAGGAAATATAACCACAATTCCACAGTCTGAAGTTATCTCAGATCACTACCTTGTCTCGATTAAAGCGTGTCATAGTAATAATGTACACACAGCACCGCGCTTCCGCTTTAAACGTACATTTACATCAAATACCGCACAGAGCTTTATCAATAATCTTCCAGAATTATCAACTTTGATTGGATCGCCATCTGACTTCACAGAACTCGAACAGGCGAATGAATATCTAGAGTCAGCACTTCGTTATAGCTTAGATAATGTCGCTCCAGTTAAAAGGAAAATGATTAGAGATAAGAAACTCGCTCCTTGGTATAATGACCACACACACGCTTTAAAACAAACCGCTCGAAAATTCGAACGTAAATGGCGCCAAACTAAATTGATAGTATTCCAAATAGCTTGGAAGGAGAGCATCCTGAACTATAAAAAAAGCTCTCAGTGATGCTAGATCAACGTATCTCTCCACTCTTATAGAAAATAACAAAAACAACCCGAGATTTTTATTTAATACCGTAGCTAAATTAACTAAAAACAAGACCACTGCAGAAATTGAAACCAGACAATAATTCAGATGAACTAACCACATCACATCAGAACTTAGAACACTTTACTCCTCTTGAAGCGAGGGAACTAATTTCACTCATCTCTTCTTCAAAATCGTCAACCTGTATATTAGATCCTATACCGACACATTTTCTCAAACAGATAGTACCAGCAATAATAGAACCCCTGTTGAAAGTAATTAACTGTTCACTCAGTAGTGGGTACGTCCCCAAATCCTTTAAGTTAGCCGTTATTAAACCGCTAATCAAGAAACCTGACCTTGACCCCTGTCTGCTTTCTAATTACAGGCCGATATCAAACCTTCCCTTTATCTCCAAGATTTTGGAAAAAGTAGTATCACAGCAGCTATGTTCACATCTACACAGAATTAGCATAAATGAACATCATCACAGCACAGAGTCAGCACTTGTTAAAGTAGTAAACGACCTCCTATGGGCCTCTGATCAGGGTTGCGTCACTATACTTGTGTTACTGGACCTCAGTGCAGCTTTTGACACCATTGATCATAGTATTCTCCTTCACAGATTAGAAAAGGTAGTAGGAATTAAGGGAATTGCCCTCTTGTGGCTCAGATCCTATTTGACTGATCGTTATCAGTTTGTAGATTTAGATGGTGACCATTCCTCATGTTCTCAAGTGGAGTTTGGTGTTCCACAGGGCTCAGTTTTAGGCCCACTGCTTTTTTCCATTTACAGGCTTCCTCTGGGCAACATAATTCGTAAACATGGTATTAGTTTTCATTGTTATGCTGATGACACACAATTATATGTCTCAGGAAAACCAGATGAGAAAAACCAGTTTGCTAAAATTGAGCAGTGTGTGCAGGACATGAGAGATTGGATGTCAATTAATTTTCTTCTGCTTAATCCTGATAAGACAGGAGTTCTGGTCATAGGACCACAAGTAGCTAGAAATAAGCTTTCTGATCAGACTGTAACTTTAGATGGCCTTTCTGTTCCATCAAGTGCAACAGTAAAAGACCTCGGTGTGATTATAGATTCCAGCCTTTCGTTTGAAGCTCATGTAGATAATATTACCAGGATAGCTTTCTTTCACCTTAGAAATATTGCCAAGATAAGAAACATATTGTCACTAAATGATGCAGAAAAACTAGTTCATGCTTTTATCACCTCTAGGTTGGACTATTGTAACGCCTTACTGTCTGGCTGTTCAACTAGGTGTATAAACAAGCTTCAGTTAGTACAGAATGCAGCAGCGAGAGTCCTCACTAGAACCAGAAGATACGAGCACATCACCCCTATCTTATCTACACTGCATTGGCTCCCTGTGAAATTTCGCATCGATTTTAAGATACTACTTTTGACATTTAAAGCACTAAATGGTCTCGCGCCGCAGTATCTGAGTGAACTGTTAGTGTCTTACGATCCGCCACGCCTACTTCCATCAAAGGATGCAGGCTGCCTGTCAGTACCACGTATTATTAAAACTACAGCAGGGGGCGGAGCTTTTTCTTACAAAGCCCCAAAGTTATGGAATAGTCTTCCTATTAATGTTCGGGACTCAGACACAGTCTCAGTGTTTAAGTCTAGGCTAAAAACCTATTTATTTAGCCAAGCATTTTTGTAAATAGATTAACCTTAGGTAAAGGAGCAGATCTGGGGGACTCATGGACGTAGAGTATTCTGGTGAACTGCTATGTTTAGATGCTGTCCTCCCCACTCTCATTGTTCACTCAGGTTTGTTGACGGTGAGGTGATTGGTTGCTTTACATCTCAGTTCCCCCTCATGTCTGTGTTTCCTTCTGGCTCTCCCTTTTAGTGATGATGTTATAGTTAGTCCTGCCGGAGTCCCTGCTTGCACTTTGCACTAATATACATTCACCTTATACATGTTGACTGTGACCAGACCTAACTGCCATCTCTCCTTATTTTCTGTTCTCTCCTTTTCTGCTCTCTCTCTCTCTCCCTCTCTCCTTTCCCTCTCTCTGTCTCTCTGTCGAGCTATACATGTTCGCTCCTGAGTTGCCAGTGATCCAGACCCCTCTGCCCTCTGGAGCCGTCTAACCCGTCCTGGAGTCCTGCTTCTGGTTGGAGATCTCGTCGCATGGATGCCCCGTGTGGTCTGCCTGGATTCGTATGGTGGCTGGGGATGGTTTCCATTAAGACTGTCCTATCATCGATTGATGCTCTGGGGACCTGTGACTTCAGTTGTTCGATAGCTCAGGACTGGAATCTCCTACAGTCTACCTGAGCCTCCGGGAACAAACTGGACTCCTTTAAATTTTTATTTTAACACATCTCCTGTTACACTGAACTTCCAGTACACATTATTATGCAGATCAATCCCTGCTCTCCGTTATCACCCAGATGAGGATGGGTTCCCTGTTGAGTCTGGTTCTTCTCAAGGTTTCTTCCTATTACCATCTCAGGGAATTTTTCCTTGCCACCGTCGCCCGCGGCTTGCTCATCAGGGACAATCTGATCATTTTGATTCATACACATTGCATAAAAACTTACTTCTTTTTATTGTGTAAAGCTGCTTTGCGACAATGTCAATTGTTAAAAGCGCTATATAAATAAAATTGACTTGACTTGACCAATGCACAAATGAGGCTGTGAAGCTTACTTGATGTCCTACTACCCATACTTTTTGTTGGTCTTATTCTGAATTTAATTTGCTGGAGAGAGGCCAATCTAGCAACACTAACAGCTTTTGTTTCTGAAATGGTTTAGGATGCTCTCCTTCTATGCTATTGGAAATACTAATTTGGTTTGACACACACGTACTAATTTTCAAGTGATCTTTTTAGCGTGAAGTCCAGGGTGCAAGTTTCTTTTAACTGCAGCTATATTATTTAGGGTATAACGATGCCTCTATTCATTTGTCTGATCAAGTGCTGTGGGGTCAGATCTGATCCATAGTTGTTAACTTGTGCAGAGTGTTTAATCTCCCAGGGAATTGATGTGAATGCCACATTAAACAGTGCTGTGTGTACATTGTTTTAATTGAGAGGATTATGATTATGATTAATCCAAAGGATGATGAATCTAAAGTGTGACCTGCTTTATGAGTGGGTCCTACTACACACTGATTTACTCCTACTGAGTCTAGTATGGACATATGAATGCTCTTCTCAGAGGGTCTTCTGGATTCTCAAAATTAATATTAAAATCGCCAGTCATTAACGCTTTGTCTACAGAAACGACCAGGTTTGAGAGGAAATCTGCAAATTCACAAATTCAGAGTAGGGCCCTGGGGGTCTGTAAATGATAATTAGTGGGATTGACTGATCTGACTTCATATTTGTAGCTACACTTGTTACTATAGAGAACTTCAAATGCATTAGTCAGATTTTCATTGTAAATAACTGCGACTCCTCCTCCTCTACCAGTTAGCCGAGTCCTAGCATCAGGTCCGAGGTGCTGGCTGTGTATTCAGTGTGCTCTGAATTTGTGGTCTCTATATTAATTAAATAACTAAAACAATAGACTTTCTTGGGTCTTTGTAATTTTTGGTTTAGAACTTCTAGCCAAGCACTTGCTGTTGCAAGATACAAAAAAGCCAAGCTCGCACAACGCTCAAAATTTCTCAGTTGAACTTCCGGCCCTCAGATACACACAGTACAGTATACAAATCAGATCAAAAGCCACGCCCCCATCATTTGCAGGATAAAGATGTCCACTCTGTTACTACTGTAAATATATGAGAGAAACAAAAATCATAATTAATATCCAAGATTTAGATAAGAATTAAGGTAATTGTGGAGATGAAGGGATACACATGGTCAGCAACAATACTCCTTATAGAAAAGCCATGATAGACTGGGATTAACAGGCCAGAATAAAATCCCAATAAAATTCATTTGTTTGTGGTTGTAGTGTGATGAAATGTGGAAAGTTTAAGGGGTATGAATACTTTTGCGAGGCATTGTATATATATATTTTAGAGCACCATTCTGTCAACTTTATTGACTGTGTGTAAAAATCCCAGCAGGTCCTGAAGTACTCACACCATCCCGTGATAAAACCACAGACATCAGACTTTATCGTCATTCTGATGATTGATGTGAACATTAACTGATTATTTAAGTTCTTTGTGCAGATTAGATAAGAGCATGAATCTGCTGGTGTTCCTAATAAAGTGCACAAAAATTAATATTAGATGTAAGAGATGTAAGTTTCAGGATTTTTTTGTGTTGCAGTGTACAGAGGCTGTTTGTTCTCAGTGTCCTGCTCTCTTTAGCACAGCGTCAGTGACGTCAAAGTTTCATTTCTGAATTTATTATAGTTTTAAATTTAAATCTGATTTTATTAAAGTGAGACTTGCATGCAAAACTGCTAGAACATCCATGTCCATCTTTACAGGTTCTATGTGGTACCGTCGACTGTAATCTCACCATGATCTTAATGTTTATTTCTGCTCGTGAGACATTAAAGAGAGAGAGACAGAGACAGACAGAAAACCTCATGCAACCATGTTTTTCATGCTCTAGGTCCGTCCATTATTCTTCTACTACTTGTAGTACTTTTCCTACTACTTCCTCTTTCTCCCACAAACCTTGTTTTCTCCTCTGTATGTCAGCATCAGCCTGTGTTCATGTGACAAAAACATGGCAAACTTACGGCTCAGCATATATCATGTCATTGGATAAAGGTGTGTGTGTGTGTGTGTGTGTGTCATTGTCCAAATCGTGTAAATTCATACAGTATTGACATTCATATTCAAGTTACTAATGTGCCCTTGCTATGCATTCTTCAATATTACAACTTTTAGCTCCGCCCCATCTGAGATGCAATATGAAAATATAGATTTTCAACACGTTTTATTCATAATTTCTTTTGGACAGTTTAAGGCTCCTCAGCATCCCAATGTAAATGTCCTTTGAACCCAAATCTATTAAGGGAAGTGCTATTGATTTCATTGTAAAGACTAAATACCGAATATTTCTGAATGATGAATGTGACCACAGATGATTAAACGTGAAGCGAGCACAGACAAAGACACACACACTTTCCTCATTCTTCAAGCAGTAGCGGAAAAAAAACTCAGATGTGAAAAGACACATTGGCTCGGCAGAAAAAGTGTATATGGACTGCTCAGAGTGGAAAAAAACGGTCTTTAAACATTTTATACATTTACGTACACACTGAAAATATTGTATATAATCGTAAATATTGGTATCTTGTGCAATGCAGTGTCTATTTTTTGTATAATACACATGAGCTACTTCCGTGATTTGTTTGCATCCATGAACGTTCGTAGAACCGCGGCCCATTCATATGTGTGGACATCCGCAACTCGAATGTTTATAAGTCGGGGACTACCTGTAATCTGTAAAAAATAAATAAATAAATCTCTGTACTATACATTATTGTATAATAATAATAATAATAATAATTTATCAATTTATTTACAAGTTATTCATATATAATACATCAATAGCATATGTTTTATAATGGTATCGGGTTTTGTTTCCACAGCAGCAGCCACAGATATCCAAGGTGCTTATGTTACCATGGTAACGCATGGAGGAAGTGACGTCTCCGCTGGCGACTTCTCAGGGTGTTCCGAAAGGAAGAATGCAGCCGCATGTAATTTATTGAATTTATCGCTCATTTTCTTTCCCGGAAATAAGTATAAAAATGGCTCATGAGCTTTAAACCCTTTTCTCATCCTTTTTTGGGTATCTTACTTAAAAAAAAAAAAACCCTCAAATCCTTAGTCCATTTACTAGAAATACGGCACAAATGTGATCACTCAATTCGTGTGCATCACATGCTCCCAGACAAACAAAAGTGGATCCTGACACATGACCAAAAATTTTACTTAAACCATGTTTTCTCATAACCCATATTACTACACTGTAATCCATTGGGTGATGGATGGGGTTTGTTAAAGTACTTATGCAAGAATACGGACAGTATGGGTACAAACATTGAGTTGGCTGGATTGCAACTGTATTCACTACTAATCGGTAACATCCTCTTGTCTTTGTTGAGGAGGAACTTGAACTTCCAATGACAATGTGTTCTGTGAGGCTGTCTGGAACACTCAGGCTTCCTGGATTACAATTATTGCAATGATGTAACTATTTTAGACAGTTTATATACATACATTAAAACTTCTTTTTTCCAGGCTTTCACCTATTGCCATTCCATACTCTAGCAGACAAGTAGTGCATCAAATATCTACAACACACAACTCGCTTACTTTAAATGCCTCTTACAATTACCAACTAATTTGAAAGCAGTGATTAACGCAGTCAATGATGACACACAGCTGGAACCCTGTTACTGACTAATTGAGTAGGCGGAGACTCCAGATCCAATTAAGGATGAAAGACACAATAAAAGGCCACTGTTGCTAGCTGTTTGAATGTGGGTGTGTGAACTTTGGGAATCATGGCACTCTCAGGAGTAAGGTTGGGCCTTGTGGGAGTTTTTCTTGCTTTAAGCCATGTGTGCAGTGTACCTGCTTCTGTACAAGATGTGAAAATGGCATTTCAAGATTCTCAGTTTCCAGTGAAGGTCAATGTACAGCCATCTGCCCAGTTTAATGTATGCCAAGTGCAGGGTTTTGAAAGGGTTCCTTGTGGACTACCTGGCATTCAGGCTGCTCAGTGTACTGCCATTAACTGCTGTTTTGATGGCACGCAGTGCTATTATGGGAGAAGAGGTAGGTTTTAAATCTTACCTGACTTGCCTTTGGTTTGAAAAAAAAAAAAGCCAAACTGATTCCTGTTTCTTCCTTGGTGTTGCCAGTGACTGTCCAGTGTACCCTTGATGGCCAGTTTATCTTGGTGGTGGCAAGAGATACAACCCTTCCCAGGATTAGCCTGAATTCCATCAACTTGTTGGGAGGAAATGCTGCACCCTGTGGTCCTGTTGACTCAAATGCAGCTTTTGCTATATACCAGTTTCCTGTAACAGCTTGTGGAACAACAATGAGGGTTTGTTTAAAAAATGTATAGAAATACCCCCTCCTCCAAATACATGGTGTTGGTCTTGATAACTGTCCTTCCTACTCTGTCCAGGTCCATGGTGGTTATGTGGTCTATGAAAACAAGATGGTCTCTGGCTACGAAGTTGGTGTTGGACCTCGAGGAGCAATCACAAGGGACACTCACTTTGAGTAGGTTAACTAAAGCACATGATAGGGGATGGGTTTTTGGCCTTTTACTGATCTCTGGCTTCCTTTGCAGGCTCTACATCCAGTGTAGATATGCTGGTGTTAACTTTGCAGCTGTGTCCTTTGTGCCTTCTGCTGCTGCCAATCCTATGCCCCTTGTTGCTTCTGGACCACTCCAAGTAGCAATAAGGCTAGGAAATGGCCGATGTGCTGTTAAGGGATGTAATGAAGGTGAGAAGCTTCCGTCTGGATCTTGATGTGCCATCTTAATTTAAACTGTCAACAGGAATTGACCCTCCACCTCCCAACAGAAAAAGTGGCCTACAACTCGTACTACATGGCTACTGACTACCCTGTGACTAAGATTCTGCGGGAACCAGTGTTCGTTGAGGTTTATATCGTGGGAAGGAATGATCCGAACATTGTGCTGGTTTTGGGAGACTGCTGGGCGACTCCTTCCCCTAACCCCTACAGTGGACCCCAGTGGGACCTTCTTTTGAATGGGTAAGTTCTTCACATGCCCTTTCTTTGTGTAGGCCAGTGACTGACCAAGAATTGATGACCTGTTTGTGTATTTCAAAGGTGTCCATATACAGATGACCACTACTTGACCAAGCTGATCCCAGTTAATGGGACGTCTGGACTTGCCTACCCTACCCATTACAGACGCTTTGTCCTGAAGATGTTTGCCTTTGTGAATACTGATATGACTCCAGTGCAAGAGACAGTAAGGGCTTGCCTTCTCCTTATGCTCTTGTACATGAAGTGAGTTCTATTGCTAAGGGTTGTTTCCTTCTCAGGTCTTCATCCACTGCAGTACATCTGTATGTCTTCCATCTGCACAAGACTCCTGTGAACCTGTGTGTGCCAGAAGAAGTAGGTAGACTTCTGTAAAACTTGCTGCTGTGTTCCTTGACTGGCTTACTGACCTTGTTCATCTTCCTCTTTTTTAGGAAGAGATGTTTCTGCAGAAGAGCACTCGAACAAATCAGGAGTAGTGTCTAGTGGAGAAGTGATCTTTACCCACAGTTCCACACCCAGCTCTGATTAAAACTGCCAAATAAAAGGGTTTTGCTTTCAAACTAGTTTCCTGCTTCAGTTGTCTTGTACACATCTGAGTTGGCTGCTGGGAGGGCTCTCCTGAGTGACATTTTGGTTTGATTGTGGGACTGTCTCTCAGTAACCTGTTATTCTATATATTACATACATGGTATTGACTTGCTATTCTCTGATGGGAGCAAGATTTGGTGGTTGCGTATTTGTACTTTGGCTGACTTGCTAGTTAACATTTTGCTAGTTAATGGTATGATCTGTTTGAGATGAGGTGAAATGGGCGACATTACTTTTTGGAGATTATGTTTGAGAAGGCCTGAAATGTGTATCTTAAGCTGTAGACTAACATCTCAAATTTTATGTGAGGGGGGGTGTTGGGTATGCAATTGTAAATTCAGATAACCAAGACCACTCATACTGTCCTGAAATGGTAGAGGAACTCACCTGTGGTTGACTTGTATTGTGGAAACCTGACTAATGTATTTGTATACATTAACTTTGTAAACCTCCTTGGGTTGATGCAGAGAGTGACACAGGTGCTGTGTATCATTAGCATCATAGTGGCTATCTCAGTCTGTTGGAACTGACCAATGCACAAATGAGGCTGTGAAGCTTACTTGATGTCCTACTACCCATATTTTTTGTTGGTCTTATTCTGAATTGAATTGGCTGGAGAGAGGCCAATCTAGCAACACTAACAGCTTTTGTTACTGAAATAGTTTAGGATGCTCTCCTTCTATGCTATTGGAAATACTAATTTAGTTTGACACACACGTACTAATTTTCAAGTGATCTTTTTAGTGTGAAGTCATTATACCAGGGTGCAAGTTTCTTTTAACTGCAGCTATATTATTTAGGGTATAACGATGCCTCTATTCATTTGTCTGATCAAGTGCTGTGTGGTCAGATGTGATCCATAGTTGTTAACTTGTGCAGAGTGTTGATAATCTCCCAGGGAGTTGATGTGAATGCCACATTAAACAGTGCTGTGTGTACATTGTTTTAATTGAGAGGATTATGATTGTGCTTAATCCAAAGGATGATGAATCTAAAGTGTGACCTGCTTTATGAGTGGGTCCTACTACACACTGATTTACTCCTACTGAGTCTAGTATGGACATATGAATGCTGTTCTCAGAGGGTCTTCTGGATTCTCAAAATTAATATTAAAAACTCCAGAAATTAACGCTTTGTCTACAGAAACGACCAGGTTTGAGAGGAAATTCACAAATTCAGAGTAGGGCCCTGGGGGTCTGTAAATGATAGTGGGATTGACTGATCTGACTTCATATTTGTAGCTACACTTGTTACTATAGAGAACTTCAAATGCATTAGTCAGATTTTCATTGTAAATAACTGCGACGCCTCCTCCTCTACCAGTTAGCCGAGGCTGGTGTATGTAGCTGTATCCAGGAGGATGAGCTTTATTTAAGACTGCATACTTGTTCTGTTTAATCCAGGTTTTTGTTAAACATACTATATTAAACCTCTGATCAGTGATAGTTTCATTAACAGTATGGAATTTAGATGTAAGAGATCTAATATTTAACAGTCCTAGCATCAGGTCCGAGGTGCTGGCTGTGTATTCAGTGTGCTCTGAATTTGTGGTCTCTATATTAATTAAATTACTAAAACAATAGACTTTTTGGGGTCTTTATAATTTTTGGTTTAGAACTTCTAGCCAAGCACTTGCTGTTGCAAGATACAAAAAAGCCAAGCTCGCACAACGCTCAAAATTTCTCAGTTGAGCTTCCGGCCCTCAGATACACACAGTACAGTATACAAATCAGATCAAAAGCCACGCCCCCATCATTTGCAGGATAAAGATGTCCACTCTGTTACTACTGTAAATATATGAGAGAAACAAAAATCATAATTAATATCCAAGATTTAGATAAGAATTAAGGTAATTGTGGAGATGAAGGGATACACATGGTCAGCAACAATACTCCTTATAGAAAAGCCATGATAGACTGGGATTAACAGGCCAGAATAAAATCCCAATAAAATTCATTTGTTTGTGGTTGTAGTGTGATGAAATGTGGAAAGTTTAAGGGGTATGAATACTTTTGCAAGGCACTGTATAGCCTGTATAGCACCATCCTCTGTCAACTTCATAGACTGTGTGTGTGTGTGTAAAAATCCCAGCCGGAGACCAGCAGGTCCTGAAGTACTCACACCATCCTCCGATAAAACCACAGAGATCAGACTTTATCGTCATTCTGATGATTGATGTGAACATTAATTGAATAATCCTAATAAAGTGCAGAAAAAGTGGAGTTTCAGGATTTTTTTTGTGTTGCAGTGTACAGAGGCTGTTTGTCCTCAGTGTCCTGTCCTCTTTAGCACAGCATGAGTGATGTCAAAAAGTGTCATTTCTGAATTTATTATAGTTTTAAATTTAAATCTGATTTTATTAAGTGAAACTGCTAGAACATCCATGTCCATCTTTACAGGTTCTATGTGGTACCGTCGACTGTAATCTCACCATGATCTTTCTTTATTTCTGCTCGTGAGACATTAAAGAGAGAGAGACAGAAACAGACAGAAAACCTCATGCAACCATGTTTTTCATGCTCTAGGTCCGTCCATTATTCTTCTACTACTTGTAGTACTTTTCCTACTACTTCCTCTTTCTCCCACAAACCTTGTTTTCTCCTCTGTATGTCAGCATCAGCCTGTGTTCATGTGACAAAAACATGGCAAACTTACGGCTCAGAATATATCATGTCATTGGATAAAGGTGTGTGTGTGTGTGTGTGTGTGTGTGTGTGTGTGTGTGTGTGTGTGTCATTGTCCAAATCGTGTAAATTCATACAGTATTGACATTCATATTCAAGTTACTAATGTGCCCTTACTATGCATTCTTCAATATTACAACTTTTAGCTCCGCCACATCTGAGATGCAATATTAAAAAAAAAAACGGTCTTTAAACATTTTATACATTTACGTACACACTGAAAATATTGTATATAATCGTAAATATTGGTATCTTGCGCAATGCAGTGTCTATTTTTTGTATAATACACATGAGCTACTTCCGTGATTTGTTTGCATCCATGAACGTTCGTAGAACCGCGGCCCATTCATATGTGTGGACATCCGCAACTCGAATGTTTATAAGTCGGGGACTACCTGTAATCTGTAAAAAATAAATAAATAAATCTCTGTACTATACATTATTGTATAATAATAATAATCATAATTTATCAATTTATTTACAAGTTATTCATATATAATATTTCAATAGCATATGTTTTATAATGGTATCGGGTTTTGTTTCCACAGCAGCAGCCACAGATATCCAAGGTGCTTATGTTACCATGGTAACGCATGGAGGAAGTGACGTCTGCGCTGGCGACTTCTCGGGGTGTTCTTAAAGGTAGACCTTGTCAAGGGACGTTCCGTTCACCGCAAACTGCAAATGGAGCAGGGAGTAGCCTTCTGATAATAGCGGTTCTGCTCTTTCCTAGTGAACTAATTTTATTGCATTTATCGCTCATTTTCTTTCCTGGAAATAAGTATAAAAATTGCTTATGAGCTTTAAACCTTTTTCTCATCCTTTTTGGGTACCTTACATTTACTTTGAAGATAGCAAAAAAACAAAAAAAAAAAACTCAAATCCTTAGTCCATTTACTAGAAATACAGTGTAAATGTGATCACTCAATTCGTGTGCATCACATGCTCCCAGACAAACAAAAGTGGCTCCTGACACATGACCAAAAATTTTACTTAAACCATGTTTTCTCATAACCCATATTACTATATTGTAATCCATTGGGTGATGGATGGGGATTGTTAAAGTACTTATGCAAGAATACGGTCAGTATGGGTACAAACATTGAGTTGGCTGGATTGCAACTGTATTCACTACTAATCGGTAACATCCTCTTGTCTTTGTTGAGGAGGAACTTGAACTTCCAATGACAATGTGTTCTGTGAGGCTGTCTGGAACACTCAGGCTTCCTGGATTACAATTATTGCAATGATGTAACTATTTTAGACAGTTTATATACATACATTAAATCTTCTTCTTTTTCCAGCCTTTCACCTATTGCCATTCCATACTCTAGCAGACAAGTAGTGCATCAAATAACTACCATACATAACTCGCTTATTTTAAATGCCTCTTAAAATTACCAACAAATTTGAACGCAGTGATTAAAGCAGTCAATGATGACACACAGCTGGAACCCTGTTACTGACTAATTGAGTAGGCGGAGACTTCAGATCCAATTAAGGACGAAAGACACAATAAAAGGCCACTGTTGCTAGCTGTTTGAATGTGGGTGTGTGAACTTTGGGAATAATGGCACTCTCAGGAGTAAGGTTGGTCCTTGTGGGAGTTTTTCTTGCTTTAAACCATGTGTGCAGTGTACCTGCTTCTGTACAAGATGTGAAAATGGCATTTCAAGATTCTCAGTTTCCAGTGAAGGTCAATGTACAGCCATCTGCCCAGTTTAATGTATGCCAAGTGCAGGGTTTTGAAAGGGTTCCTTGTGGACTACCTGGCATTCAGGCTGCTCAGTGTACTGCCATTAACTGCTGTTTTGATGGCACGCAGTGCTATTATGGGAGAAGAGGTAGGTTTTAAATCTTACCTGACTTGCCTTTGGTTAAAAAAAAAAGCCAAACTGATTCCTGTTTCTTCCTTGGTGTTGCCAGTGACTGTCCAGTGTACCCTTGATGGCCAGTTTATCTTGGTGGTGGCAAGAGATACAACCCTTCCCAGGATTAGCCTGAATTCCATCAACTTGTTGGGAGGAAATGCTGCACCCTGTGGTCCTGTTGACTCAAATGCAGCCTTTGCTATATACCAGTTTCCTGTAACAGCTTGTGGAACAACAATGAGGGTTTGTTTAAAAAATGTATAGAAATACCCCCCCCTCCTCCAAATACATGGTGTTGGTCTTGATAACTGTCCTTCCTACTCTGTCCAGGTCCATGGTGGTTATGTGGTCTATGAAAACAAAATGGTCTCTGGCTACGAAGTTGGCGTTGGACCCCGAGGAGCAATCACAAGGGACACTCACTTTGAGTAGGTTAACTAAAGCACATGGTAGGGGATGGGTTTTTGGCCTTTTACTGACCTGTGGTTTTCCTTTGCAGGCTTTACTTCCAGTGTAGATATGCTGGTGTTAACTTTGCAGCTGTGTCATTTGTGCCTTCTGCTGCTGCCAATCCTATGCCCCTTGTTGCTTCTGGACCACTTCAAGTAGCAATAAGGCTAGGAAATGGCCGATGTGCTGTTAAGGGATGTAATGAAGGTGAGCAGCTTCCATCTTGATGTTCAATCTGAATTTAAACTGTCAACAAGAATTGACCCTCCACCTCCCAACAGAAAAAGTGGCCTACAACTCGTACTACATGGCTACTGACTACCCTGTGACTAAGATTCTGCGGGAACCAGTGTTCGTTGAGGTTTATATCGTGGGAAGAAGTGATCCCAACATTGTGCTGGTTTTGGGAGACTGCTGGGCGACTCCTTCCCCTAACCCCTACAGTGGACCCCAGTGGGACCTTCTTTTGAATGGGTAAGTTCTTCACATGCCCTTTCTTTGTGTAGGCCAGTGACTGACCAAGAATTGATGACCTGTTTGTGTATTTCAAAGGTGTCCCTATACAGATGACCACTACTTGACCAAGCTGATCCCAGTTAATGGGACGTCTGGACTTGCCTACCCTACCCATTACAGACGCTTTGTCCTGAAGATGTTTGCCTTTGTGAATACTGATATGACTCCAGTGCAAGAGACAGTAAGGACTTGCCTTCTCCTCATGCTCTTGTACATGAAGTGAGTTCTATTGCTAAGGGTTGTTTCCTTCTCAGGTCTTCATCCACTGCAGTACATCTGTATGTCTTCCATCTGCACAAGACTCCTGTGAACCTGTGTGTGCCAGAAGAAGTAGGTAGACTTCTGTAAAACTTGCTGCTGTGTTCTTTGACTGGCTTACTGACCTTGTTCATCTTCCTCTTTTTTAGGAAGAGATGTTTCTGCAGAAGAGCGCTTGAACAAATCAGGAGTAGTGTCTAGTGGAGAAGTGATCTTTACCCACAGTTCCACACCCAGCTCTGATTAAAACTGTGCCAAATAAAAGGGTTTTGCTTTCAAACTAGTTTGCTGCTTCAGTTGTATTGTACACATCTGAGTTGGCTGCTGGGAGGGCTCTCCTGAGTATGACATTTTGGTTTGATTGTGGGACTCTTTCAGTTAACTGTTATTGTATGTTTAAACATGGTATTGACTTTCTATTATCTGATGGGACCAAGACTTGGTGGTTCAGTATTTACTTTGACTGACTTGCTAGTTAATGGTATGATCTGCTTGAGATGAGGTGAAATGGGCAACATTTAGTTTTTGGAGATTACATTTGAGAAGGCCCAAATAGTCTACAGCTTAAGCTACACACAAACAGCTCAAATTTTATGTGAGGGTATGCAATTGTAAATTCAGATAACCAAGACCACTCATACCGTTCTGAAATGGTAGAGGAACTCGCTTGTATTGTGGAAACCTGACTAGTGCATTTATATGCAGTAACTTTGTAAACCTCCTTGGGTAGATGCAGGACTTGACACACAGCACCTGTGTATCATTAGCATCATGGTGGCAGTCTTGGTTTGTTGGAACTAACTAATGCACAAATGAGTCTGTGAAGCTTGTCCTATTATGCATACTTTTTTTTTTTTTTTTTTTTTTTTGGAGGGGGGGGGGGTCTTATTCTGAATTAAATTTGCTGGAGAGATGTTGATCTAGCAACACTGTTTCTGAAATAGTTTAGGATGCTTTCCTATGCTATTGGAAATACTAATTTAGTTTGACACATACTAATTTTCAAGTGATCTTTTTAGTGTGAAGTCATTATACCAGGGCGCAAGTTTCTTTTAACTGCAGCTATATTATCTAGGGTATAACGATGCCTCTATTTGTCTGATCAAGTGCTGTGTGGTCAGATGTGATCCATCGTTGATAACTTGTGCAGAGTGTTGGTAATCTCCCAGGGAGTTGATGTGAATGTACACAGCACTGTTTAATGTGGCATTGTTTTAATTGAGAGGATTGTGATTATCCTTAATCCGAAGGATGATTAATCTAAAGTGTGACCTGCTTTGAGTAGGTCCTACTACACACTGATTTACTCCTGAGTCCAGTATAGACACATGAATGCTCTTCTCAGATTCTGGATTCTCAAAATTAATATTAAGATCTCCAGAAATTAATGCTTTGTCTACAGAAACAACCAGGTTTGAGAAGAAATCTGTTAAACATAATATATTAAACCTCTGATCAGTGATGGTTTCATTAACTGTATGGAATTTAAATGCAAGAGATCTAATATTTAACAGTCCTAGCATCAGGTCCGAGGTGCTGGCTGAGTATTCAGTGTGCTCTGAATTTGTTTTATTAAATAAGTAAAACAATAGACTTTTTTGGGTTTTAATAATTTTTAGTTTAGAACTTCTAGCCAAGCACTTGCTGTTGCAAGATAGAAAAAACACAAGCTCTCGGCTTTACCTTCAACACAAAATAAGAAAAAAAGCCAAGTTCGCACAAAGCTCAATTTCTCAGTTGAACTTCCAGCCCTCAGATACATACAGTATACAAATCAGATCAAAAGCCACGCCCCCATTATTTGCAGGATAAAGATGTCCACTCTGTTACTACTGTAAATATATGAGAGAAACAAAAATCATAATTAATATCCAAGATTTAGATAAGAAATAGGGTAATTGTGGAGATGAAGGGATACACATAGTCAGCAACAATACTCCAATCGTCTGTGGTCATGATTTAAGCAATGATAGACTGGGATTAACGGACCAAAATGTGTCACATAAAATCCCAATAAAATTAATTTGTTTGTGGTTGTAGTGTGATGAAATGTGGAAAGGTTTAAGGAGTATGAATAGTTTACCTGCAAGGCATTGTATATATATTTTTATAGCACCATCCTCTGTCAACTTTATAGACTGTGTGTGTGTGGTGTAAAAATCCCAGCAGGAGACCAGCAGGTCCTGAAGTACTCACACCATCCCGTGATAAAACCACAGAGATCAGACTTTATCCTCATTCTGATGATTGATGTGAACATTAACTGAAGTGTTTACGTTCTTTATGCAGATTAGATAACAGCATGAATCTGCTGGTATTCCTAATAAAGTGCTCAAAAAGTGGAGTTTCAGGATTTTTTTTTGTGTTGCATTGTATAGATGCTGCTTGTTCTCAGTGTCCTGCTCTCTTTAGCACAGCGTCAGTGACATCATCAGTGACGTAAAAGTGTCATTTCTGTGTTTATTATAGTTTTAAATTGAAAACAATTTCATTAAAGTGCGACTTGCATGCAAAACTGCTAGAACAATCCATGTCCATCTTTACAGGTTCTATGTGGTATCGTCGACTGTAATCTCATCATGATCATGATTTATCTTTAAAACCCCATGCAACCATGTTTTTCAGGCTCTAGGTCCGTCCATTGTTCTACTACTACTTTTAATACTTTTCCTACTACTTCTTCTTTCTCCCACAAACCTTGTTTTCTCCTCTGTATGTCAGCACCAGCCTGTGCTCATGTGACAAAAAGATGGCAAAATTATGGCTCAGCATATATCATGTCATGGGATAAAGGTGTGTGTGTGTGTGTGTGTGTGTGTGTGTGTGTGTGTGTGTCATTGTGCAAATCAAGAAAATTCATACATAATTGACATTCATATTCAAGTTATTAATGTGCCCTTACTATGCATTCTTTATAGGCTTTCTTTAATATTACAACTTTTAGCTCCGTCCCATCTGAGTTGCTTTCAGTCAACTCACTCGATACAACACATATTGTACAGGATATCACACCCTCTCGTGTCCTGGCTGAAGCCACCTATATTCACGCCGTAAAGACAGTCAAACCTGTGGTGATGTAGGTGTAGCCCCGCCTACCTTTATACCTCTATATTTCTGTATAGCTGTGCAAACGGTGCTAACTATTGCGAGCATGGAAACTAATGTGGAAAGGAAGAAGTCCGCTATTCGCCCCTGTCCTCAGGGATGTGGCTTCTCTTTGCACAAGAAGGACCAGCACGAAGCATGTCCCGTCTGGTTAGGAATTCTCCACGCTAGGAGAGCGCTAGCTGAGCCTGAGTCATGTGCACTCTGTCACCAGCTCCGGCATTCTACGCTAGAAAGGCGGGTCACATTTGTAGAGAGAATACTAGGAAAGAATACAGTCACTCAGCAAGACCCCCTCCTCTCCGAATTAGCAGTCCCAGTTTCGCCTGTGTTTGCTGAAGAAGAGTTTTCGGCAGAAGTCCCCACTCTTAGCTAGGCAGAACAAATGGAATATTTTGAGGGGTCGGAGGACCCTGAGCTTTCATGCAGCGCTGGCGAGCAGCCGGGCTGTGAGCAGCCTGCTTTGCAGGAAGATGACGTGCTCGACATCGATCTGAAAAAAGACCAACAAGAAACTTTACCGTCTGCTCACAGCTCCGGTGTTACTGTGTGCTCTCTACCGTCGAGTGGCCGAAAAGTTGGAGGTGCAGTGGCCCTCCCCACAGCCGACTCAGAAGCCGTCGAATGTTCTCTGGATTTTTTCTTCCTCCTAAACTGACAAGGGTTAGTAACTACTTGCCAATATTTCCCGACTTTATCGGTGAGCTAACGCCGTCATGGAGCAAACCGCTGTCGACCCGGGTAACAGTGCCAGGCTATGGACAGTATTTAGAATTGCACGGAGCTGAGAAAGTAGGGCTAATTGGCCCACCGCCAATGGAGCCCTCTTTTGCTGCTTATTTAGCACCATCACATAACCACGGAGTGTCTGGTTCCAAACACTGCAGAATCTCTTCTGAACAGCTCTAAAAAATTTACCGCACTCAAGCGGCCACCCCCTGTGCGCTGAATTCTGTCATGCTGCTCCAGGCGTATCAAGCGATGTGTTTAGCAGAGCTCGGCTCACTGATGCCTCAGGACAGCCCGGTATGTGAGCTGCTGAACGAGCTCAGGACCGCCCACGACAGACTACATTTTGCACATGTCTTGGTGCGCGGCTCTCTCCCTTTGCAGGGGCATTTCCCTCCGGTAGAACTGATTATGAGTGTAAAGGTTACTCTACGGTCAAACGTGGCCTATGTACCTAAAGTGGTCTCCACTGATTATAGCTCTATGGTCTTTGACTTTAAGCTTTACAGCTTCTGCCCCCCTCCTTTTCCTTCTGAGGAGCAGGGAAAATTGCATAATTTGTGCCCTGTACGTGCACTACGTGTCTACATGGATCGTACAGTGAATATGCGCGTACAGTAGGAGCCACACGAAATATGTGAATGCCGTGCGGCTTCCCTTTGGACCCCGTGGTCCCCCCTCCTTCTCCTGCCAGGGAGGTGTGTCAAGATTTCGCAGTAACATCATTAGTGACAGTTTTCATGCGTCCACATTTTGGTTTTAATATTTTTTATTGATTTTTCAATTTTCCAATTAATTCAAACAATTCAAACCCCAGGCCCAGTCAACCAATTCACAAACAGGGTGGCGCTCACATTAACAGACACACAATTGTAAATGTGGGTTTTGAAAAAAGAGAAAGAGAGAAAAAAACAAAAAAAAATCATCCAGAAATATAATTTTAATTTTGCAACAGAGTATATAACTATGTACCATGAGTATGATGAAATAGATTAAGATTGCTTGAGATTGTCCACATAATCAATAAATGGCTGCCACACCTTAAAAAAAAGTTTATCTGACCCTCTCAATGAGAATCTAATTTTTTCCATATGAAGGCAGGACACAGTCTCTCTCACCCACTGGGTATGAGTAGGAGGGCGAGGTTCCCTCCACTTTAACAAAATAGCTCTACGTGCCAGCAATGAAGAAAAGGCAATGATTTTACGCTGTGGCGAAGATAACTGTAATTCCACTGGGGCAACCCCAAACAGAGCCACCTGCGGGTCCGGCTCCAGCCTATGGTGAAAAACTGCAGACCATGAGTCAAATATTGACCGCCAGAAAAGTTCTAAATCTGGGCAAGACCAGAACATGTGGAATAACGTGCCTTCAGCTCCTCGACATCTATTACACAAGGAACTAGCGTCAGGAAACATTTGGGCTAACTTAGTCTTAGATATATAAGCCCTGTGTACTACTTTAAATTGTATGAGAGAGTGCCGGGCACATATTGATGATGAGTGGACCTGTTTAAGAATGCTATTCCATAGATCATCCGAAATTGAACTACCAAAGTCTTCCTCCCAAGCCTGCTTAATTTTATCTGTAGGGGATGACGACTGATCCAAAAGTAGACTATACAGTACAGAAATTGAACCTTTAGCTAGTACATTGCAGGAAAGAAAGGAGTCCAGAGGATTCTCATGGGGTAAAACAGGAAAATCGTCTGAAAGGGACTTGACATAGTCTCTTATTTGCAAGAATCTAAAAAAGTCAGATTTAACCAACCCGTAATGTGACATCAACTGATCGAAAGATGCAAATACATAATTTATGAATAAATTCTGAAAACATATTATCCCTTTATCAGACCAAGACTTAAAAGAGCTGTCGTGAATTGCAGGCAAAAACAAATGATTGTGAACAATAGGACTCAGGAGGGAAGGACCTGCGAAGCCAAATGATCTCCTAAATTGAGTCCATATCCTGAGTGAGTGTTTCACCACTGGGCAGTTTGCATTACTATATGAAACTAAATCTAGCCTGGATGCAAGA
Organism: Clarias magur; assembly: GCA_013621035.1. NCBI lineage: Eukaryota > Metazoa > Chordata > Actinopteri > Siluriformes > Clariidae > Clarias > Clarias magur. The sequence goes on from QNUK01000584.1 coordinate 190,906, forward strand.
AGAGCCGGAAGAGAGACCTGATTATGTGCATATACCTCCATATCTGCCCAGGACGGTTTACAAGGCTGTATGTGGTAATGCCACCAGTACAGAGTATTGCGTATGTTTGCCGCCCAGTAGTAAAGCTTAAAATTAGGCAAGGACATCCCCCCAGCACATCTAGTCTTCTGAAGGTGTGTCTTCCTCAACCTGGGATGCTTACCATCCCAGAGGAAAGTGGAAATTACAGAATCTAGGGATTTAAAAAATGATAAAGGAATGAACAAAGGTAAACTTTGGAAAAGATAAAGAAATTTTGGAAGAACTGTCATCTTAATGGAATTAATGCGTCCAATAAGTGATAGCCTTAAAGGTGACCACTTTAAAAGATCCTTCTTAGTTCGCTCCAGAAGCACACCAAAATTATATTTAAACAACTGTTTATACTGGCGGGTGATACAGACACCAAGGTACGTGAATTTATTTTCGACTATCTTCAAAGGTACATTAGAGTATTGTGACTTCTCCCCCGCCACGCCGACCGGAAAAAGTTCACTCTTATGCAAGTTAAGTTTATAGCCAGAAAGCTTACCAAAATTCTCAAGCAGAGCCAGGGCCGCAGGCAGAGAGGTCCGGGGGTTAGAAATATAAAGCAATAAATCATCTGCATATAATGTCACCTTATGTATGGCCTTGCCTCGCACGACTCCAGCAATTTGCTGACATTCGCGCAAGGCGATTGCCAGTGGTTCAATGGCCAGAGCAAATAACAATGGACTTAAAGGACAGCCCTGTCTGGTTCCACGTTGTAAATTAAATGGACAGGAAGACATCCCATTGGTTAACACTACGGCAGAGGGTGCATTATATAATAGCTTGACCCATAAAAGAAAGTTTGGGCCAAATCCAAAATTTTCCAAAGCTAGAAAAAGGTATTTCCACTCTACTCTGTCGAATGCTTTCTCAGCATCCAGGGAAACTACACATTCTGGAATAGAGTGGTGTGGAGAGTGAATTATATTCAGCAATCGGCGTATGTTAAAAAATGAATGCCGATTCTTTATGAAGCCTGTCTGATCAGGGGAGATGATAGTAGGGAGGACAGCCTCTAACCTCAAGGCAAGCACCTTTGCTAAAATTTTGACATCACAATTAAGTAAGGAGATGGGTCTATAAGAAGCACATGCGTCCACATTTTGGCAAATTCAACACTGAACCAGTTTCACGAAACTTAGCAAGCAGTTTGCTAACTGTAGCATGGGAGATGGGTGGTCTTGTAGGGTGTCTTGCATTGAAATCTGCTGCAATGACCCGGTTACTGCGTTCACCAGATATCAACACAATTTCGATCCGCTCATCACGTGTTAACATGTCAATGGCTGTGAACAAAGAGAAACTTGTAAATAACTCATGAAAGAATAAAGTTACGTTAAAAACAAGCACACCATTGTTTTTCTTGTGAAATTCCCAATAAGTTTAATGTGTCACTTGACCCTCTTCCTATTGAAAAAACAAAAGTTGGATCCAAGATGGCCGACTTCTAAATGACCACCATGGTCACCACCCATCTTGAAAAGTTTGCCCCCTCACATATACTAATGTGCCACAAACAAGACGTTAATATCACCAACCATTCCCATTTTATTAAGGTGGATCCATATAAATGGCCCACCCTGTACAATAGAACAAAGAAGGAAATAAGTGTTTGATGCATTGCAGTACTCTGTATTAACAAATGCCCTTATAAACTTGACCCTGAACAGCCACGGGCTGGCTTTAGCAACAATTAGTGATTGTTTTAATTTATCTCTTTTTTGTATACAGTATATATTTTCAAATGTTATAATAGAAAATTTATATGTATAATTTGTAAAATGTATATATGAAAATGTATAATTTGTTGGGTCATCTGTTTACAGCATTGGCTTAATTTGTGATTGAGACAAATAGGTTTAATTGAAATAATTTTTATTAGTAGTATAAGCCAGGCTTTAGCAACCTTGGCCAAATCACAATATACTTTAAGCTCTCTTACACGGGCATGAGTTCTCTCTCTCTCACACACACACATACACAAATAGCACCTGAAATGATGATTGATGATGATGTTTGAGTCCCATGGGTTTAATTTGCATAACAAAAATTATTATTATTAATAGTAGTGGTAGTAGTAGTAATCCAAGACAATAAAAGCTCTCTCTCTCAAACACACACAGCACATGAAATTGCGTAAAACCAAATGAAACTAGGGCAAAAAATATAAGCAGTGAAAAACACAGTAGTATACTGTAGGTGATCCCTGTCCTGTGATAACAGGTGCTAAACCTCTGGAACCTTTTAGTTGTTTTAGTATTGTTCTCAAGTGTGAATGTTTATGGGGATTTAATCTGACTCTATTGCCGCATTTAATCACAATTGTGATAAGTGTTTAATGCCCCATCAGATCTTTGCTGGGGGAACATTATGCAGGGATAAATGACAAAAGAAATACTGATCTGTTGTAACGATGCGGGTCGCGCGAGATGCAGATCTGCGCATAAACTGTTCAGAACGGGCAGATCCGCAGGCTGCTACCACAGCACAAAAAATACATAACTCTCTCTCATAGATCCTCGGTAAGCGCATAAGCCCAGAGAGGATCAAAAGTTATATTTTTGATTCCAGAGCGGAGGAATTTGTTAATTTTATGTTATCAGTTTTCTTCTGTTTACTTTCAAGTTTCCTAATTAATAATCCCACGCCATATCCAAACGGAAAGGTCTACCTGAGGTCATAAGCATTCTCATACACTCTTATTTCATTAAACCTCTCTCGAGCCCTGAGTAAAAGCTCTTCTCATTAAAAACATCTCGTGGTGCGGCTCTCCATACAGCGCCACGTAACATCCGTATGGGCAGATATTTTGTTCCAGATATTATGCGTCATTAATCAACTTGTTATGCCAATTTTTGACTATCAACGAAAAAAAACAATCAAAAATATAACGAGAACATACTCAAGCAGAAGTTACATTTTGAGCTTAACTTTGCAGCAAAATATTATCTATCAGTGTATTAAACGGACCGAGATAAAATACACCGTAATGCAAAATACATAGCCTGCATTTATATTCCGTATCTACAGCTATCAGTATAGATAAATTACACGTTACCGTGTCTTTAAGGACTATTAAGGATGTCTTGGAAAATATTGCAATAACTAATTTTATTTACTAAGAAATTAATTAATTTTAAATAGCATAAGCATCATGGGTTGTGTATTGAGTGATTTAAAACATTTCTGTTTTATTAATCGGTTTTATTAGATTTTTTTTATCATATCTATTTATGAAACTATGTTGACAATGCCTGTACAGTATATAGACACGCTGTATAAACTGCCTGGACACTGTAGTTAACTGAAGCAGTCCATGCTCCACCTGGCGAGATTATACAGCATTGCAACCATCTTATTGGAAAGCGCATGGGGGCATTTATGGGACAGGATTTTCGCGGGGGATCACATTCCATGCACAGATCGTGCACAGACTTGTCATGGTTCGCTATGGGACCCGACAAGTTCCAGGCGGCTATTCCGTGTGGCTCCTGCTTTATGTGATCAACTGTTTGTCTGCTTTGCCAGTCCAGTAAAGGGTAAAGCACTGTCGAAACAGTGGCTTTCCCATTGGATTGTGGAGGCTATTGCATTAGCTTATAGCAGCAAGGGTGTCCCATTGCCTCAGGGTGTGAAAGCACATTCAACAGGGAATGTGCTGTTCAAAGGGATGTCCGGGGGTTATATTTGCGCGGCAGCCAGTTGTGGCTTCAGCCAGGACACGAGAGGGCATGATCTTCCATACAATATGTGTTGTACCTCATTCCTCTCCTTCAGGGAACAGAGGTTATATTCATAACCATTCGATTTTCAACACGTTTTATTCATAATTTCTTTTGGACAGTTCTGCTCTTTCGGTTCCTCGTGAACTAATGTTATTGAATTCATGGCTCATTTTCTTTCCTCGAAATAAGTATAAAAATTTCTTATGAGCTTTAAACCGTTTTCTCGTCCTTTTTTGTGGGTACCTTACTTTTACTTTGAACATACTGTAGCAAAAAAAAACTCATTCTTAGTCCATTTATTAAAAATACAGCACAAATGTGATCACTCAATTCGTATGCATCACATACTCCCAAACAAACAAAAGTGGCTCCTGACACAAGACCAAAAATTTTACTTAAACCATGTTTTCTCATAACCCATATTACTACATTGTAATCCATTGGGTGATGGATGGGGATTGAAAAATATTTACTGTATGCAAGAATCCGAACAGTATGGGTACAAACATTGAGTTGGCTGGATTGCAACTGTATTCACTACTAATTGGTAACATTCTCCTGTCTTTGCTGAGGAACAACTTGAACTTCCAATGTTCCAGTGAGGCTGTCTGGAACACTCAGGCTTCCTGGATTACAATTATTTCAATGATGTAACTATTTTAGACAGTTTATATACATACATTAAAACTCATTTTTTCCAGGCTTTCACCTATTGCCATTCCATACTCTAGCAGACAAGTACTGCATCAAATAACTACAACACACAACTCGCTTATTTTAAATGCCTCTTAAAATTACCAACAAATTTGAATGTAGTGATTAAAGCCGTCAATGATGACACACAGCTGGAACCCTGTTACTGACTAATTGAATAGGTAGAGACTCCAGATCCAATTAGGGATGAAAAACACAATAAAAGGCCACTGTTGCTAGGTGTTTGAACATGGGTGTGTGAACTTTGGGAATCATGGCACTCTCAGGAGTAAGGTTGGTCTTTGTGGGAGTTTTTCTTGCTTTAAGCCATGTGTGCAGTGTACCTGCTTCTGTACAAGAGGTAAAAATGGCGTTTCAAGATTCTCAGTTTCCAGTGAAGGTCAATGTACAGCCATCTGCCCAGTTTAATGTATGCCAAGTACAGGGTTTTGAAAGGGTTCCTTGTGGACTACCTGGCATTCAGGCTGCTCAGTGTACTGCCATTAACTGCTGTTTTGATGGCACGCAGTGCTATTATGGGAGAAGAGGTAGGTTTTAAATCTTACCTGACTTGCCTTTGGTTAAAAAAGCCAAACTGACTCCTGTTTCTTCCTTGGTGTTGCCAGTGACTGTCCAGTGTACCCTTGATGGCCAGTTTATCTTGGTGGTGGCAAGAGATACAACCCTTCCCAGGATTAGCCTGAATTCCATCAACTTGTTGGGAGGAAATGCTACTCCCTGTGGTCCTGTTGACTCAAATGCAGCCTTTGCTATATACCAGTTTCCTGTAACAGCTTGTGGAACAACAATGAGGGTTTGTTTAAAAAATGTATAAATAAACCCCCTCCTCCAAATACATGGTGTTGGTCTTGATAACTGTCCTTCCTACTCTGTCCAGGTCCATGGTGGTTATGTGGTCTATGAAAACAAGATGATCTCTGGCTACGAAGTTGGTGTTGGACCCCGAGGAGCAATCACAAGGGACACTCACTTTGAGTAGGTTAACTAAAGCACATGGTAGGGGATGGTTTTTGGCCTTTTACTGATCTCTGGCTTCCTTTGCAGGCTCTACGTCCAGTGTAGATATGCTGGTGTTAACTTTGCAGCTGTGTCCTTTGTGCCTTCTGCTGCTGCCAATCCTATGCCCCTTGTTGCTTCCGGACCACTCCAAGTAGCAATAAGGCTGGGAAATGGCCGATGTGCTGTTAAGGGATGCAATGAAGGTGAGCAGCTTCCGTCTGGATCTTGATGTGCAATCTGAATTTAAACTGTCAACAGGAATTGACTCTCCACCTCCCAACAGAAAAAGTGGCCTACAACTCATACTACATGGCTACTGACTACCCTGTGACTAAGATTCTGCGGGAACCAGTGTTCGTTGAGGTTTATATCGTGGGAAGAAGTGATCCGAACATTGTGCTGGTTTTGGGAGACTGCTGGGCGACTGCTTCCCCTAACCCCTACAGTGGACCCCAGTGGGACCTTCTTTTGAATGGGTAAGTTTTTCACATGCCCTCTCTTTGTGTAGGCCAGTGACTGACCAAGACTTGATGACCTGTTTGTGTATTTCAAAGGTGTCCATATACAGATGACCACTACTTGACCAAGCTGATCCCAGTTAATGGAACGTCTGGACTTGCCTACCCTACCCATTACAGGCGCTTTGTCCTGAAGATGTTTGCCTTTGTGAATACTGATATGACTCCAGTGCAAGAGACAGTAAGGACTTGCCTTCTCCATATGCTCTTGTACATGAAGTGAGTTCTATTGCTAAGGGTTGTTTCCTTCTCAGGTCTTCATCCACTGCAGTACATCTGTATGTCTTCCATCTGCACAAGACTCCTGTGAACCTGTGTGTGCCAGAAGAAGTAGGTAGACTTCTGTAAAACTTCCTGCTGTGTTCCTTGACTGGCTTACTGACCTTGTTCATCTTCCTCTTTTTTTAGGAAGAGATGTTTCTGCAGAAGAGCGCTCAAACAAATCAGGAGTAGTGTCTAGTGGAGAAGTGATCTTTACCCACAGTTCCACACCTAGCTCTGATTAAAACTGTGCCAAATAAAAGGGTTTTGCTTTCGAACTAGTTTGCTGCTCCAGTTGTTGTGCACATGTCTGACTTGGCTGCTGTGAAGACTCTCCTGAATATGCTGTTATGATCATGGGAGTTTTCCAGTAAACTGCATCTAACTCATGTATGTTTTAAACATGGTATTGACTTGCTATTCTCTGAGGCCAAGATTTGTTGGTTCAGTATTTGTCCTTGGACTAACTTGCTAGCAACATTTTGCTAGTTAATGGTACAATCTGCTTGAGATGAGGTGACACGGGCAACCCTTTAGTTGTTGATTACATTTGAGAAGGCCCAAATTGTGTGGCATAAGCTGTAGCCTCAAATTTTAGCTGAAGGGGTTTGGGTATGAAATTGTACCATTCTGAAATGGTAGAGGAACTCGCCTGTGGTTGACTTGTATTTTGGAAACCTGACTAGATGGTTTAATTAACTATCACTGATCAGAGGTTTAACAGTATAGAATTTGGATGTAAGAGATTAGGTCAGAGGTGCTGGCTGTGTATTCAGTGTGTTCTGAATTTGTGGTCTCTATATTAAATACTTTTTTTTTGGGGGGGGGGTATTTATATTTTTTGTTTAGGACTTGCTCTTGCAAGATACAAAAAAAAAAAAAAAAACCCCATGCTTTCGGCTTTACGTTCAACACAATGTCAAGCTTGTAACGCTCAGTTGAACTTCTGGCCCTCAGACACATACAGTATACAAATCAGATCAAAAGCCATGCCCCAATCATTTGCAGGATAAAGATGTCCACTCTGTTTCTCTTGCAATTTTTATAGTAGTAACTATCATAACATCCAAGATTTAGGTAATTGTGGAGATGAAGGGATGCACATGGTCAGCAATAATACTCCAGTCGTCTGGGGTCATGATGGACCAGTATTAACAGCCCAAAATGTCACACAAAATCCCAATAAAATTGGTTTGTGGTTGTAGTGTGATGAAATGTGGAAAGTTTAAGGGGTATGAATACTTTTGTGAGGCATTGTGTGTGTGTATATATTTTTTTTATAGCACCATTCTGTCAACTTTATAGACTGGGTGTAAAAATCCCAGCAGGTCCTGAAGTACTCACACCATCCTGCGATAAAACGACATCAGACTTTATCCTCATTCTGATGATTGATGTGAACATTAATTGAAGTGTTTAAGTTCTTTGTGCAGATTAGATAAGAGCATGAATCTGCTGGTGTTCCTAATAAAGTGCACAAAAAGTGGAGTTTCAGAATTTTTTTTTTGTGTTGCAGTGTATAGATGCTGCTTGTTCTCAGTGTCCTGCTCTCTTTAGCACAGCGTCAGTGACATCAAAGTTTCATTTCTGAATTTATTATAGTTTTAAATTGAAATCTGTTTTTATTAAAGTGAGACTCTCATGCAAAACTGCTAAAACAACCATGTCCATCTTTACAGGTTCTATGTGGTATCGTCAACTGTAATCTCACCATGATCTTTATGTTCATTTCTGCTCGTGAGACATTACAGAGACAGACAGAAAACCCCATGCAACCATGTTTTTCAGGCTCTAGGTCCGTCCATTGTTCTTCTACTTGTAGTACTTTTCCTACTACTTCCTCTTTCTCCCACAAACCTTGTTTTCTCCTCTGTATATCAGCACCAGCCTGTGTTCATGTGACAAAAACATGGCAAACTTACGGCTCAGCATATATCATGTCATGGGATAAAGGTGTGTGTCATTGTCCAAATCGTGTAAATTCATACAGTATTGACATTCATATTCAAGTTACTAATGTGCCCTTGCTATGCATTCTTTATATGCATTCTTCAATATTACAACTTTTAGCTCCATCTGAGATGCAATATAAAAAGAAATATTTTCAACACGTTTTATTCATAATTTCTTTTGGACAGTTTAAGGCTCCTCAGCATCCCAATGTAAATGTCCTTTGAACCCAAGTCTACTAAGGGAAGTGCTATGGATTTCATTGTAAAGACTAAATACCGAATCTTTCTGAATGATGAATGTTACCACAGATGATTAAATATAAAGCGAGCACAGACAAAGACACACACACCTTCCTCATTCTTCAAGCAGTAGCGAAAAAAAAACTCAGATGTTGACTCAGATGTGAAAAGACACATTGGCTCGGCAGAAAAAGTGTATATGGACTGCTCAGAGTGGAAAAAAACGGTCTTTAAACATTTTATACATTTACGTACACAATGATAATATTGTATATAATCGTAAATATTGGTATCTTGCGCAATGCAGTGTCTATTTTTTGTATAATACACATGAGCTACTTCCGTGATTTGTTTGCATCCATGAACGTTCGTAGAACCGCGGCCCATTCATATGTGTGGACATCCGCAACTCGAATGTTTATAAGTCGGGGACTACCCTTTATCTGTCTTTTATCAGGTGAACAACCACTTAAACTCAAATGGATATCTGGACAGTTTTCAATCTGGCTTCCGAGTGCATCACAGTACAGAGACAGCGCTCATAAAGATAATAAATGATATTCGTTTAAATTCTGATTCTGGCAAAATATCAGTGTTGGTACTGCTAAATCTTAGCGCTGCGTTTGACACAGTCGATCATAACATACTAATAGAAAGACTGGAAAACTGGGTCGGGCTTACTGGGATGGTACTCAAATTGTTCAGGTCATACTTAGAAGGGAGAGGTTATTATGTGAATATAGGAGAGCACAAGTCTAAGTGGACGTCCATGACATGTGGAGTCCCACAAGGCTCAATTCTTGCACCGCTCCTATTTAGCCTGTATATGCTCCCACTAAGTAAGATAATGAGAAAGAACCAAATTGCCTATCACAGTTATGCTGATGATACCCAGCTTTACCTAGCCTTATCTCCAAATGATTATAGCCCCGTTGACTCCCTCTGCCAATGCATTGATGAAATTAACATTTGGATGTGCCAAAATTTTCTTCAGTTAAACAAGGAGAAAACTGAAGTCATTGCATTTGGAAACAAAGATGAAGCTCTGAAGGTGAATGCAGACCTTCACTCTAGGGGTCAAACAACTAAAAATCAAGTTAAGAATCTTGGGGTGATTCTGGAGACAGACCTTAGTTTCAGTAGTCATGTCAAAGCAGTAACTAAATCAGCATACTATCATCTCAAAAACATTGCAAGAATTAGATGTTTTGTTTCCAATCATGACTTGGAGAAACTTGTCCATGCCTTTATCACCAGCAGGGTGGATTATTGTAATGGTCTCCTCACCGGCCTTCCCAAGAAGACCATTAGACAGCTGCAGCTCATCCAGAACGCTGCCACCAGACTGCATTATTTTATGTTTATTTAATATTTTTAACTGTTTTATTGTTTTTTTTATCATTATTTTCTTGTCTTTTATGTAAAGCACTTTGAATTACCATTGTGTATGAAATGTGCTATACAAATAAACTTGCCTTGCCTTGCCTACCTGTAATCTGTAAAAAAAAAAAAAAAAAAAAAATCTCTGTACTATATATTATCGTATAAGAACAATAATAATTTATGAATTTATTAAAAAGTTATTAATATATAATACTTCAATAGCATATGTTTTATAATGGTATCGGGTTTTGTTTCCACAGCAGCAGCCACAGATATCCAAGGTGCTTATGTTACCATGGTAACGCATGGAGGAAGTGACGTCTCCGCTGGCGACTTCTCAGGGTGTTCCGAAAGGAAGAATGCAGCCGCATGCAATTTATTGAAGTTATCGCTCATTTTCTTTCCCGGAAATAAGTATAAAAATGGCTTATGAGCTTTAAACCCTTTTCTCATCCTTTTTGGGTATCTTACTTTCAAAAAAAAAAACTCAAATCCTTAGTCCATTTACTAGAAATACAACGCAAATGTGATGTGATGTGACAATTCGTGTGCATCACATGCTCCCAGACAAACAAAAGTGGCTCCTGACACATGACCAAAAATTTTACTTAAACCATGTTTTCTCATACACCATATTACTACACTGTAATCCATTGGGTGATGGATGGGGATTGTTAAAGTACTTATGCAAGAATACGGACAGTATGGGTACAAACATTGAGTTGGCTGGATTGCAACTGTATTCACTACTAATTGGTAACATCCTCTTGTCTTTGTTGAGGAGGAACTTGAACTTCCAATGACAATGTGTTCTGTGAGGCTGTCTGGAACACTCAACCTTCCTGGATTACAATTTTTGCAATGATATAACTATTTTAGACAGTTTATATACATACATTAAAACTTCTTTTTTCCAGGCTTTCACCTATTGCCATTCTATACTCTAGCAGACAAGCAGTGCATGAAGTAACTACAACACACAACTCGCTTATTTTAAATGCCTCTTAAAATTACCAACAAATTTGAATGCAGTGATTAAAGCAGTCAATGATGACACACAGCTGGAACCCTGTTACTGACTAATTGAATAGGCGAAGACTCCAGATCCAATTAAGGACGAAAGACACAATAAAAGGCCACTGTTGCTAGCTGTTTGAATGTGGGTGTGTGAACTTTGGGAATAATGGCACTCTCAGGAGTAAGGTTGGTCCTTGTGGGAGTTTTTCTTGCTTTAAACCATGTGTGCAGTGTACCTGCTTCTGTACAAGATGTGAAAATGGCATTTCAAGATTCTCAGTTTCCAGTGAAGGTCAATGTACAGCCATCTGCCCAGTTTAATGTATGCCAAGTACAGGGTTTTGAAAGGGTTCCTTGTGGACTACCTGGCATTCAGGCTGCTCAGTGTACTGCCATTAACTGCTGTTTTGATGGCACGCAGTGCTATTATGGGAGAAGAGGTAGGTTTTAAATCTTACCTGACTTGCCTTTGGTTAAAAAAAAAAAGCCAAACTGACTCCTGTTTCTTTCTTGGTGTTGCCAGTGACTGTCCAGTGTACCCTTGATGGCCAGTTTATCTTGGTGGTGGCAAGAGATACAACCCTTCCCAGGATTAGCCTGAATTCCATCAACTTGTTGGGAGGAAATGCTACTCCCTGTGGTCCTGTTGACTCAAATGCAGCCTTTGCTATATACCAGTTTCCTGTAACAGCTTGTGGAACAACAATGAGGGTTTGTTTAAAAAATGTATAAATAAACCCCCTCCTCCAAATACATGGTGTTGGTCTTGATGTTAACTGTCCTTCCTACTCTGTCCAGGTCCATGGTGGTTATGTGGTCTATGAAAACAAGATGATCTCTGGCTACGAAGTTGGTGTTGGACCCCGAGGAGCAATCACAAGGGACACTCACTTTGAGTAGGTTAACTAAAGCACATGGTAGGGGATGGGTTTTTGGCCTTTTACTGATCTCTGGCTTCCTTTGCAGGCTCTACGTCCAGTGTAGATATGCTGGTGTTAACTCTGCAGCTGTGTCCTTTGTGCCTTCTGCTGCTGCCAATCCTATGCCCCTTGTTGCTTCCGGACCACTCCAAGTAGCAATAAGGCTGGGAAATGGCCGATGTGCTGTTAAGGGATGCAATGAAGGTGAGCAGCTTCCGTCTGGATCTTGATGTGCAATCTGAATTTAAACTGTCAACAGGAATTGACTCTCCACCTCCCAACAGAAAAAGTGGCCTACAACTCATACTACATGGCTACTGACTACCCTGTGACTAAGATTCTGCGGGAACCAGTGTTCGTTGAGGTTTATATCGTGGGAAGAAGTGATCCGAACATTGTGCTGGTTTTGGGAGACTGCTGGGCGACTGCTTCCCCTAACCCCTACAGTGGACCCCAGTGGGACCTTCTTTTGAATGGGTAAGTTTTTCACATGCCCTCTCTTTGTGTAGGCCAGTGACTGACCAAGACTTGATGACCTGTTTGTGTATTTCAAAGGTGTCCATATACAGATGACCACTACTTGACCAAGCTGATCCCAGTTAATGGAACGTCTGGACTTGCCTACCCTACCCATTACAGGCGCTTTGTCCTGAAGATGTTTGCCTTTGTGAATACTGATATGACTCCAGTGCAAGAGACAGTAAGGACTTGCCTTCTCCATATGCTCTTGTACATGAAGTGAGTTCTATTGCTAAGGGTTGTTTCCTTCTCAGGTCTTCATCCACTGCAGTACATCTGTATGTCTTCCATCTGCACAAGACTCCTGTGAACCTGTGTGTGCCAGAAGAAGTAGGTAGACTTCTGTAAAACTTGCTGCTGTGTTCCTTGACTGGCTTACTGACCTTGTTCATCTTCCCCTCTTTTTTTTTTTTTCAGGAAGAGATGTTTCTGCAGAAGAGCGCTCGAACAAGTCGGCAGTAGTGTCTAGTGGAGAAGTCATCTTTACCCACAGTTCCACACCTAGTTCTGATTAAAACTGTGCCAAATAAAGTTTTTTTTTCTTTCAAACTAGTTTGCTGCTTCAGTTATGCACATGTCTGACTTGGCTGCTGTGAAGGCTCTCCTGAGTATGATGAGGTTATGATCATGGGAGTGTTCCAGTAAACTGCATTTATCTACTGTATGTTTAAAAATGATATTGACTTGCCATTCTCTGAAGGGGGCCAAGATTTGGTGGTTGGGTATTTGTACATGGACTGAATTTTCTAGCAACATTTTGTGAGTTAATGGTACAATCTGCATGAGATGAGGTGACATACACTTCTACATAACCCTTTAGTCTCTGGAGGTTGTGGCCTACTTTTCAGAACGCCCAAAGGATTGGATTAAGTTGTAGTCCAATGCCTCAAATTTTAGCTTTAAGAACACTTGGAGGTTTATGCATGCAATGGTAATATCTGATAACCAAGAGCAGTCATTTTCAACATCCCATGCTGCAAAACCACTTCGTGGAGACTGGCCAGGTCACTAGTAGCCTTAATTGTGAAGTACATGTTAGCTTGTGTGGATGACAATTTCCCCTCCTGCTTGAATTGGCAGAGGAACCCTTTCCTGTGATTGACCTGTGTTGTGGAAACTTCTACAGTACTTTGTCATTTGTAAACCTCCCTTGGGTATATGTAAAGTGACCAAATGCATGTGCTATTTATCACTGTAGCTGTTTAAACTATGCACAAATGGTAGCTAATTCGAATGTTGGCTAATGGATACAGTGCTGTTAATGCCAAACTGCTGTTGGACAGGTGTTTACTGAACATAAGGGTTAAGTGGGTATGACTTGATATCCTCAGATGCTGTAGTTTTAATGCAACATGGGGGGAAAAAAAATCCATTACTTTTTCCTAGAATATTACCCATTGTTTAATTGGCATTTTATGTTGTGATAATACCTTTTCTTTTCTGACTAGCGAAGTCTGTCTGAAGATCTACCTTGTTTTCTTAGTTTGAAGCGTTTCAACATTTTATCCTGAAGACCCATGTCTTCAATCACAGGAAAATACCATTTCACTTTGAACACTGAAAACTGTCTTTGAGGCTAACTAAAGTCATTTGCTTCGTCATTGTCAACTTGAGAAGACAGCAGTTGAATTTGAGTGTCAAGTAGTGATGGGTCATTCATGAGTGATTCGGTCTTTTTGAACGAGGCTTTAACGTGACTCAGCGTCTCTGAGAGTGATTCATTTATTTTCTACTGGGCGCACATGCACAAATCATGGCAAAACCTCCACAGGTTATGTACAGGAAACAGAAATGAGTAGTTACCTTTGACGCTTTTCGGTGCGACTCGTTGGTTCGTTCTGTCACGTGACTCCCATAGACGCTATGCAGTGCAACAGATTCAAAAGAACTAACGACTCGGATGAGAAGATATAAATAAAATAATAAAAATAATGGTGAGCTGCTCGTTCTGTTTATAATACAGTATGTCCTTAGCTGCATAGTATATGTTCATTACTGGAACGAGAGCCACAATTTGTGTATGTAGATGTGTTGGGGGTCTGTTTATCGAAAATGTGCATTTTATTTCATTTTTGATCAAAAGAACGGAATTAACTTATGGTTTATTAATGTCACGGTCACAGAAGCTTCGTAGCTTGTCTCGAGCACAAGAGGGCGTGTCGGTTCCCTGAGTGCCACGTGACTAATGGCAAACGAAGCGTCGCGTTTCCCGGAATCACGTGACCGACTCGTTCGGCGCTTAAGTAAAGTCTCGCGCACTCTTCTGTTAATGATCAAAAATTCCGAGATGAGTTGATTATGTGCATAAACATTTCCTTGAACAGTGCAGCCGCATGTAATTAATTGTGCTGTTTGTGATACTACGATCTGATTGCTACACAAACTCTGTCCACTAGATGGCAGTACAATGAGCCCTTGTATGAAGCTTCATAAATTAACATTTTGGAGAAACTGGGAAGCGTCGAGACATAAATGAAGCTTTATCTGGCCCTCATTACTTATTAACGCTATATTTTATACCTCATGTCAGTTGGTCTAAAACGATAAAAACCAACGACTCAGTTTCACTCTACACAGAAAAACTGGTCGCACAAATACAGTAAACATTTAGAAATTTCGCACCGTCTAGTGCCGACTTTTATTTTGACACGACTCGGTGGTCACTGCAGCTTGGTTCACACAGGTCATATGATCGGTCACGTGATCCCAGTTGCAGCTCCGGCAGTCTGAATCAAAACAAACGTAATGAAGTATTTTTCTTTCTTTGAATGTTACCTGTTAATTATTTTTATTGTGGTCTATTTTCGGTAGAAGAGATAAGGTTTAATGTTTTAATAATTTACTGAGATCATTGTTTAACTGTAAACTGTTGGTACAGTAAGCGCGAAGATCAAATGAAATGTAAAGGCGGTTAGATCAAAGCGTTTGAGCGGCGTGATCAAAGGGTGTAAAATAATCAATTATTTGTGTTTTAAGTTCACGCACTTTGTTGGCAAACCTAATGAAATTCTGTTTGTGTATTCTGGCGTTTCTTTATAACCATAACATAGAGGAGAGTGCAACTTTAAAACAAATGGAGCACAGTTACAATCAAGTGTGTCAAAGTTTTACTTTGTATTCATTTGCTTGTTTTTTTATTTCAACAATCAGCCAGCACATCAATCAGCATTTTGTTTGTTTGTCTGTTTCAGCATCATGGCCGACAGGAAGTCTCTGATTGTGGTCGAGGGCGAGGCGTCCGAGTCGGACTCCGATCAGGAGCTCTACTTGTCGTCTACACTCACGGTTCCGGGCGAAGCCTCGGAGACGGAAAGCGAGGGCGAGGAAGAAAAACCCACTGTCTTCCTGCATCACCTCCCGCCTCTCACGGTCGATCGTCATGACGACGGGCCCATCACTCAGCAGAGCCCAACCACGCCCACTCACGGCAGCCAGGCTAACTCTCTGTTGCAGCAGAAATTGCAGGAGAGCAACGCGCGGCTGTGTGCCGACATGAGCCAGAGTGTGAGACAGGTTTATCACGGAGCCACGAGAGACATCAAAGCAGCCACTGCTCAGCTGAGTCACTCGCAGGGCGTGATCATCGCCGCCTCGCACGCCGTCCGCGTCGCCGTCGACGACCTTAGAGCTGTCTGTGACAAGATCGACATCATCACTAGCTGTCGGCTGCTCCCTGACATCGCTATGGCAACGGCATCAGTGCCTGCTCCTCATTAAACGAATCCTGCTGAGACTAGGAGCACAGTGCTCCTGGTTTTGGTACTCAGCACCATGGGGTTGTGAGTTCATATCCCAGGACTGGTAAAGAGCCAGAGGACATGATGTTTTGTGTTTGAATCCTAGACTCTGCACTGACCAGCACAGAGCTTCCAACGTCAGACATAAAGAAGGTTATCTATCGTCCTGAAGGTTATGAGTTTAAACCCTTTTACTGACAGAACCAGCAACCTTTAAATTGTGCTCAGATCCCAGTATTATTATAAACCCAGCAAGTGCAAAGTCCCGGCGCTGGTTACGAGATGGCCATGAGTTCAAATCACAACACACATTTCCAGCTGGTCGCTCTAAGGTTGTGGGGTTGAATCTCAGACCCTTGGACACAAGGTTAAGACTTTGGATCAAACAACCAGATGTTTGTGGGATCGAACCCGAGCATTAACAGAGTGTTAGCTGTAATGAAATTGTGTATTTATGCTAGTTCATACCCGCCAGAAGGTTGTGGTTTTTAGACCTCACTGACAGAGATATAATGTAAGATATGTGTTAGTCAGCTTTCTCGCCATCCTGGGGTTAAAACTCACAACATTCAGGTGACTAGCATTATGTTGTCCATAAAAAAAAAAAAAAAATCTTATTTGTTTTGTAAAATGTGACTGTGTGTGTGTTTCACTTTACAACATCAAATCAGCTTTATGAATCATAATCATATGATGGAGTGGGTGTGTGTTTAAGACTTTACAATAAAAACAGTATTAATTCTACACGACATCCTCATGCTTCTTTATTTTTAAGAGAAATAAAACACACACAGCTGCTCTGTGGTCAGAGTCTGGAGACGTTTAGTCTAAAGGAGCAGTCAAATCTTTGCATATACACACATATACCAGAATTATTGCCACCCTTTATGGCAATGAGTGCACATACAAAGTTAACAGATCTTATCTACTGCATGATGCTGCTCTGGCTGTGCTCAGTCTGGCTCCGATGTTACTCCCTAAACTGAATCCTACTGTAACACATTGCACAAGTTCTGTGCTCCGGCACCATGAGGTTGTGAGTTTGTATCCCAAGATACAAAAAACACAAGCTCTCGGCTTTACATTCAACACAAAACAAGAAATATCAAAAGCTAAGCTCGCAAAATTTCTCAGTTGAACTTCCGGCCCTCAGATACATAAAGTATACAAATCAGACCAAAAGCCACGCCCCCATTATTTGCAGGATATAGACTTTATTAATTTCGACTGTTACTAAACATATGAGAAAGGAATGGAAATAATAACTAATATCCAAGATTTAGATAAGAATTAGGGTAATTGTGGAGATGAAGGGATACACATGGTCAGCAACAATACTCCAGTCGTCTGTGGTCATGATTTACAGTAAGCCATGATAGGTCCTGAAGTACTCACACCATCCCACGATAAAACCACAGACTTTATCCTCATTCTGATGATTGATGTGAACATTAACTGAAGTGTTTAAGCTGTTTGTGCAGCAGTCACATGATCAGATGATTAGATAACTGCATGAATCTGCCGGTGTTCTTAATAAAGTGCACAAAAAGTGGAGTTTCGGGATTGTTTTTTAATGTGTTGCAGTGTACAGAGGCTGTTTGTCCTCAGTGTCCTGTCCTCTTTAGCACAACGTCAGTGATGTCAAAAAGTGTCATTTCTGAATTTATTATAGTTTAAAATGAAATCTGTTTTATCAAAGTGAGACTTGCATGCAAAACCTCTAGAACATCCATGTCCATCTTTACAGTTTATATGTGGTACCGTCGACTGTAATCTCACCATGATCTTAATGTTTATTTCTGCTCGTGAGACATTACAGAGAGAGAGAGAGAGACAGAGACAGACGGAAAACCCCATGCAACCATGTTTTTCAGGCTCTAGGTCCGTCCATTGTTCTACTACTACTTCCAGTATTTTTCCTACTACTTCCTCTCTCTCTCTGTCTCTCTCTCTCACACACACATACACTCACAAACCTTGTTTCCTCCTCTGTATGTCGGCACCAGCTGGTGTTCATGTGACAAAAACATAGGAAATTTACGGATCAGCATGTGACAGGTCATGGGATAAAGGTGTTTTTGTGTGTGTGTCATCGTCCAAACCGTGTAAACTCATATTCACATTCATGTGAACAATGAATAATACATATTCAAGTTCTTTATGTGCCCTTACTATGCATTCTTTATATGCATTCTTCAAGACTACAACTTTATATGTAGCTCCGCCCCATCTTTGATGTAATACAAAAATACAGATTTCCAAAAAGTTGTATTTATAAATTATTTATATAAACTAACGTTTTTTTAGCGTCAATTAAGGCTTCTCAGCGTCCCAAAGTAAATGTCCTCTGAACCCGAGTCTATTAAAGGATGTGCTATAGATTTCACAGTAAAGACTAAACACAGAATATTTGTTGATGATGAATGTGACCACACATGATGAAATAGAAAGCGGCACATGCACAAAGACACACACACTTCCTCATTCTGTTTCCACATTTCTAGTTTCCTGTTTTAATAACATCAGCAGCTCATAAATCAGAGCGGAATTTGTTTATTAATTAATGTATAATTAATACTGTAAAGTGCATGTGTAAGACTGGTGAATGTGCAGCATAAAGCTCAGTTCATACACAACGGTGTAGGTACGATTAAGCACTTCAATTCATTCTCAGCAGTTCCATGATGCTTTAAGTAAAGGAAAATTATAGGGAAGATTGCAAAATCTTGCATAACACACTGCATTTCCCCCTTTTTATTATACATTGTGGGAAAGATTAAAAGTAAGCCTTGTGAAGATGTTCTCCTCAGTGCAGTAGTTATCGTGTACAGTGTTACAGGATTCCTGCAGCCTATTGCAGGGCATGAGACAGGCCAATCCAAGCTACAGACAATTTGTGAATGTAATAAGTCTACTCTGCATGTCTTTGTACTGTGGGAGGAACCAACACACAAATCTGAGGCGGGAATCGACAACTCAGTCCTGCAGGTGCGAGGCCACAGTGCTAACCACGACACCATTGTGCCACAAAGCACTCACTTATCGACTATTAAAATACTTCCGTTGTGGGTTTTTTTTTTTTGTTGTTGTTGCTATTTCTTATGCAAAGTATTTAGTCCACCAGTGCACGGTTTTCAACTCATGAACACAGAAACATCTGTGTGGAAAAAGTGGATTCTTTTAATAATAAATCAAATAATAAATCAAATAATATGCATCCACATTTAAAACCACAAAAAACATCTTCCCATTTCTTCTCATGTAAAAGCTGTTTGCACAGATCAGTGTTCTGGTCTGCCATGAGTACTTGTTTGTTTTTTAGGTACAACAGTACAATGTTTAGGATAAAAAAAAACACCCTGATAAAATAAAAGAAAAAAAAAGAAACCAGACTGGTTTGGAATTCCCCCTAAATTTCCCTTGAATTAATAAAACACCCTACGCGCTGGCGCTGGTGTTCATGCTCTGTGCTCAGGTACAATAAATGAGGAAATGAAAGTAACTGTGTCTATTCCATTTTTATAAACAGATCAGCCATTACATTATCACCACCTGTCTAACATTTAGTAGGTTCTCTTTTACCACTAAATCAGTGATGCACTGTGTGTTCTGACTCCTTTCTATCATAACCAGCATTAACCTTTTCAGCAGTTTGTGCTACAGAGGCTCTCCTATTAGATGAGACTACACAGGCACGTCACTGACCCTTGGCCACCCATGACCCCTGTCTCCAGTTCACCGGTTCTCCATTCTTGGATCACTTGTGGTATGTCCTGACCACTGCAGCCTGGCAACATCCCACGAGAGCTGCAGTTTTGGAGACGCTCTGATCCAGTCATCCAGCCATCACAATCTGACTCGTCTCACAGTAGCTACAGTTACAATATCTTGTTACAACAGCACCTGGAAGTGTGGCGGTGGAATATATCAGGCAGCAACTGAACATCTTGTCGCTTAAGTTGATGTGTTGCAAGCGTGTAGACATGGACTGCAGGGGTAATGTCAGGTTAATGAATGTCAGGGCGCGTGAGATGTGTGTATGTGTTCTGTGTTGTTATGTTGGAGTTTGTTACATTGTGTATGTGAGTGCATGTTGTTTAAACCCCACAGTCGCCACGATGTGTGGGAGTGTGTGTGTGTGTGTGAGAGAGAGAAAGTGGTTTAGACTGTGGTAAGTGCTCCTCTCAGCTCCATAGTCGCCACAGTTCTCCCAGTCTTTAATGTGTGTGTGTGTGTGAGAGAGAGAGAGAGAGAGAGTGTGTTTAAACTACAGCTCCATAGCCGCCACAGTTCTCCCAGTATTTAATGTGTGTGTGTGAGAGAGAGAGAGAGAGTGTGTTTAAACTACAGCTCCATAGCCGCCACAGTTCTCCCAGTGTTTAAAGTGTGTGTGTGTGTGTGAGAGAGAGAGTGTGTGTGTGTGTGTGTGTGTTTAAACTACAGCTCCATAGCCGCCACAGTTCTCCCAGTGTTTAAAGTGTGTGTGTGTGTGTGTGTGTGAGAGAGAGAGTGTGTGTGTGTTTAAACTACAGCTCCATAGCCGCCACAGTTCTCCCAGTGTTTAATGACGCTGCCCCACATGACGCTCAGCCAATCAGATTGCAGCGCGAGCGTCTCCTTAACCAATCCCGACACAGTATGAGGAAGCGTGTCAAAATAAAAAGGGAGTAGTTGTGAGTCTCTGAGCGCTCACTGTTTTCCTCTTATTTCTTCATCTCCTTCACTTCCTCCTCCTTCTTCTTCTTCTTCTTTATCCTCCTCCGGCTGCAGTGATGTGCGTGCTGAGGACCGCGACCGCGCTCGCCTGTCTCGCGGTGCTGCTGTACGAGTGCGCGAGCTCACCGGCCGACAGATGCGGGGTGAGAGAATCACAGCGCGCGCACTGTGACTGGAGTGTGTGTGTGTGTGTGTGTGAGTGTAAGCGTGTGGATGTATGTGTGTGAGAGAGAGATCGAGAGTGTGTGTAATATTATGATGATGATGATTATTATTATAGCTGTTTACTTAGTAATTCAGTATTCAATAACAGTCACGTGAGTGGGCGTAAAAGTCACGTGACTGTTACTTTCCGTCACTGAAAGTAAAAAAAGTACTTTGATTTAAACTGGAATAAACTAACCTGTCTTTCTGCAGATGATGATAATTATAGATAATGACAGGAGTAAGAGTAAATAATCTGCCTGAAGAATGACTGACTAACTTATTAATAACTTGGTGTGTGTGTGTGTGTGTGTGTTCGCGCAGCTGAAACTCTTTGAGACTCTGACCATCTACACTACTGTAATGTCCATACAGACCTGTAACATACAGACGAATGATTAAAATGTGTTCACCAAAATAAGTAAAACCTTTGAGCTGTTCATCCATCGTTAACTTTCCTTCATCAGCCTTGAGAGCGACTCCTGGCCCAGGTGTGGAGCGAAGGCCGTGTACTTTTCAACAGACCTGAGATCAGCACGAGGACGTTCATCAGCAGGCCCAGCTCGTGACTCTGCTGATGATTTACCTTTTCCTTTAGACTGAACTATGAGTCTGTTAATGCTGGAAAGCGATCAGACACACTGTCCAGTCGGAGCAAACGGTCCGATCTATTCTGATTAGACAGTTCTGTGGAATTGTCACTTCTACGCCATACTGTAAAGAAGGAAATGAATGAACATTCAGCGTAATACTACTACTACTACTACTACTACTACTACTAATAATAATAATAATAATACAGCAACACATTTTTGTTTGTGTATTTGATCATAAAACTATAAGGGCGTATTTATTTTTGCATTCCTCTGTGCACTTACAAACCAGTTTTGACTGTAATTATTGCTTTATTCAGCCAGCAACCCATGCAGTGTTTCAGTTAATGTTTACATCAAACATTGGAAAAGGGGAACTGGTGATCTCACTGACTCATTGTGGCGCGTGTGTGGGTGTGTCGCTCGACCGTCAGCTTCGAGCTGCTCTCCTGGAACTCCTGAGATGTGTGTGTGTGTGTATATATATATATATATATATATATATATATATATATATATATATATATGTTTGTAGCATTTAAATGCTGCTCTTGTCTTTTTAGAGAGAAAACCTAATGTTATAAGGAACACTATTTTTTTTAAAGGCTTAAAATTGCAATAAAATTGGGGTTAAATGTAATATTCATTCGGGATGTTTATAAAATCGTGATAATTTTCATCATGTCATCACTGAGGTATCGTGATAATATCGTATCGGGAGGTGACTGGTGATTCCTGTCCCTAGTGGCTTAGTGGTTGATTTGCACCTCCAGGGTCCGGGTTCAATTCCCACCTCTGGAGTTTGCATGTCCTCCCCGTGCTTGGTGGGTTTCCTCACGGTACTGCAGTTTTTTCCCACAGTCTAAAGCTAATTGGCATTCCCAAAAGTGTATGTAAGTGTAGTGTGTGTATTTGTGCCTTGTGATGGATTGGCCCCGCCATCCAGGGTGTACACCCACTTATGCCCGACGTTTTTTGGGATAGGCTCCAGGCTTCCTGCAACCTTGTATTGGATAAGGTTGAATGAATGAATGAATGAATGAATGAATGAAGAAGGTGAATGGATGTCCAGTGGCTGTAATCACATGTAATTTAATTGTGTGTGTGTCTTTAGGAACTGGGGTGTGCGCAGGTAAACTCCAGCAAGGGCCCTGAAGCTGTGAACGTGTCTCTGTATTATGAGTCTCTGTGTCCCGGCTGTCGTCAGTTTCTGGTCCTACAGCTCATACCAACCTTCATAATGCTGCATGACATCATGAATGTGGAACTCGTGCCGTACGGCAACGCAGAGGTACACACACATGTTCATTACCGCAATTAACACAGAAGTTGTTTCGTTTCCTATAAGCGCACATTCCCCCATGTCGTACAATTTATCACTTACGTTTAACGATGTGCAGGTTAGACATTGTTCTGCCTCATCGCCACTGTAGTGAATAAGATGTATCAGAAGAAACGCATTAATACAACACTGAAACCCTCACTACTGTTAGTGCTGCTGTTCTAGAGAATTAATCAATACCTTCTGACCAATCAGGATCCGGAGTATGAAGGTACTGTGTTCTTCCTAATCCCTGTTCTGTGTACGGCAGGAAAAGCAGGTGGGAGACAAGTACGAGTTCACCTGTCAGCACGGACCAGACGAGTGTCTGGGCAACATGCTCGAGGTGAGCGAGTGGACAATCACACTAGACAATAGAAGGCCTGATCAGTGATGTCATTACTGCACCTGGCTCAGAGTGTGTGTGGTTATGAGGTCAGGTGTAGATCATGTGCACAACTGGCCTTCATTGTAAATAAATAAATTGCATTGAGTAATGTTTTATTTCTGTGTGTGTTAGACTTGTATCCTGAATAAAGTGCCTCATTCGTTCTTCGTGGTTTTTTGCATGGAAGCGGCTGTGGATGTGGTGAAGGCGGCGGAAGCTGTAAGTGTTCTCACTCGCATCTGTTAGAATTTAACTGGAATGAACTACCCTGTCTTCACTGGTCTCACATTAATCTACTGGCAGCATTTTGATCCAGAGCAGCCTCTGATCTGGAGTAGGTTAATGTAACCTCAGATGGCATCACCCCAACTTGGACCGGCATCCGTTGCACTCAGACTAGCCTTAAATTGAATCTGGGACAAACTAGACCGGTTGGAGCCAGGTTCTGTCTGATAAAAAGCTTGTTGTATGTAATCTGGCGTGAGCCTCGAACAGTCCCGCTCTGACTGAACTTCCCTGAAGACGATGCAGATTGGACTCAAGTTTGACCTGGAATAAATGAACCTGACTCAGACTGGTTTAACCCCACTAGACCCAGTGTGATCGTAAGGGATGTAATATAACTAAGACTGGCATGGGTTAAAAGCAAACTATCCTCTGGAGTAAAGGATCTAGTCTCATTCAGATCTTTAAAATTAAACTTGATATAATGGATCACAAGTCGGATCTGACCTCAACCTGACCCAGAATAACTTCATCTGATGTTGACTCCACACACACCAGCATGAACATAGTCTAGAATAACTTGAGTCAGATTTGTCATCAGGATGTAGACTAGCCGTAATCTGCCTAGAACTAATTAACTACTAATCCCAGGTCTAATAATTTCTTTACTAATACTAATCCCATGTTTAATATTTGACTTTTATTAATAAGTGTCTGCTTACAGTAACTCTTGATCTTTACCAAAACTAATCTTGTGTTTAATACTTGACCTTTACTAACATTAATCCAACATTTAATACTTGATTTTTGACAATACTAATCCCATACTTGATACTTGCCCCTTACTAATACTAATCCTGTTTTTAATACTCAACTCTTACTAATTTCATGTTGATCTTGTCAATACTAATCTCATGTGTAGTACTTGACTCCTGTTATTACTAATCCCCTATTAAATACTCTATCTTTACTAAAACTATTGGACTACTCCCATGTTTAATACATCATCCTGTCCATCTTGATCCCATGTTTAATACAGAATTTTATTTGCTGTTTTTTTTTTTTTTTTTTTTTGTTTCCAGTTTGCTGATGTTATCACATATTTCTTATCTCTTATCTTTCTATTTATATAAATGTGAACTAAACAGTAACTCGAGCTTCTGTGACATCATACTGTACAAACTAAAATGGCTTATCTGGTTTTTATCCATCACACAGTCAGTTCCTCATTGTTCTCCTTGTTTATTCTCAGTGTCTAAGTCTGTACAGCCCAGACACCAAGTTCGGTGACATCATGGCGTGTGTGAACGGTGACGAGGGAAACAAGTTAATGCACGAGAACGCCAAGAAAACCGCAGGTTTAAAGCCACCGCATCAGTACGTGCCCTGGATCACCATCAACGGGGTGAGAACAACTATTCACCTGACAGTAACATCAACACTGTGTTATTCATTCATTCGTCTTTAATCGGTCATGTCCCCTCCTGCATCGTGATCTGTGTGTGTGTTTACAGGAGCACACTGATGACCTGCAGGAAAAAGCCATGGGCTCGCTCTTCCAGCTCGTCTGCAGTCTGTACAAGGTAAGTGAGCTCAGACAGACGGACAGAGGGAGAGACAGAGAGTTTAAAAGGAAGTGGCACAGCGGATCAGGTGGATTGATGGAGAGATATAAATGAATTGACCTACGGGTGGACGGAGGGAAAGATGGGTGGGTGGAGCGGCAGATAGATGAAGGGACTGAGAGATGAAGAGAAAGAAAGAGAGATTGAAGGACAAACAATAGTATAGATTGAAAGATTCAATTTGAAAGACCTGACCAAAAAAGAGGGAGACAAAGGGACAGACAGAGAGATG
Source organism: Clarias magur (assembly GCA_013621035.1). Taxonomy (NCBI): domain Eukaryota; kingdom Metazoa; phylum Chordata; class Actinopteri; order Siluriformes; family Clariidae; genus Clarias; species Clarias magur. The sequence goes on from QNUK01000584.1 coordinate 216,267, forward strand.
AACCACTGGAGAGACAGAGAGTAGACGAGACTAAGGGATGGAGAGGGAGAGAATGTTCAGGTTTAACATTAACTTGCTGTTGGATGGTGAGTGTAACTTTCCTTGGCTGTCGTGTGTGTGTGTGTGTGTGTGTGTGTGTGTGTGTGTGTGTGTGTGTGTGTGTGTGTGTGTGTGTGTGTGTGTGTGTGTGTGTGTTACAGGGTGAACGTCCAGCAGCGTGCTCTCTCGGAAAGAAGGCAATAAAGACAAGTTACTGCTGAAGAAGCTGTTTAAATCTGACTACAGCTGAATCACTAATCATTAGCTGATGAATGTAACGCGGTGATGATTTTTATACATGCTGTATGAGTGTGAACACTAGAGCGTTCAGACCGATTTATTATAATAAAATTGTTTTTTTAAGCAGCACTGTCTCCTTATTATTATTATTATCTAAAGAGGTTTAGTCAGAAGCAGGAGTGTGGATGCAGAGGATCACCTGCTCATGGTTTAACTCCAGGAAGGGAGAGAGAGATGGAAAGAGTGAAATGAGCAGAGGGAAGGACACATGAGAAGTGAGAGAAAGAGAGACACTGAGGAACAGAGGGAGAGAGATGGCCAGAGGAAGCTGTGCATTAAAAAGCTGAAAATAATTGTTAAATATTTGTCTATATATTATACCCAACTATTATTATTTTACTTTTATTGAGCAAACTTGAGCTGAATATGAAAAACTAGCTAAATGAAATGTGCTATAAATAATTAAGACTTTCTTTTGAGATTTGTTTTTCTTACTTTAGGACTTTGTTTGAGACAGGAGGAATACTTCACAGTATAATTGAAATCACAACATATTTAATTTTTTATCATGTTTTTTTTTTTTTTAGTTTTTGTAATTACATTAGAACATTTTTAAAACACTGTACATTAATGCTCCTGTTTACTGAGCTACACGGAGTCACACACACATAAAATAAACCATTCTGAAATCCTTTTAAATCAAAACCAAATTAGAAAGGAAAATCACTTTGAGTGGTGCGCATGTGCGGAGCGGGACGGGATTAACAGCTGAGCTGGAGATGAGGAGAAACTCTGCTCGTGAAAAGGTAAGTCAAGCAAATGTCCTTCTTTATGGAGTTCACTCTGAATCTCATCGTTCTGCTGTGTTCTTACACAAACAGTTCTCTGCTCTGATTGACTGATCTTATTCCTCTGTCAGCTGACTGGAGTAAAACCCACACTGGTGTTATTAATCTGATCATTATTATTGTTATTTTTCATACAACCGATGGATTTCACATCATTTCTTATCTTGCTTTTTATTTTATTTTTTATAAATGTACAGATCAGACAAAAGGGAATGCAGGTCAAGTTTCTGTTTATAAAAGTGTGTGTGTGTGTGTGTGTGCGGGCTTCAGGAATTATCTAAATCTGACCGAGCTGATTAAGGACAGGGATAAAGTGCATTAAAGTGAGGACATGGAGGACATCTAGTGTCCAGCTGTGTTAATACTAATCACAGGAAACAAAATGTCAATTTAAAACATTTACACACGCTGGCAGAAAAGTAAAGAAAGTTTGTGTCCATGTATCGTGTCATCGTCTATACCACCTAATCCTGTATCCAGGGTCATGGGGGGCCTGGAGCCTAACCCCAGAAACCTCAGGGCATGAGGCGGGTAGAACCTGTGCAGGGTGGAATGTGGACCCATCACAGGCCGCACACACTCACCCATACATACACTCATTCACACACTACTGGCAATTTGGGAAAACCAGTTAGTCTAATCTGCATGTCTTTGGACTGTGGGAGGAAACCGGGGAATACAGAGGAAACTCCATAAGCACACAGCTTTCCATTAAACGCTATTTGGGGTTTGACCGCGGAACTCCAAATATCAGCACGATATCAGCTGATATTCTAAAATGTAATAAGCTGAAATCTGCAGTAAATCTGGTGAGTTTCTCAGGACTGTCCACCACCTCCATGGTTTATTCTCCTCACCTTCTGAATACAGAGTACAGCTAAGAGTTTAACACCACTCTCACCTCCTGTTAATTACGCTAACTGTCGCTCGCTAACTGTCGCCCGCCACCTCCACCAGGAGCAGACGGATATGTTTATTTAACTGGTTAAATAAAGAAACAAATCACAATCTGTTGACAATAAATGCTGTTTGTGGAACTGTTTAATAAAAGCAATATCACGCTCGATGTAGTGCTGTTGTGCTGAATATCAGCATGGCTGTGATATCTGTGCAGTACTACATGACACAGTTTTGTCGATTCTCCTCCAGATGGCTTCAGCTAATGAGCTTCATTACGGACACAGAGATTCTGTGGATCAGAACTTTGATTATATGTTCAAGATCCTAATCATTGGGAACAGCAGTGTGGGAAAGACCAGCTTCCTGTTCCGGTACGCTGATGACTCCTTCACACCAGAATTCGTCAGCACGGTCGGCATTGACTTCAAAGTCAAAACCATCTACAGGAACGACAAGAGGATCAAGCTGCAAATATGGGTAGGACCAGAATGAGAAAGATGGAGTGAGGGACCTCAAAACAGGAGCAGGAACCGGTAGACAGAGGGGGGTAGTGTAGCTAAAAATTGTAATCCAGTAAGTGGAGCTGTACTTCAAAATAATATTACTCAAGTAGAAGTAAAACGTCGTCATCCAAAATATTACTCGAGTAAGCAGTAAAAAAGTATTCGGTGAAAAGATACTCAAGTACTGAGTAACTGTTTCATCGTAATGTCTGATTTATTTTTTATTTTTTTAGAAATCATGTCAGCAGCCAGACAAAATAATAACAATAATATAATGTACAAATTCTGACATTTCCAAATAATAAAATTAAGGAATAAAACTAAATATCTTTACAAAATAGAAAATTAAGAAACAAGAAATACAAATTTCCTAATCTCACTTTTTTCGCAATATAAAGCTTTTGAAATAAATCCTACTGTAGGTAACATGTGTATGTTTGAACAGTGTAACTATTTCCTGTGTAAGATATACTGTATATTCAGTCGCCCTGCAAATGACTCAGCAGAAAATAACATTAGAACATGTGTACAAGAGTATTCCAGAACACTCGTAAACCAAATCAAATCTTCCCATAAGAAATAATGAAAACTCATTAATTCGTTCCACAGCCCAAAAAAATAAATACAGAAAAATAATTAATACAATATATAAAGTAAAAATAAAACAAATTAACCTGCACTTTACCTTTAAAAAAGTTAAACTAAATCCCAACAGATTTGTGTGTGTGTGTGTGTGTGTCGGTGTCAAAAAACTCGGCACTCGTAAAACCAAGACATGCTTTGCTTGTCTTGCGGAACACTCGTAAACCGAGTTACTCGCAATCCGTGGTTCCACTGTATATATTTTTTGCCTCTAGATTATTTGCTAATTATATATTTTAACATTCCAACATGTTTCCTTCACTGTCTACCGCTGCTGAAGATTTTGTTCCCGCTATGCATCGTTTCTGTGTGGTCATGTGACTACATGTGGTTATTGTTATTGCAGCTGATTGGTCAAAAGGAGTCATGTGATTATTGTTTCTACGACTGATTGGTGAAACACCAGTCTGGGGTTAATCAGGAACATGATGCTCTGTGAACTGGACAAGATTGTAGCATCATCCCAGAAACTAGCTGTGTGTGTGTGTGTGTGTGTGTGTGTGTGTGTGTGTGTGTGTGTGTGTTTAGGATACAGCTGGTCAGGAGCGATACAGGACAATCACTACAGCATATTACAGAGGAGCCATGGGCTTCATACTGATGTATGATATCAGTAGTGAGGAGTCATTCAGCGCTGTTCAGGACTGGTACACACACACGTACACACACACACACACACACACACACTACTGAGTTATCAGTGTGTTTTATCATAAGCAGAGTAAACTCCTTTCTAAGTGTGTGTGTGTGTGTGCGCGCACGCGCGTGTGTGTGTGTGTGTGTGTGTGTGTGTGTGTGTGTGTGTGTGCGTGTTCAGGTCCACTCAGATTAAGACATACTCGTGGGAAAATGCTCAGGTGCTGTTAGTGGGAAATAAGTGTGATCTGGAGGAGGAGAGAGTCGTCACCGTGGACCGAGGGAGAGAGCTGTCACAGCAACTTGGTTAGTTTCACACACACACACACACACACACACACACACACACACACACACACACACACACACACACACACACAGACACAAACCTGAATTTTACATGTTTATCTGTGAAATGCCTTAGAACATGACACCTTTTTGTATGAGCTCACACATTTCACAAATAACCAAAAATATTGGAACATGGTTGTCAGGTGTTTCTTGTTGCCCAGATGTGTCCTGCTGATTGACTGATTGTTTAAACATCCAACGACTAAATATTTAAACCTGAAATATCTGAATGTCTTCTCTTGAAAACTGAATTTCGTGTTAAAAAGAAAAACCAACATGATGATCAGAGAGTGTGTCTGTAGCAGAAAACCAAACCATCTAAACAGCTGAGAAAAGAAAGAACCTTAATCAGAGCCACTGCAGATACACTGGGCATAACCAATACAACACAGTGGAATATACAACAACAACAACAAAAGAAATAAACCACTGGTGTACTAACATCCAGATGTGGAACAGATTGGTCATGGAGAACATCAACAGCTGAAGACAGAAACACTGCAGAAGCTGTGAAGAAAAACCCCAAAACAAGAGCAATTGGCATCACCAACAACCTCCATCCTCCAAGTTCTGGACCTGGGATTATGTCATGGCTCGGACTCTCGCGTCTGCTTCTGGAACTTTCTCACTGTTTTTATTGATGATGGAGCAGCAGAGTGAACTCAGTTTCTACAGAAACGTGTCTGATCTAACTTAGAGGAGCTTCATCATGCAGCAACACAACACAACACTACACACTGCAACACAGCACAGGACCTGGGAGCATCTCAAAAGAAGAGCACAACAATTTGGTGATATCACTGAGTCAGAGGCTCAATACAGTCACGGCAAGTGATGGCTGTGCAACCACACATTTAGTGTTAATGACTTCGATTTTCCTTGAGACTATGTTAAAAAACATTTGCTCTTTTAAAAATTGGGTGGTCCCCACAAAAGTTGTCATGTTCAAAGTTAACACATCTAGATTAAAATATCAGAAAATGAAAGATACATTTGTCTCATATTCATTTTTTAATCTCAAACACGAAAAACAAAAAAGGACCTGCTGTTCCAATACTTCTGTCCCAATGTTCCTGTATGTTCCTGAGGGTTTGATAGCTAGCTTGATCTCTTTAAAGATCTAAACTCGGTTTGCTAATAGATAACTGATGGGTAGCCGGAGATGTTAGTCGTGTACAGGCTACAGAATGTAAAACATAGTAATACACAGCCTGGTCAAAAGAAAAGTCCTCGTTCATTTAGTCACCTTTAGCTTTGCTTACACGCCCCCAGTGGTGTGAAAATTATCCCTCATGCTCCTGGAATATGATTCGTGCCATCAGGGGAGAAGAAACCCCTCCACAGATGTGATGTGCTGGTGATTCAGTACATTCAGGTGGTCATGTGACTTCATTTTATCTCCACATGACGTCGCTGAGTCTCGACCTGAGCGACTGAAGCGACCCCAGATCATAACACTGTCTCCAGAGGCTCGTACAGTGGACGCTATGCATGATGGGAGCGTCGCTTCATTACAGCGCTTCCCTTCTCACCCTGACCACGCCCATCACTCTAGATAAGACTCAATCTGGACTCATCAGGTCACATGACCTTTCTGTATCGCTCCAAAGTCTTTATGCTCCCTTTAGCCTTTTTTCTGATGAGTCTCACTAACAAGTGGGTTGTTTTTTTCTGGACAGTTCTCATCACATTTTTTTGCCAGAGAGAGTATGTCATGCCCGTCCTACTGTAAGTCTTGGGTGATGGAAATGCTCAAATACTTTCAGTACAATAAGTATAGTAATTACTCAGGAAATCAGAAGACAAGGAAGCGTGTAGGATGGTTCTGTCTATGCTTTCAGCTTTGACCCTCTGTGTGTGCGTGTGTGTTTCAGGTTTGGGGTTTTTGGAGGCGAGTGCGAAGGCGAACGTGAACGTGAAGCAGACGTTTGAGTGTTTAGTGGATGTAATCTGTGAGAGAATGAAGGAGACTCCGGACTCACTGACATACAACGGCGCCCCTCAGAGGGCAGATCTGAATCAACAACCACAACGCTCCCACAAAGACTGCGCATGCTGAACACACACGCGTCTGTCTGTATATAGAAGGCCCATAAAATGTATACACACTTCAACTTTTGGTATCTATGCCGTTGTTTAAACCTCTAATTGAATTATGGCAGCAACATGTAGTATAAAGTAGTCGCACCATCATTGATGCTATTATCTGATTGTCAGAAGAGAGGCATAAGTTTATCAGGTGTGTCGCAATAAACATTTTTGTGAATTCTCCCAAATGATGCCAGCAACACTATCACATTTATCAAACATAACACATCTAATAAAATTCCAGAACAAGTAAATATAATTAGAAACTATAAGAACTACCCTTATAGCTTTCTTAAAAGATTTCAATTTTCAAAATAGTATTTTTTTATTAAAACAAGCACATGATTAAAACAGATCTATATTAATGCATATTTATTTGTTTGTTTAGGAGATATAGCTGGGGTGGACATCAGTCTAATATCTACATTAGTTTGTATTGAACCAAGTAACAAACCTAAACTATATTTATATACAGAGGAATAAATATCAAACCAAAAGTAAAAGTTAAGTCTGTCACAATGGGCGTTGTAAACTTACAGTACAGAACCAAAGTTTGGACACCCCTTCTCATTCAGCGAGTTTTCTTCCTTGTGTTCTTTCTTGTGTTCTTCAGCCCAAACGCGTCTCTTCTGCTTGTTGCCTGTCCTTAGCAGTGGTTTCCTAGCAGATCTTCTAGCATGAAGGCCTGATTCACACAGTCTCCTCTTAACAGTTGTTCTAGAGACGTGTCTGCTGCTAGAACTCTGTGTGCCATTGACCTGCTCTCTGATCTGAGCTGCTGTTAACCTGCGATTTCTGAGGCTGGTGACTGGGATGAACTTCTCCTCCGCAGCAGAGGCGACTCTCGGTCTTCCTTTCCTGGGCCGGTCCGCATGTCAGCCGGTTTCTTTGTAGCGCTTGATGGTTTTTGTGACTGCACTCGGGGACACTTTCAAAGTTTCCCAATTTTTCCGACTGACTGACCTTCATTTCTTAAAGTAATGACGGCCGCTCGTTTTTCTTCACTTAGCTGCTTTTTTCTTGCCATAATACAAATTCAACCTCTTTGAATGAGGAGGTGTGTCCAGACTTTTGGTCTGTACTGTATATTTATTCATTAAGAATAAACATGTTTAACTAATATGTATTTTAAAAACTTTTCGTATTTAAAATAAATAAATATAACGTGGTAGTTAGCGTCATTATACATTGTGTGTGCTGTAATACAATTAGGCACTTACCATGGACCGCCAAAGGAAAATATCACTGTCACATTTTTCTAAATAATAATAATAATAATAATAAAATTATTCAGATAAATTTAATAAATAACACAATTAAGTAATTTCTTCTTTAAATGTAGCAACAGTGTTCTTCTTATTATTATTATTATCAGTATGTTGGGATTACTTAACCAATTAATACAAATCAAGATATCAGGTTATATCCTAATGTGTTTTAATTGGGTTTTACGGAAACTCAATTTATAAATACAGCGGTACATTGGCATACGAATGCCCCGCCTCATGAATTTTCACCTTCAAAACATACCTCAGCATTTTCAGCATACGAGCGACTGTGAACTGAACTGTGCGCCGGCTAAGTTGCACGTACGCCTGGGAGCCATTCAAAACTTGCTTGCATCAGTGAAAAGTCAAGCGAAGCGAGATTATATGTTTTTTGTTTTTGTTTTTTTGCATTTTGTCTAAGATTTAGTGAAGACACAGCACCATAGGACCCAAGAATGTTAGCAACGACAAGAGCAAGAAGAAAAGTGAGCCGCTGCCAAGAAGAATCATAAATTAGTTTAATGTCTATTTATTAAATATTTTAATTGACTTCATTTTTATGTATTTTCTAAATGTTTTGATTGTTTTTATATGCAAAAATATGATTATAGTGGTGGAAATTGGTAAAATTTTCCAAATTTTTCTGTTTGGCTGGAACCGATTATCTGCATTTACATTACTTCCTATGGGACAATGCGCTTCACAATACAACATTTTTAAAATTCGCATTAAATTTGTATGCCGATGTACCACTGTAATTAGTCCAATTTTGTTAATAATAAAAAAAGTTATTCAGATAAATAAACAAATGTGTAACACATCACATATCAGTGTTGTGAAAGAGCCATATTTTCCATATTATTTAAATTCAAATTAATATTTAACCAATAATAAAATTAAATGAATTAAGTAATTTCTTCATTAAATGTAGCAACAAACTAATTATTATTAGTAGTAGTAGTATTGTGGGATTATTAATAAAAATCCAGACGGTTCTATACTAATGTGTTTTAATTCGGTTTTAAATCAACTAATTATTGGACAAATATTTATTCACAGATTTTTTCATTAAACAACAACAAAAAAATGTACAGCAGTAAAGGTCTTGTTGTTGTTGTTGTAGTACCGTGTATAAAGTTCCCGGATTTAAGGCCTGCAGTGAGGCTGTAATGACGCGGCTCGCCGCCAGGGGTCTCCACCACAGCGCTGCGGATTCCTGCATTTAAACCGCGCAGCCTTTCGTTCTTTAATGTTTCTCCTCTTTACCCTGAAAACCCGCGTGCGTTTTTTTTTTTTAAGGGCGAACGCGTTATAATGCACGAGACAAACCGCGTTTATTTGCGCCATGACGGAGGCGCGCCGGAGATCACGTGACCCACAAAGGTCGTCGCTATAAATCGCCTTATAGTGCGCGCGCGCGCGCACTCACACACACACACAGACACACACGCAGGCGCAAATAACGGGGACACAATCTGGATTACAATGACAGGTAGGGAACGCGCGCGCACACACACACACACACACACACACAGTCTGCAGCTTCATGCATTTCTATAATGTGTTCAATGCACGCGCTCTGAAAAGCTAAAATAATAATAATAATAATAATTATTATTATTATAGTAAATGCTGCAGGAGAATAAAGTGACAGATAAATCAGTGTCTCCATGACAACCGCACTAAAACCTCCAGTAATGTCTGAAGGACGTGCTCTGTGTGTGTGTGTGTGTGTGTGTGTTGGGGAGGTGAAAAAAAATTAAAGCTACAGTATGTAACTTTTAACAGAAATATGAAATACAACACAGAACTGTAAAACTTCAGACCGCGCGCGGCGTGTGACATTGCATGAATCTAGAAGTGCTGCCGAAGATAAATGCATGCAGATTTATGCGAAGTGCTTAAGTGCATTCCATGCATCTCTCAGACTGCTGTGTGTGAACTCGACGCTGATTAAAAAGTCTGTACGGCTCCTTTTAATCGCAGAATCTGTTTTTGTTGGTGTGTCTTTATTTTCATGTTTCTGTAATCATGTGACTCAGGAAAGTTGGGGTAAAATATAATACCACTTTAACAGACACCTGACAGATGTTTGTGTAACTGGTATGTGAGGGGTCTCCAGTGTCAGTGCTTTAAAAAGTTCACTAAAGAGAATAAAGACAGACTTTACATGTAACTATAAAAGCCTATGTTTGTGTGATACAATATAACCACATCTTAACAATATTCTTAACAAAATTATACAACAGTTTTGAGTGAGCGATCTGATTGAACCAGAGTGATTCCATGAGTGCTGATAATAGACAGTAACGGCACTGGTGTTGTCCAGTGGTTAATGACACTAACTGTGTGTCTCGGCGTGGGTGAGAGTCGGTCTGTTCGGTCCGCAGTACTGAGGAGAGAGCAGCTGCCTGACCACGCCCACATTCACACCCAGTCACAGAAGCACTTTCAGCAACAACACGCACCTGATAACGTCACGTCTCTTAAACAACACGCAACCGTAAATTTCTCAGGTCTGTTAATTACACTAACCGTTACTCGCTAATTCTTGCTCGCCAGCTCCGCCTGTCGCGGTTAGTTGGTTCTGGAAGGATGTGTGTGGGCGGAGCAAAAAAAATTTTTAAATAATGAAACCAATCCTAATATGTTGATAATAAATGGTGTTTGTGGAACTGTTGTATAAAAGCAATATCACCCTCGAGGCAGTGTTAATTTCGTCAACGAAAATAATGACGGAAAATATTCGTTGATTAATTTTTTTCCTGAGACTAAGACGAGACGATGACGAGACGTCATGAGTGAAGTTTGATTAAAGCTGTATACGGCGCCTCATACGTTTTAATTATATTGAACCGGAGAAAAAATGCTGATGTGTCGTAATATCGGAGGGGAAACAGTGTGGGCACACAATGAAGAGACGCATCAAGGCATCCCATAATAATCACCCAGTTTTACAGCCTCTCTGTGGTGATTGTTACCACGTGATAACATGATTATGTTGTGATGTATTTGATTTTATAGGTAAATCGATGCCAAAATCATTCATCTAACAGGTTGTGACCTACTGTACAGGAGCTACAACAGTCCAAGTGTGTAAATTCATATTTAAAAAAAGTTTTAAAACACTGTCCATACTGCTCCTATTGTTTTGTAGTAAACATGTCCATGCAGTAGTTGTTAACAAGAAATATAATTAGCTGAAGACATCAGATGAGAAGATATATTTAAAAATGTTAAGATAATTATTTTGTGAAAAACCTTTTTTTTGTGATTTTGGCTAGACTAGATTCACTGTAGGGTTAATTAATAATAATAAAATGTTACATTTTCATTGACTAAAATGTCCAGATGTTTAGTCGACTAAAACTTGACTCGGATAAGATTGATTAAATATGATAAAACTATCAGGGACATTTATCCTGGGACTAAGACTGAGACTAAAATTGAAAAATAGCTGACAAAATGAACACTAACTCGAGCTCATGCTGTTGTGCTGAATAACAGGAATGAGGGCACAGCACACTAACACACTAACAGCACACTAACACACTAACAGCACACTAACACACTAACAGCACACTAACACACTAACAGCACACTAACACACTAACAGCACACTAACACTGGATGAGTGTTGTAATGAAGTGGTAACATACTGTAATCATGATTTTGATAAAATGATGCTAAGATAACGTTAAATGAATGATTTAAACAAAAGTTGCAAATACAACCCCAAAACAACACAATTATAACCTGATTAACATCCATTCACACAATGCTGACCACACCCATGCTGCCCCGCCCCCTTTCCCCTCATCTCATACAGTCGCGCTCTCTCACTATATCACTAGATATGTGTGTATTTAACCTGAGTTTACTATGTTCCTTTGTGTGTGTGTGTGTGTGTGTGTGTGTGTGTGTGTGTGTGTGTGTGCCTCTACAGATCAGGCATTTGTCACACTCGCTACAAATGACAGCTATGCTAAGGGAGCGATGGTGCTCGGTGTGTGTCTGAAGAACCACAAAACATCTCGGAATCTTGTCGTATTGATTGGAGATGATGTTTCACAACCCTGCAGGTACACAAACACACACACACACACACACACATACAGAACTTTTTATTTGTAAATTATTTATATGAAATATGTGAACACATGAAGTTGGAAAGTTATTATATATCCCAAGCTTTTCTCCACCGTTGCAGTGGCTGAGCCGCGTTAGTGGAAGATGTAACACACGTCACACCTAGGAGGCGCTCTTTCTCCTATCAGCCGCCATTGTCTTTTTCAGCTCTCTGTGATCTTTGCGTATTTTGGAGTTCTGTGGGTGAGGAGATGTGTGTTTAACATGTAAGGAAGGAGTCTCCAGTGTCAGTGCTTTGAGAATAGCACTAATAAAGAGAAGCTTTAAATGTAATTACAAACAGATAAAAAGTATAAAACATTCTTTTATTAAATGAGAAATAAAATGTAAATGTTGGGCTATTGGTGTGTGTGTGTGTGTGTGTGTGTGTGTTGCAGGTCAGTCCTCAATCAGATCTTTGACGAGGTGTGTGAAGTGAGCATGTTAGACAGCAGAGACACCGCTCGCTTGGCGATGATGAAGAGACCGGAGCTCGGCGTCACCTTCACTAAACTGCACTGCTGGAGACTGACACACTACTCCAAGTGTGTGTTTATGGACGCAGATACACTGGTGAGAGACACTGGTGCTGTCTCAGGAAACTAATCCCTCATATGCTGTAAGCTGGTAGTTTTTCTTAAGTTGAGTAACGTTGGACACGTTGATGCACATGTGACTTCAAAGCATCGCTTGCTTTCATCTCTCTGGTTGTTGAATCGCTTATACCACTACATGTAATTAACCCAGGTGTGTGTGTGTGTGTGTGTGTGTGTGTGTGTGTGTGTGTGTGTGTGTTTTTGATCGTTAAGGTTCTGTGTAACATCGACGAGCTGTTTGAGCGTGACGAGCTCTCGGCAGCGCCCGACCCCGGCTGGCCCGACTGCTTCAACTCCGGCGTGTTTGTGTTTCAGCCGTCGGAGGAAACGTACACCGGGTTACTGAACGCCTGCAGGGAGCACGGCAGCTTCGATGGTGAGAGACATTAGCATATTTAGCGGTTTTATTCATTTAAACAACCTTGAGACAAAGCAGTGAAGAGAGACAGAGCATTGAGGTACGGCAAAGCAGTGAGGTGAGACAGACAGGGAAGTGAGGTGAGACAGACAGGACAGTGAGGTGAGACAGACAGGGCAGTGAGGTGAGACAGGGCAGTGAGGAGAGACAGACAGGGCAGTGAGGTGAGACAGGGCAGTGAGGAGAGACAGACAGGACAGTGAGGAGAGACAGACGGGGCAGTGAGGTGAGACAGACAGGGCAGTGAGGTGAGACAGACAGGGCAGTGAGGAGAGACAGACAGGGCAGTGAGGAGAGACAGACAGGGCAGTGAGGTGAGACAGACAGGGCAGTGAGGAGAGACAGACAGGGCAGTGAGGTGAGACAGACAGGGCAGTGAGGAGAGACAGACAGGGCAGTGAGGTGAGACAGGGCAGTGAGGTGAGACAGACAGGGCAGTGAGGTGAGACAGACAGGGCAGTGAGGTGAGACAGGGCAGGGCAGTGAGGTGAGACAGGGCAGTGAGGTGAGACAGACAGGGCAGTGAGGAGAGACAGACAGGGCAGTGAGGTGAGACAGACAGGGCAGTGAGGTGAGACAGACAGGGCAGTGAGGTGAGACAGACAGGGCAGTGAGGAGAGACAGGGCAGTGAGGAGAGACAGACAGGGCAGTGAGGTGAGACAGGGCAGTGAGGTGAGACAGACAGGGCAGTGAGGTGAGACAGACGGGGCAGTGAGGTGAGACAGACGGGGCAGTGAGGAGAGACAGACGGGGCAGTGAGGTGAGACAGACGGGGCAGTGAGGAGAGACAGACAGGGCAGTGAGGTGAGACAGACAGGGCAGTGAGGTGAGACAGACAGGGCAGTGAGGAGAGACAGACAGGGCAGTGAGGAGAGACAGACAGGGCAGTGAGGTGAGACAGACAGGGCAGTGAGGAGAGACAGACAGGGCAGTGAGGAGAGACAGACAGGGCAGTGAGGAGAGACAGACAGGGCAGTGAGGTGAGACAGACAGGGCAGTGAGGTGAGACAGACAGGGCAGTGAGGTGAGACAGACAGGGCAGTGAGGTGAGACAGACAGGGCAGTGAGGAGAGACAGACAGGGCAGTGAGGTGAGACAGACAGGGCAGTGAGGTTTCTATACAGTTATTCTCTCTGTCTATATTTCTTGTTGAATTTCCTCTACATACTGTAGAACTTCTTTATTAATATTTTTCCACCAAATTTCCTTCCCTTCCTTACTCTCTGAAGTTCTTTCAGATTTTTTCTTTTCTTGTTTCCAAATCTCTCTCTCTCTCTCTCTCTTTTCTTTTCTTTGTTTGTGCTTTCTAAATTCCTTTCTTTCGTTTTTTTTCAGAATGTCTTTCTTTTGATATTAGCTTCCGAGCGTTGCAGGCTAACGTGGCGCTGACGCTGACTTTACTCGAGTCCTGACGTCACGTGCGGTTTGTGTAATTCAGTTCAGTTGGGTTTGTGTTTTTACCCACACGTGTGACGTCACAAAGCGGCTTTACTGAGATCTGTCACAACTCCACGTTTATTGTGATGCTGATATTACAGGAGCCTGTGCTCTGGTAACGAGTCTCTAACACACATGGTGTGTGTGTGTGTCCCAACACACACAGATCAGTGGCTGATGTTTAAATGCTGCAGGTTGTGTGTTAAACAGCGACACATCACAGGTTCACTGGTGTGTTTTAATAAACTGCAAACCACCACATCATAGCTGGAATGTGTGTGTGTAGTGCTATAACTGTATCATCACGCTGGGTGTGTGTGTGTGTGTGTGTGTGTGTGTGTGTGTGTGTCCTTCTTGCCCTTTCAGATTTATTTCTGTCCCTCGTGATAAACACCTTCACCCTTTCACCCTCATTCAGCTTTTAGAGTTCTTTCCCAATTCAGTGTAGATAATATTTCTAAAAAACGAATAAATTAATTATTATTATTATTATTATTTAGGGTTATGGCTGATCAGTGAATCTCTCCGGATCTGTAGAGGTGTTTTTGAATCCTGTGTTCTCCACAGTGAATATGAACTTCCCAATCTCCACACTGATTTATTTATCATGGACTGAATGTGTGTGTGTGCGTGTGTGTGTGTGTGTGTGTGTAGGTGGAGACCAGGGTGTGTTAAACTGTTACTTCAGTGACTGGGCTACAGCTGATATCGCCAAACACCTTCCTTTTATCTATAACCTGAGCAGTGTGTCCATCTACACCTACCTCCCAGCGTTCAGACAGTGAGTACACACACCCACACTCACACACACACACACACACACACATACATGCACACACACACACACACATGCACCCTGCTTTGTAATTGGAGATCACAGCAGGGATGGAAATATCTATGTTTTATCTGTAGAAGCACACACACACACACACACACACACACACGCACCTGTTTCTCTTTTATGTCATGAGGCTGTGATTTGGGGCGTGTGGCAGATGACAGTGTTTGGTTTCACTGGGTGTGTAAAACCATGAAAATCTTATTACAGTAACAGTCACAATCTTAATCCCTTCCTAAGCTCCGCCCCATTATAGAACTCCACCCCTTCTCTTATCCTTATTTTCCACTGTGTACAGAATATAACACTTATATGATTCAGCCTGATGTGCCACAAGTTACTGTTACACCCATAATCCCCTAAACATACAAACCCCACCTGACACTGGAGACTCCTTCCATCCATGTTACAGCAGCATCTAGTTATTTTAAAGAGAAGTCCATGAAATCTGTTTATTATCAGTGGACTGTACGCGGTGAACCCGGTGAATTGGTTGTTGCTAGAGGAACCAAACATGTGCCATTATAGAGAATGGTCAGCAATGTCAACAGTGACCCTTGTGTGTGTGTGTGTAGTTTTGGCCGCAACGCTAAGGTGGTCCACTTCCTGGGTGAGAAGAAGCCGTGGGATTACCAGCACGGTGAGGACAATGGTGATGAAGAGTTCAGCGGTGAGACAGGACTGTACCGGTTTTCCTCTCTGTATCCAGATTACATTCAGCAGTGGTGGAGTGTGTTTAAGTCATCAGTGCTGCCGTTATTCACGGAGGAGCACACACAACCACTCTCGGCTACGCCCAGCGTGGAGGTGACGCTCTACATCTCAATGTTCAACTTATTAATGTTTTCAGCTCATATGTTCAATATCAATTTTTTTAATTACATTAATGTAGCGATGGAACAGATTCCAAAATCAAAACTGATATCTAAACTCGGCTATGAAAATATATATGATTTTCATGAATATTCACTCAGAGAGTACTAGGGCTGTAGGAGGTGGCAAAAGTATACAAATTCATTACAGGTTGTCCTCAACTAACGAACATTCAAGTTACAAACTTCCACAGAAACGGACCGCGGTTCACCGAACATTTGTAGGTACGAACAAATCACGGAAGTAGCTCACGTGTATTGTATAAAAAATAGACATTCCAGGTCACCAGAAACGAAACCCAATACAGTGGAACCTCGGATCGCGTGTAACTCGCAAGCATTCCGTAAGACGAGCAAAAAGTTTAAATAAATTTTGATTTGATAAACAAGTGAGTCTTGTTATACTGTATGTGTATATATGTGTAAGTAACAAATACAACATGGAGTATCATGTATCACGCATGCGCTTCTTGTTTTGCGTCACATGATCACAACTGAGCCAATGGTTCCTCTCTCTCTCTCTCTCGCTCTGCAGAATTGTGGGTAATCGTCTCCCCTGCTCTGTCTTAGTGCGCGTCTCTCACTCATATAGTTAACACCTGTGTGTGTGTGTGTGTGTACTGTTTATTATAACACTGTGACCACGTGTGTGTGCGTAAAGCATATTTTATTTTGTGTGTTCGTTTGGGATGACTTTCACAAAGGTAAAGTGCTTCCAGAATGAATTATGCTCGCAATCCAAGGTTCCACTGTATATACAATTATATACAATAATCACTGAATTATCACACACACACACACACACACACACACACACACACACACACACACACCAGGTGGCGCTGTGTAATCGTCATGCTAACAAACATTCAATGCGCATCAACAAACTCATTAACGCGCAGCACAACCTAAAATTCGAAATTCTACAATAAATACAGGTGATAAAGCATTAAACTTAAATGAACTCAGCATGTGGAGTTTGTCGCTAGTCTACAGATGACGCTAGGTGTACACTTGTATTCAGTGTGTAAGTGAATTTATAAAATTCCAGTCCAGTATATTGTGTGTGTGTGTTTGTGTTTGTGTGTGTGTGTGTGTGTGTGTGTGTGTGTACAGTACAGAGTAAAAGAGAGTCACCTCTGCTGCGGAGGAGAAGTTCATCCGAGTCACCAGCCTCAGAAATCGCAGGTTAACAGCAGCTCAGATCAGAGAGCAGGTCAATGGCACACAGAGTTCTAGCAGCAGACACGTCTCTAGAACAACTGTTAAGAGGAGACTGTGTGAATCAGGCCTTCATGCTAGAAGATCTGCTAGGAAACCACGGCTAAGGACAGACAACAAGCAGAAGAGACGCGTTTGGGCTGAAGAACACAAGGAAGAACACAAGGAAGAAAACTCGCTGAATGAGAAGGGGTGTCCAAACTTTTTGTCTGTACTGTATGTGCGGGAGAAATAAGTCGGCCTCACCATTTCAATGAATCAGTCCGGGAGCACGATGATAGAAAATGTCTGTCCTGTAAAGCTGTCCTGATGGCGAATAATCCTAATTTCGGGAAATCCTCATCAACACAGTTTGGTTCACGGTAAAAGTACTAGCCTAAAAATGGTACTCCGCTGAGTGACAGTGTGAACATGTAAGTTTAGATTAGAAAATCATTGTGTGATTGTCATTTGAAAAGGAACAAGTTGCTTTAAAATGTAGGGAGTAAAAGTGCAGGTTTTTCGTCAAAAACATGTAGTGAGTAGACGTACTTACAGTGGTGGGTCATTCAGGAGATTAAAGGAAATTAGAGCTACTGTAGGAAACCTAAAAACCAGGAGCGTAAGCAGACAAAATAAACACCATACAGTACAGTAAGAGACGAGAAAACTAGTGCAAGTAAGAAAGCAGCCAGCAGCTGAGGGACTGAAAAGTAAACCAGGTCAAAAAGACTGTAGAGTCTATGTGAAGTCTGATCCTTAGTGTTTAACATTGCTGTGTGTGTGTGTGTGTGTATTTTAGCAGGAGAGTGTGCACACTGAGGCAGCGCAGGAGGAGGAGGAGTGTGATCATCCACCGTCACCTAAAACCTCCTCACAGGACAGGAAACAAAAGTGGGAGCAGGGAGACGCCGATTATCTTGGAGAGGACTCGTTCACACACATTGAGAAAAAACTTGACTCCTTCCTCATCTGAGCAACACACACACACACATACACAACTGATGTGTGTCCACACAACGTGTAAATGTGTTTTATTTCTGTGAGTTTGTGCTTGTGATGATGTATTTAATTCATCACTGAATCATCGCACACACACACACACACACACACACACCAGGTGGCGCTGTGTAATGCTCATGCTAACAAACATTCAATGCACATCAACAAACTCATCAACTCAACGCGCAACACAACCTAAAAAATGAAATAAATTTAAATAAAAACAATAAATACAGGTGATAAAGCATTAAACTTAAACTCAGCATGTGGAGTTTGTCGCTAGTCTACAGAAGACGCTAGGTGAGTGAAAGTAAACACTCTTACGTTTCTACGTTGTAAGTGTGTTTGTTTTTCACAATCGTATCATACGCTAGCGTCCTGACAGGATTCCCAAGTAATGGAAGCAAAAATATATACTTCACATACAGCCTGTACTTAAATGCTTAAATGCTGCTATTCTTCACTGCTAGCTAACTAACGTACCTCGCTAATGAACTTGCTAATGTTAAGATGCCTGTGCACGTCACCATAAACCGGCAAAACATAGAGCTAAATACACTCTTCCTGGATGTCTCTGCCTAATGAATTATAAGAAGGTTACGCAATTCTACATTGGAATTGATGAGTATTAAAAAATACTGAAAAATCTGAAAATCAGTCAAAAGTCAGTATGTCTAGTCAAAATGATTTTTTTTTAAAGATCTCAAAAACAAAACATGGGTCTCAGTCTTCCACAAAAAGTGAAGCCTTGGGTTAAATGTTTTTTTTTTTCTTTTTTTCTCAACTTTAGACCGCTGATCTAAAATCACCTTCACCTTCGTCTTTCTCTTCTTCCACACTCGGTTTAAATCCTCTAAAGTGAGGATTTAAATAGTGCTTGGAGTTTGTTGGCTAGTTGTGATGTAGATGTGTGATAATGAAACGAAACAAACAGTGCTCTGAATTGACACTAATGGACTAAGCTAATGGACAAAAGTGGGTGGGGCTTAAAGCTGATGACCCTCATGTCTAATGATGACAGTCTCTGTCTCTAACTGTTTAATGTGCTCTAAAACAAACAAACACACAAAACACAACAACAACACATGTAGCACTGTTAGCGAACACTAGCGGGTAAATTAGCATGATATGAAAGAGTATAACAGTTTTTTTTTTTCACGTACACACCGATGCTGCCTTTATATGCTTGAAATTATTCCTTCAAATCATGACTACTGTGAGCTTCCAAAAAAAAAGACTGACTTTTATCCTTTTAGCACAAGCTATACAATATGTAGTGTCTCTGAAGTTTAGCTCTAATGGTTTTAGGTGTAAATTTTCCCCAGAGCTCATCGCCTGAAGCTTAATAACTAAACACTAGCATACAGATACACTTCATAAATAAATTATCAAATAAAATAAGGCGGAGAGCTTAGTGAAACCAACTAAGCAGAAACCACCGCTGTCACCACCCTGTTAGCGTTAGCAAAAAAACGTTTAAATGAATAATGATTGCTTAATACCTCTGTACAGTCACTGTAACATTACAGAACTGTATCTGAAATAAAGAATTAGAAACATTTCTGATGAGTGTCTTTAACACACACACACACATTATATATGTAGCTGCATTTTTTAATTGCTAAACTAAATCTCAAATCATTGAGATAGAATGTCTAATTTACATTATTCCTAATGATACAGTATCGTTACTAATTCATGTAAATGACCAGATCTGGTATTTATTTACAAAAGAATGTGTACAGACTTCTGGAAAAGAAAATTTTGTATAAATATTTTAATATTAAGTTTATTACTACATGTTATACATATACATAGATATGATAATATTGTTCACAGCATATCAAGATAATACACACAGAGGTGGTTAGAGTAGCCAAAAATTTATTCAAGTAAGAGTAGCTGTACTTCAAAATAATATTACTCAAGTAAAAGTAAAAAAAAAGAAGAAAGTATTCAGTGAAAAGATGCTCAAGTACTGAGTAACTGTTTAAATGTCCGATTTATTTTTTATTTTATTTTTTTTTATTATTCAATTCAATTCAATTCAATTTTATTTATATAGCGCTTTTAACAATTGACATTGTCGCAAAGCAGCTTTACACAATAAAAAGAAGTAAGTTTTTATGCAATGTGTATGAATCAGAATGATCAGATGGTCCCTGATGAGCAAGCCGAGGGCGACGGTGGCAAGGAAAAACTCCCTGAGATGGTAATAGGAAGAAACCTTGAGAGGAACCAGACTCAACAGGGAACCCATCCTCATCTGGGTGATAACGGATAGCAGAGAATGATCAGCATAATAATGTGTACTGGAAGTTCAGTGTAACAGGAGATGTGTTAAAGTTTAAATTAAAAGGAGTCCAGTTTGTTCCCGGAGGCTCAGGTAGACTGTAGGAGATTCCAGTCCTGAGCTATCGAACAACTGAAGTCACAGGTCCCCAGAGCATCAATCGATGATAGGACAGTCTTCATGGAAACCGTCCCCAGCCACCAAGCGCATCCAGGCAGACCACACGGGGCATCCATGCGACGGATCTCCAACCAGAAGCAGGACTCCAGGACGGGTTAGACGGCTCCAGAGGGCAGAGGGGTCTGGATCACTGGCAACTCAGGAGCGAACATGTATAGCTCGACAGAGAGACAGAGAGAGGGAAAGGAGAGAGGGAGAGAGAGAGAGAGCAGAAAAGGAGAGAACAGAAAATAAGGAGAGATGGCAGTTAGGTCTGGTCACAGTCAACATGTATAAGGTGAATGTATATTAGTGCAAAGTGCAATTATAATAATTATATATTAGTATATATCACAACTGTATATACACACACACAGTATATATGCTGAAGTGTGTGTCTGTTTAGGCAGATGAAGCATCATATTTTTTGAGATGCATAAAAATGTACAACACGTGTGTTTGCGATTAATTCTGTACTGAAATATACTCATATATTCATAAACTGTTACGGTAACATTATATGTACAATTAAAGTTAACATATAATCACACGAACATGAAAAAAGCATTCTATACTCACCGCAAGATCCCACTAGAAGCAGCATGGATTTGTGGACGTTCCGCAAAATTAAAGAAAAATGCAAACCTATGTTTGTGGTAGGACACAGTGGGATGAGTTTACAGAACGCCGGCTGAAGATTTGTCCCGACTTTGCCGCCTGACCAGTCAGCCGCAATATCATGTGATTATTGTTGCTGCGTCTGATTGGTGAAACAGTCATATGGTAGATCCACCGGCTGCATGTGTAGAATAAACGGTTAGAAAAGTAGCGAGTCGAGTGTAGCCGAATGTAGCGGAGTAAGAGTAGCGTTTCTCCTTCACAAATCTACTCAAGTAAAAGTAAAAAGTATAGTGCGGTAAAACTACTCATAGAAGTGCGTTATTTTCAAAATGTTATTCAAGTAAATGTAATATATGTATATATATATAGATAGATAGATCGATAGATAGATAGGCTGTTTTCTTTTCTGGCACCTCGATGGTGAAATTAATTTCCTCTAAATGTCTGAACAGCCGATTCACTGGCAATCTTTAAGCGACGACTAAAGACCATCTGTTTCTTACTTAGATATTTGGGTTAAACCCCTCCTCCCCAAAACCAACCAAACAAACAAACAAACAAAACCTTCCCAACAGTGTGTAACTGATCATTCATACTCAGTACGCTAGTAAGCCAGTGTTCGGATCTGTCCAGTGACGGGACCTTCAGAGCAGGTGTATGAGAGTGTCTGCCTAATGCCTAAGTGTAAATGGAATTTGACTTTAATCACTGTAATTAGCATTCTCTACAGTTTTTATCATCCGATTCACTGACTGCTAGTCTTTCCACATTGGCCTTTATTCACATTCAAAACTAAACTAAGTTCTTTTTAAGAAGCTACACACACACACACACATATATATATATATATATATATATATATATATATATATATATATATATATAAATTGCTAAACTGAATCTTAAATCATGGCCCGTAGATCGTGTTCTGATGTAAATTAATGTAAATTGCATTATATAAATATTATATTATATACCTTACAAAAAATAAAATACACTTACACTTAATAATAAAATAAACTTGAGACACTACTTTCACTCCTGCTCCCTAGTTGGACTGCAGGGGTTCCTAGATGAGTGGATGAAACACTACTCAACATTTTTCAATTTACAGCAATTTTCAATGAGTTTGTGATGCAACACTGCCCCCTGGTGTTGGTCTTTTAGTTTTACGCCCTGCAAAGGCGTTGTGAATAAAAGTGCATATTTATTTTTAACAAACACACAAATCTGTTTTAATAAAAAGAATGAGAGAATATACACCATAATCACCCCACAAAGCTATAAGGATTAAACCTTTTGAAGCTTATAAAGATCCTTGGAACGTCATGTTAACTGAATGAAATGTAATGCCGTTAAACTACCAGCAGAGGGCAACCAAGAATCACTGTGTTATCATGTCCTGCTGTAATGATAGGGCTATTGATTTATTTGTTCATTGTTGTTGTTGTTGTTGTTGTTTTAATTAATTATTTGCCCAGGCTGAGTTTATTAATATGTAGATCACAGATCATACAGATGAGATTTACGCAGTTAATAAGTTCTGTTATGTAGCACATGATAGAGGATGTAAGTTAACGTTCGTGAAGAGAGGACTGGGGTTCTTGTGGTTGTTATGGTAACGGTTATGGCTGGTGTTACACACTATGCCATAACAACAAATCCTAAAAATTTTTAGGTTACCTTTTACCAGAATAAAGATTACCACAGCTTACTTTTTAAAAATCTATTTACAATAATAGTTGTCTCCTACATTATAGCATCTACTGTATAAACACTCGCTTCCTCACCAGTCTTTTTTTATTCTCTCCCTTAATAAGACCAAAGAATTTGCAGCAAGTTGCAAAGATTACAGAGAAACCGTAAAGAAGTGTAAACTCATCTGTCCCGAAGATGTGGAAAAACTTTAAGTTACAACTAGAAAGCACTGACACTGGAGACTCCTTCCACTGATGTTACACACATTTTTTTTTTTTTTTTATATGTGTATTATCAGTGGAGTGTACACTATACATCAGTTTGAATAATGTATTCTAGTTCCTCTTCTTGTGTTGATGCAAACTACAAAGCACTTTTGTAAGTTGCTCTGGTCCTGATCTCCCTCATCTTCCTTTCAGTTTAAATCCTCTTTTCTACTCTGGTCGCCCTTAACAAACCCATCAAATACTTTCTTTCTTTTACTCTTTCATCATTTTCTAAAATATTTTTCAAAGTGTAATCAACCTTTCCAAATTCCCATTTCAGCTCAGCATAATGTATTAGAGTGAGTGCAGTCAGAGCTGCTGGTAAAAAGAATAAATCAACATCTTCTGACCAATCAGAGTGCAGAGTTCAGCAGCAATGTGTGTGTGTGTGTGTGTGTGTGTGTGTGTGTGTGTGTGTAATAGTGAAAAATACTGTGTGTAACGGTCATGGGGATGTTTAAAAGCCTATTATGAACATACATATTCAGATTGTTTTGATTATTTTCAATGCTTTTAATACTGGAATTTAACATCTTGTATATTACACACAATATCTTATTCTGCAGCTAAAATAAAAACATATGTTATATAAGGATAACTATTATTCTACTTTTATAAGGTCACATGACAGTATAACTCAATCCTCTCTGCATCGCTCATGCTCAGTCCTCGGTCTTATTTTATGGACGAGTCCAGGATTTCTTCGTATTCCTCCCTCTCGCACTTTCCACCACGGAGGACTTTGACAAGGCCGAGTGCGAGGACACTGATGACGATGATGACGGCGCCGATGACATCACAAGCGGAGGGGAGCATGTGCAGCACGAGCAGCTGCAGGATCATCGCCACCACGAGCTCCAGGTGCTGCACCTGAACAACACACACGCGAGATCAACACCAGCAATTTAGTCCGTCAATTTATTAATATTGCATTTTAAAGACACAAACAGATGAGATATAATATCAAAGTTCCTGCCACCTTTCACTCATTAAAAACTACATTAGCATTTTGTGTAAATCCAATTTATAAACCTTTTTTGATCCTAGTGTTGCAGTTCAAGAACTTTAATGCTACTTGCAGATAATCATTATAATTTCAGTAGTATAATGCTCACTGCAAAACAACAACAACAACAAAATGAGAATTTACCATAATGTTAGTTTCATCCAATTTCTATAATCCTATAGTGTCTGTATAATCATGTTTATCGTGTTTTAATTTGTGCTTCTAGCTTGTTTCTTGTAATCTTGTTCAAGCTTCTTTATTAGAATATTAGTTCCTTTTACTAGTTGCTTTTGGACATTTACATGCAAGTTTTTTGTCCGTTTACTGTCTTGTTTCTTCTAATGCTAAGTTGTAGTTACACTAGTTCATGATTAGCATGTGCTCAAATGTTAATATATATTTATAATTTTGGTCATTTTAAGTCTGGATCGGGGATTAGTGTTGGAGGACTTACTTAGAGAAGATGTGCACATAATGCTAGTTACTCTGTTGACTAGCGCAGTGTGAAGGCAGTGATTAGCGTAGGTGTGTGTATGTAATGCTAGTTACTGTGTTGACTAGCGCAGTGTGAAGGCAGTGATTAGCGTAGGTGTGTGTATGTAATGCTAGTTACTCTGTTGACTAGCGCAGTGTGAAGGCAGTGATTAGCGTAGGTGTGTGTATGTGATGCTAGTTACTGTGTTGACTAGCGCAGTGTGAAGGCAGTGATTAGCGTAGGTGTGTGTATGTGATGCTAGTTACTGTGTTGACTAGCGCAGTGTGAAGGCAGTGATTAGCGTAGGTGTGTGTATGTAATGCTAGTTACTGTGTTGACTAGCGCAGTGTGAAGGCAGTGATTAGCGTAGGTGTGTGTATGTGATGCTAGTTACTGTGTTGACTAGCGCAGTGTGAAGGCAGTGATTAGCGTAGGTGTGTGTATGTGATGCTAGTTACTGTGTTGACTAGCGCAGTGTGAAGGCAGTGATTAGCGTAGGTGTGTGTATGTGATGCTAGTTACTGTGTTGACTAGCGCAGTGTGAAGGCAGTGATTAGCGTAGGTGTGTGTATGTGATGCTAGTTACTGTGTTGACTAGCGCAGTGTGAAGGCAGTGATTAGCGTAGGTGTGTGTATGTGATGCTAGTTACTGTGTTGACTAGCGCAGTGTGAAGGCAGTGATTAGCGTAGGTGTGTGTATGTGATGCTAGTTACTGTGTTGACTAGCGCAGTGTGAAGGCAGTGATTAGCGTAGGTGTGTGTATGTGATGCTAGTTACTGTGTTGACTAGCGCAGTGTGAAGGCAGTGATTAGCGTAGGTGTGTGTATGTGATGCTAGTTACTGTGTTGACTAGCGCAGTGTGAAGGCAGTGATTAGCGTAGGTGTGTGTATGTGATGCTAGTTACTGTGTTGAATAGCGCAGTGTGAAGGCAGTG
This sequence comes from Clarias magur, assembly GCA_013621035.1. Classification (NCBI taxonomy): domain Eukaryota; kingdom Metazoa; phylum Chordata; class Actinopteri; order Siluriformes; family Clariidae; genus Clarias; species Clarias magur. The sequence goes on from QNUK01000584.1 coordinate 241,728, forward strand.
ATTAGCGTAGGTGTGTGTATGTGATGCTAGTTACTGTGTTGACTAGCGCAGTGTGAAGGCAGTGATTAGCGTAGGTGTGTGTATGTAATGCTAGTTACTGTGTTGAATAGCGCAGTGTGAAGGCAGTGATTAGCGTAGGTGTGTGTATGTGATGCTAGTTACTGTGTTGACTAGCGCAGTGTGAAGGCAGTGATTAGCGTAGGTGTGTGTATGTAATGCTAGTTACTGTGTTGAATAGCGCAGTGTGAAGGCAGTGATTAGCGTAGGTGTGTGTATGTAATGCTAGTTACTGTGTTGAATAGCGCAGTGTGAAGGCAGTGATTAGCGTAGGTGTGTGTATGTGATGCTAGTTACTGTGTTGACTAGCGCAGGTTGAAGGCAGTGATTAGCGTAGGTGTGTGTATGTGATGCTAGTTACCGTGCTGACTAGCGCAGGGTGGAGGCGTTGCAGGCCGTAATAAACCCCCAGGAAGGCGATGGTGGAGCAGAAGCAGATGGATAAGAGGAAAAGCCAGGTTTCTACATCGTCTGGAATTACAGGTTCCTGCAGGAGGAACATGGAGCAGCAGGACCAGAGAGAACCCATCCATCCAAAAGTAAACAATGCTGTCCACATGCTCACCTGCTGCCTCACACACCTGCACAGGTATACACACTCTTTATACAGTACATGATCTACTTTATGAGTAGTACAGTATTTCAACACATTGTACACATGTTAGTGTACTTACTAGGATTATTAGTCTCATTAGTCCCCCAATGCTAATACTAGTTTATATGGTGCCTCGTTTTTTATTATTATTATTATTATTATTATTATTATTATACTTTATTCACAAACCTGTACAAAATCATGGAGAGCGCTGCCATCACTCCCGCCAGAACCATCAGGACGTAACCAAATGCCTCCTTCCAGAACCCGAGAGCCCTGTCCTCACTAGCTAGGTTGGGGATTAAGATGAGGCTGAGTCCAAAGACACTGCAGGAGACAGATATGGTGTCTGTCACACCGAGATGCTCATCGACGAGCAGGAATGACAGGATGGCACTGAACACTGTTGCACTCGCTCGCCACACGATAGCTCCGTTAGCTGGAGGAACTAGCGCAAAGGAGGTGTATGCACAGGAGATGGAGATGACGTTAAATATTCCATAGGAGAAAAGATGCATCCTGCAGCCTTTTGGCCCGAATGGCGCCTCCTTGTGGTAAAGAACAACAGCGATTGACAGGGCCTGGAGGACAGAGCGGACAAAGAGAAGCTCGAGGGATGGAATGCGGGATAAATCCGCAGCCAAACGTGTCAGGAGAGAGACGCAGCCATGAGCCAGCGCTGCACCAAGTAACACCGCCCACATCACGCGTGACGATAGCACACTCGCCTCGCTGAAGCTTTGCAGCTGACCTCTGACCCCTTTAGGAACTCTTGATCTCGGTTCAGACTGAAGGTTAAACACTGTCCTGTGTGTTTTACTGTCACTCAGCTGCTTCATGTCTGAAGTTTCTGCCATAAAGGCACCAAAATCCTCAAAGGACGGTGCATCATTGTAGCCCTCATCTCCACGCTGGGGGAAATGGGAGCCATATTTCACTGTCACCGCAGTCGGATGGATCTTTGAGCTTTTCTTTGAGCCAAGCAGACGCTGTATCAGAGACTTGTCCATGTTTTTCCTTTGAAGAAGCTAGAAGAGATGTCTGTTATTGAGCCTAATTTACTCGCTAACTATGTCATTTCCACCTATATTTAACAAGTTAGTTTGGCTTAGGCTATTAGGCTCATTAAGCTAGCTAGCGTTCTGGCCCCTTTGCAAATATTAAGTGTGATGCACTGTCATTTACTTTAACACTACTTGCCTGCTAGTCTCCCAACAGAAGTACCATATTCCAAGTTGGTACACACGTCTACATGTAAATATCTTTAATTCAAATAGCTGAAATTGTGAACAAATCTCAAAAACAAATGTCTTCAGTAACAAAAACAAATGAGTTGGCCGTTTCAATACTTTGAGAGGTCCTTAAGCAACATGTATTAAATATGTAATAAACAGCACCTGGCCAAAAATGAATAAATAAAATTAAAATGTTACACCCTCTAATACTTTGTTGTTCCACTTTTAGCGTTGATTACATCCCAGAGGCACTCACTGCGGTTAACGTCAGGCCTGTGATGTCCAAATGTGAAAATGATTCGGAACCGCTTTCTCGGGGCGGTGGTGGCTCAGAGGGCTAAGGCCCTGAGTTACTGATCGGAAGATCGGCGGTTCGATCCCCAACTTCACCAGGTTGCCACTGTTGGGCCCTTGAGCGAGGCCCTTAACCCTAACTGCTCCAGAGGCGCTGTATCCTGGCTGACCCTGCTCTGCGCTCTGAACCCAGTTACACTGGGATATGCGAAGAAGGAATTTCACTGTGCTGTAATGTATATGTGACAAATAAAGGCTTAACATTCTCACACTCTGGAATGTGGGAAGAAACCCTCCACAGGGGGTTTCTGTGCTGGTGATTCAGTACATTCAGGTGGTCATGTGACTTCATTTTATCGCCACATAACGTTGCTGAGTGTCGACCTGAGCGACTGAAGCGACCCCAGATCATAACACTGTCTCCAGAGACTTGTACAGTGGACGCTATGCATGATGGGAGCATCGCTTCATTACAGCGCTTCCCTTCTCACCCTGACACGCCCATCACACTCATTTAGGATTTTTTTCTGACCACATTTCCTCTGTGAATGTGAGGGTTCAGCACTTCCTTCCAGAGTTTAATAATGTGATGGACAATTCCAGTCATTTCAGCTCAGTCTTTTGAGTTGTTGTCTTTGCTCGATACAAGACAGTAATTTCTAAGAAATTCTGCAACATAGGAACAACTTTACCACGACCATGGGACACTAAAGGATTTAGTGTTAAAATAATTGTTGTAGCTGAAACACATTAATGACTGCAGTAATTCTCCAAGCAGAGCCTCTAAAATATCAGTTTATTTAAATGCAAACACTGGTTTTATTTATGTATTTATTTATGTCGTTAGCTAGTTGAATTTGTCACTGGAGCTGCAGACTAAAAATAGGGAATAATCAGCCTGAAAAAATCTATAGTAAATAATGAAACATTGAGTCAAATATTATAGTAAATAAAGAAGTAAAACATTATTGAGTAAATAAATTGCTAGTTCCATAGGATACAGTGAATTTTAAAAAGCAATAAACAGTAAATAACTCATAACAAAAACTGTTACTAAATTAACACAAAACTATTATTATTATTATTATTATTATAAATGACCTTTTCACTCACCTTTAGTTTTTTGTCTCCATGAAACTCTCACATTTGCATCATCTCAGCTTGTTCTGTGTGTGTGCGTGTGTGTGTGTGTGTGCGTGTGTGTGTGTGTGTGTGTGTGTGGAGTTGACTTGCACCTGCGCCGCTCTCTGCTGATGCTACTCCGTGTGCTGGTGTCTCTGAACTCTGAATGAAATCGTACGCAGAAGAGGGAGGATCTGTGCATGACTCACGTCCCCCCCACCCCCTACACACACACACACACACACACACTCGATGTAATAATGATAATGACGTCAAAATTCGTTCTTCACGTCAGTACTCTCTTTGACTTTGGTCAAATATAATGACATTAGGAATTACCCCTTCCTACACCCCTAACACACACACACACACACACACACACACACACACACACACACACACACTTTAGACTAATTGATTAATGAATTAACAAATTAATGGACTATGACTAATTAAGACACACATTACCTTTTTCCTTCTTCATTCTTCCTCCTATTTCTTTATCTTCTAGATGTTTTAGGAATTAAAAGCTAAATTCATTTCCTCTTCATCACCTTTTCCTTGCTCTTATTCAACTTGCTTAATCAGACTAACAATGTCTGCTTATATCATAGTGTGTGCGTGTGTGTGTGTGTATTTTTCTGCTCTGACGTGGCACAACTGGTGACGTAAACAGAGGACCTTCGTGACAAGGGTGCAGTCGTGTCTCCATGGTAGCAGTGATGGAGTGGAATGGAACCACCACAGGGGAAAGTCTCTCTCTCTGATTGTGTGTGTGTGTGTGTGTGTGTGTGCCTCAGTAAACATTGATAAGTGACATTTTTCTTAATGTTACAGTCGACTGTGACTGACACATACACACACACACACACACACACACACACACACACACACACACACACACACACACACAGCCATAAAGATAAACAGTTTTTGATGGGAGAGTTAATAACATTGAGTGTATAACATCATTAGGCTCCTCCCCTCCCCCCCGGCCCCCCCCCCCCCCCCCCCCCGGACCCTGAAGGAGTGAGTGAGTATAACATTGGCATCATTTTATTTTAAATATTGTTTCTTATATACATGTACAGTATCAATATATTACAGTATAATATACATTTTTCTGCTGACTCACCGGCCACTTCATTAGGTACACCTGTTCATCTGTGTGTTAACGCAAACATCTAATCTCAGTAGACACGGTCAGGGCGAAGTTCACGCCGAGCATCAGCACTGGGAAGAAGCTGATTTGAGTGACCCTGAGCGCGGCGTGTGTGTTGCTGCCAGACGGCCTGGTGTCTGAGTGTTTCCCAAACTGCTGATCTACTGGGATTTTAACACACGACCATCTCTTGGGTTTACAGAGAACGGTGTGAAGAAGAGGAAATCCCCAGTGAGGGCAGCTCTCTGGGGGAACATGCCTAGTTGAGGTCAGAGGTCAGAGTTGAACGGTGTTAAATATAATTGCTATTTAAATTGCTATTTATTGCTATTTGCACACAATACTTCTGTCAAGATTGTAAACTGTTTACTGCTGCTCTTCCCACTACCTCAATTCATCCTTCATCAAAAAAAGTACTGTTATGTCTTACATTGTTGTGTCTGTCATGTACCACTTTGTTTGCACATTTGCACGTGCACTTTGTCTATTTTTGTATTTTTTTGTATAGATATTGATAGTTCTTCTTTTAGAGTAACTTAAAAATGTAAAATTTATGTTGTACATTTATGTTGTTACATGTATGTAGCACCCTGGTCCTGGGGGAACGTTGTTTCGTTTCACTGTGTACTAACTGTATATGGTTGGAATGACAATAAAAGCCTACTTGACTTGACTTGACTTGATAATATATTTTAAATCTAATCATTTTGATTCATGTGTCATGCACACTCGTAACACGACCGGCACTAGGACCCGGAAGTAATACGGTCGGGTTTTCAGGAAGCATAAAAGGAGACAAAATGGCGCTTCACATTGCTCAGTCATTGAGTTCGCCCATGCCTTGTCTGACGCTTCGCCGACTATTCTGTGAGTACTCACCTATTTGGGTTGCTTCTTTGATTGAGTGTGTGTTGCTAGAACGCGGATTTATTTGTGTAGATCCTAGCTCTTTGTGTAAGAGAGTTCTTAGATAAATTGCGTGGTTATCCTGCCTACTCGCGTTGCTTCCGCGTTTGGGTTTACCATCCACGCTACACGGGCTAACTGCTAAGGCTTCTGTGCTTACCCTCCAATAGCTCGTGACATCATGCACATTTTTCACATTTCATACAAATTACCATAATTTTCTTTTGATTGTGTAAAGATTCTTTGCGACAATAACAATTGTTAAAAGCGCTATACATGTCACGAGTGTGGATGCGAGGCATAGATGCAGAGGCCCAGGTTTTAAAGGAACGATGTTTTTATTAAAGGAAACAGGGAAATTAAACAAATAAATATGACCAACTCGGTTCAGGTTAGCGCCCATGTCACCTGACCGAGTTGCAACCTGGGAAATGAAGTTAAACAAAACAAACTACAAACACAAAAGACTCAGGGTGCTTTGTCGCCCTCTAGGGGTTATCCCTGGCAATACAAATAAAATTTAACTGGATTTTAATTGTCATTTTTGCAAGTAGGTTTAAAATTCCCACAAATATTTCTGATTAAGTATTTACATTTAAAAAGTAAAACAAGGAAGCAGTAGACTTTACGTAGCGCCTGATGTGACCAAGAGAAAACCATTTGCAATTCGGCAACTGGAAAAAAGTGTCTAAGTGCTCATCAGTATGCGGGCGTGACTACAGCACCTCGTTAATGTCCCTCTGCTAATTAACAGCCCATAACTCGAATTTACATCTTCAGCTGTTTAACTGAAAGTCTTTAAGGTGTGTGTGTGTGTGTGTGTGTGTGAATTTTATAATCACAAAGCTGAAGCCCATACGCACACACACACACATACACACACATACTCCACCGAGTGATGAAACACTTGGGTGACATCATGCTACGAGACATCAGAATTCAACATAAATTCTTTAAAAATGTAAAAATTATTAGCATCATGGCCTTGTGTGTGAGCGCAATCACGTCCCAAAGCTGTGGCTTTTCCCCTGAACATCAGGGCTGCTGCTAAATAATAAACACAGGCTGAATAAAACCTCAAACATGACCGAAGTATAACTGCTTAATATATTCTGTGCTTATACTACACTTTAGTGATGTGTATGACGGCATATAACCATCTAAAGTCATTCACACTCTGGGGTAGTAAAGTCACCAAATAAACGGACTCCTGTTTCATGGTGCTGTTGCACTCTGTAGCCACCAGAGGGTGGTGCAGTGCCTGGCTCGTTGTCCAGTTCTGTTTCAGCGTTTATTTAAACTTTTTATTTTAACAGCTTTATAGTTGCTAATATTTATTTCTGAAACCTTCAAATAAGGTTAACATATTGCAAATAAGCTTTATATAGATTATATTAATTGGTGCATAATTATGCTTAAAAAATTTTTACTTACGTTTTAGTTACTTCCTTAGTTGTGTGTAACATAGTGTAAATAATTAGTAAAAAAAAAAAAAAAAGAATTATTATAGTAAATGTAATAATTAGAAATCTGTGATTAAATTTTTCAGAACAAGAAAAAGAAAACAAATGAGTATAAATGAGCAGATTTAAAGTTTTTTATTTACTTTCAAAAGAAAAATAATGAAAGGGGGAAAAAAAGTCATGCGAACACATGAGGCTTTCCAGAGCGAAACCTCATCAAGTCTGAAAGCAAGACAAAAATAAAATAAAATACATGGAAATATATTTAGATTTATATATATATATATAGCTATATATATGGAGATATAAAACTTGAAATAAAGTTGCACACTAACAGTTCGATGTTAAACAGCCGGAGTTAATCAGCTGCACAGGTGGAGTTTTTGCATAGATCGTTAATGTGAAGTAACAGCGTAACACTACAGCAGCTTTAATCGCTCAGAGCAGGGAAACTGATTGTTATCAAACGCTGAATTCATCACACAGGTCGTCATAGCAACACTGCGGTTCAAGATCTGTCTGTTTTTCTGCGTTCAAACTCCGCCTCCACCACGCAGTGGCAGGGGCTAACGCCGAAAATTACAACAAAATAAAATACATTTAGGCATTTACAGCGGTTCTTAGAAAACACACTGCTGCTACGGAACACACACACAGTCACAAACACGCACTCACTCTCTCACACACGCACGCAAACACTTATATAAATTATATATATTATATATTACACTAATTACATAAAAACAGTGTACAGTTAGATAGTGTGTTACAGTGAGGGTTAGCAGCAGTGCTAATCCAACACACACACACACACACACACACACAAAACACACACATTAATGATTTAAGATGATGGTATGTGTCAACCAAGTGTCAAGTGGACAAGATTGTAGTTTAAAGGGCAGAACTGACATTACTACACATCAAATGCTAGTCGCTAACCCAAATGTTAGCAACTAAATACAAGTAGCAACCACTAACCACTGAGTGCTAGCTAACCCAAACACTAGCGGTTAACACACATGCTAATATGTAAGCAAAGTTAGGCTGACTGGGGAAGAAGTGCCTGTATGAGTTCTTGATTAAAAGGCAGCCGTATTGAAGCCAGACTGAGCGGTGTGGCAAAGCTATCTCTACAAAAGTCGCTACAAAACGATTAAGGATTGTCCTGTTTTAGTTCCCACATTTGTAAAATTCTGACTATGGAAATGTTTAGTGAAGTTTGAATTTCTGTTTGATTTCAAGATACAAAAAAAGAAGAAGAAGAAATAATATACTAAATAACATTGAGTTTCCACCACATTTTTCATTTTAACATGCAATACCTGAAGTGGCCACTAGTGGCAGCACACTACATCACCATCATTACTGGTTCAGCACTCGGTATTTATGTGCAATATTTACTGTGCATCATTTCACTCACACAATAGCACATTCTAATAAACCGTTCCAGCTTTATGCTAACGCTGAGGCGTCAAATCTCACCACAACTCTCTGACTGCTTCAATAATTTTTTTGGCTTGCTTCACAGTTCTGAAATTAGGCACAAGATTGTGAATTATACAAAATTTTATGTACATTTAATCACAAGATTAATCAAATAATCTAAATTGTGAATACACTACACAGTTTGATGTTCTAGCTAGTGTGTATATATATTTCCTAATTGCCTAGCAACAGTGTTCAAATGACTGTAACCACTCAAACGTTAAGTGTATCGCATTTAAAATTGTAAGTCGCTCTGGATAAGAGCGTCTGCCAAATGCCTCAATGTAAATGTAAATTTCCAGCTCGGTGTTAACGTTTCTCAACATGGCACTGCCAATTGTATTTGTTCTTTGTCTTTTCTCACAATTCTTCCAACACGCATGAGAGAGATGTTAGCATTCTTGGCAAGTTTCCAACGTTTCTGTCTCTCCTTACTTTACCTACATTATAAACATCCGTGTCCTGGCTAGCTTATGCTTAAAGCGTTTTTCTCAGTTGCAACAGTGTTAGCTTGACTTTTATCACTCAGATGTCGAGTGAACCGTGTTCATTTTACTCACCTAGCATTGCTAATTTACTCGCTTAGACTCTTGGGATGCAACATTAACAAAATATAAAACTATTCGTACAAGCCTTTTTGTAATGATACACCATCACATCTGAGAGAAATGTTAACCTTCTGGATGATTCTGTCGCATTTCCACTGTTGCCGCGTCTTTCGCTAGCTAGCTAGCATATCCCTGATGTGTACAGTATATTTCCAAGCTGTTTGGTATCACTGGTGTAACTCTCAGCACTGGTCTGTTTGATTTTGTACAAGGCACTAATTTGCAATATTAAAGTGAACATGTGTAGAAATGTGTGTTGCTAAATCAAATTTACGTAACAGAGCTAAAGTGGACGGAAATGGCTTTTTGATTTACGATTAGCTACAGTTCTTCCCTTCTTCCGGTGCAAGCAAGTGTAAATGTATAATGTGTGAGATTTTGACAACCACAACGTTCCCTTCAAGCCAGAACCCTAATAAAGTGTCCGAAAGCATCAGCCTCATGTCTATTTATTATCTTTATCTTTATTATTATTATTATATATATTATTATTATTCTCAAATGTAGTGAGGGATGGAACCAGCCGGCTGTTTTATTCAGATCGCAAGGAGTAGGGTTTGTTTGTGATAAAGGTTAAGACATACTGAACATGAAGCCTTGGTGGGAGTTTACGATCTCTCTCTCTCACACACACACACACACACAGTCACACACACTGACACACACAGTCCGTCTCCGCACTGTAGAAAAGTGTGTATTTCCTCTGTGAGCGAGCTTCAAGTAGATCATGGAGACAGATCAGAGATCACCAGTTTGTCCATTTTGTTTCCGATATCAGACGTAACAGGAAGCTCCTCACACTCGTAATCATCGTCAAAAGACCTGCAACGACAACACACACACACACACACACACACATGCACAGATACGCCAGTAACTAAAATGTTCCACATCAGATTTTTCTATTCTAAATGCTAACACAAAATCTCAAAGTTGCTAATTAGTAACTAATTAGACTGATTTATAAATACCAGCATCTTGTTAGACACTACTTGCAAATGTTATAAATGCTAGTATAATTGCTATATATATATATGTGTGTGTGTATTTGGGTGTGTGTGTGTGTGTGTGTGTGTGTGTGTGTGTGTGTGTGTGTGTGTGTGTGTGTGTGTGTGTGTGTGTGTGTGATTACCCATCGTGCAGCTGCTCACTGACCGTCTCCTCCGCCACCAGGATCTCGTACTCCTCTGATGCGTACTTATCCCAGTCTGAGGGCTCCGGACCCTCACTCTCCACATCCTATGTACACACACACACACACACACACACACACACACACACACACACACATTAAACACACTACCTTCAGTGCATTACAGACATACAGACTAGAGAAGGATAAATATGGGGTACAAACTAAAGACAGACAGACCTTCTGCACGGAGAACGGGTCTCTCTGCTCGTGGTCCAGGTATTTATCCAGGTTAAAGAACGTGTCGAAAAATATGTGAGCCATCCTGCAGCGCTTCAGATCACGCAGAGTGATCTTACCTATACACACACACACACATTCAGAAATACACTACAGTATGCACATATTAACAATATACTTTAGAATTTTTAGAAATTGTCCTTGAACCCTGACGGTACAGCGTGCAGCGGGGATGAAGGTTTTAAAATGAAATTTTGGGGCCTGCGGTATGTTTAGAGAACCTGATTGAGACCATGTGGTCACAGTTTAAAGGCTTGCCGCTTGTAAGTGTTAGATTTGAGAGCACTGCTTTTTATGAGTTGGCCCTTTGAAAGTGTTACATGGCACAGCGCTGTCGGTGAGAGTGTTACTTTAAAGAGCAACTTTACACTGCGTGTCAGAGTTAACAATGTGCGTTTTTTGTTTGTCATTTGTTTGACAGAAGCTGTGAGAGTTCATTTTTACACTGATATCGATATTTTTACACTGAGTGACTTATGACAGCGGTACTTTGGAGACTCCCAATGAAGGAGTCTCAATAGTAACGTCTTTCTCTAATAAAAGAGTTACTTTACAGAGTGTTAGCTGTGAAAAGTTACATTGTAGAGCATTACTTTACAGTGGTTACTTTTGAGACCGCGACTTTATGGAATGTTACTTTTGCGTGCATTATCTTATAGATCATTCCTTTAGAGCTTGTTACTTTTGGTAGAGTTACTTTTGAGAGCATTACTTTACAGAGCACAACTTTTGAGAGTGTTACTTAACAGTGTAACCTTTGAAAGTGCTTCCTTTTGATAGAGTTACTTTACAGAGTGTTACTTTTGAGAGCATTACCTTTGAGTGTAACCTTTGAGAATGTTATATTACTTTTGACGCTTGCTTTTGCCCGCGATCATGCTTGCCATAAGCTTGGTCATGGAAGTTTTATGCAGACAATCCGAAGGATTAGTTGCTTTAAAATGTTTTTAGGTACATTTAGACACATTTTTTGGTTGCCTGTTGCAACATGAGACCTTTGACATTTGACCGGGTACTGACCTTGGCTCTCTGGTTTGACGAGATCAAGCATCTGGCACAGCAGATCTTGAAACGGCAGAGGTTCGATTCCCATGCCCTCCATCCGCTCACACTGTTCCTCATAGAAATACTCCAGCTCATACATGGAGAGAACTCCATCGCCGTCCATATCCATACAGCGGAACCAGTACTCTAAACTGCACACACATCATAAACACACGGTACACTTTTTTTTTTACACACATTACTTTGTTCATGTCATCACAGATTTTATTTCTTTTACCAAACCACATGCGGTTACCTTGTTTGGTTCTTCTTGTCCTCTTCTGAGATGAGGAACCAGACAAACTCAGCATAACTCATACGTCCTTCTCTCTGCACAGAGTTTCCCCTGAAAAACACACACACACATTTTCCGAATATGCTCATGATTAAAAATGGGAACAGTAAAGATGTAGAACTTTGTGAATAATGGGCTGAAGACGGTGGTGGCGGTGTTGCAGTCTCACCGAGTGACAGCTCCTGAGAAAAGCCTCTCGATGATCCTGCTGGATGAGGCTGTGATGATACAAAGAACATTTCAGTACAAACTCCATTTTTAGTTCATCACCTAAACACATCCTCATGAACGTGTTTCAATTAGGGCTGGGCAACGCGGCAAAAATATCACACTGCCACAAAAATATAACACACTGCCTGCGAGCTCACGGAACATGATAGCTTTCACAATATTTAGTTCTGCTGAGGTTTGATAAAGACGTTCCTGGGAAACTGCAGTGTCACTTTTAAAAGAGGAAAACAAAAATATTATACACGGGAGACAAAAATTGGACCAAAGTTCCCTTAAATAGGTTCATAATGACAATATCTCACAATACTGACGTCATACGATCACGCTATCCAGCTCTATTGTTTAAGAAATAAAACAAAGAAATAAAAGTATTATTAAAGATTAAAGATTAAAGATTTTTTTAATCGCATATTCACTACCAAATATGTCTAAGAAAAATAGTTACATTAAATACAGTCATGTGTTTACTGGGTCCACAATAGAAATAAAAATAAATCACATCAAAAACAAAATTTGTTGTTTTTTTTTCCTTCCCAACAAAACTGGATTGTAATGGAAACATCATTATTTTCTGCTTTTATAATTTTCTTTAGCATTAAATAATTAAATTAAATAAATTTATTCATCAACAAGGAATTACTCATCGCCTATACCACTTTATCCTGTATAAAGCCTTATAAAGGTGGGACTCAAACCTGACCAGGAATCGAACCCAGACCTTGGAGGTGCAAGGCGACATTGCTAACCACTACACCACCGTGCAGCCCAATAGTCAATTAGTATACGTTTAATAACTATTTAATAGAATTGATTTCATTTTGGATTATGACATTAAACATACATTATATCTGATTGTTCAAACCTTTTCTATGAAGTTTTTTTTCTCATTTCTGTCTTAAATGTTTTTTCTATTAACAGCACGTTTTGCTTTTTTTCTTAAAATAAAAACAAAAGAAATATTAAATAAATATTTCATCATACTGTAATTTTGACCATATTTAAGATAATTTAACTTTACATGACATGTTTCTGCGGTGTTCCTCCATACCCTTAATAGCACAGAGTTTCAGTTAGCGGTTGATGCTAACTTTAATTATAGTGTAATTTTATTTATTCTAAGCTTTTTCTGAATAATTCACCAAAACATCTGAGGTAAATGTTGACGTTCTGGATATTTCTGTTTCATTTTCTACATCAGTGGGACTTTTACTGTCCGTTTTAAAGAGTTTTCAGCTAAAAACTGCCTAGCGAAACTGCTATCCTTTAAGTGTGTGTATGTAGCATGTGACTGAGCTCTAAAGCTAAAAGGAATGAATTCTTAAACAAGCATCAAATAAAAAGGAAAGAGTTTGTTTTGATTCTTTCAAATACATAAACAGCAGCACTTGTGGTTTGTTTATAGCTGTGTGTATAATGCCAAAACAGTGTGTGTGTGTGTGTGTTGTTTCCTCACCGTGGTCGTTGTAGCGGGAGAGATCTTTGGGGTCGATGAAGAGGTCGTGGTCGGTGTCCAACTCCCAGAACTTACAATAAATGACATAGAAGTGTTCATAAGAGAAATAATCTGTGATCTGATTAATGTCGTCCTCCTCCTCCAACAGGGCCAGAGTCTGTACACACACACACACACACACACACATATCAGAATTTATACTCATGCTCTTTTAGAATTCATTGTAACATTATCATAGTATCTACATTATCTAGCTAGCTATTTATATTCAAAACACTGGACTATTATTTTAACTTAGTAATAACTATAATAATATAGTAATAATTGTACAAGCATTAGCTCGCTAACATAATGTTACAGTAAGTTAATGTTTGTCAGCTAGTTTGAATGAACAGTTTTACCTTTCAATCTTGTAGAAACATGTAGGATTATCTCACAATTTTTTTTTTTTTTATTTCAAAATATATTTAAAGAGTAAATAAAAACGGAGCCGCTTTCAGCTTGGCTTTTAAAGCAGCCGATGCCAAGAGGAATCATAAATTAAAGTTTAAGTGAGTTTTAATCTCTATTTATTTCACATTTTACTTCGTTTACATGTCTTATCTAAATGTTTTGATTGTTTTTATAAGAAAAAAATATGATTATAGTTAATTATATATAATTATATGTTGGAAGTAGGTAATCTTGGTAATATTTTTGGGTGGCTGGAACAGATTATCTGCATTTACATTAATTCCTATGGGAAAATGCGTTTCACATGACGAACCTTTTTTTACCTTAAGAACATTTTAAATTCCTTTGTCGTGGATCCGCTGTATATTCAATTCACTTCAGTTAAATTTGATTTGTATAGCGCTTTTAACAATTGTCTTTGTCGCAAAGCAGCTTCACACAATCACAATTATGGAAGTTTGTATGAAATGTGAATGTGTAGGAATCAAATTGATCAGATTATATACATGTATACACACAGTATGTATGGTGGGCAGGAGTGCACATCATTTTGCTCTTTTGTATGTATTACAAGTTTTGTTTGACCGTTTGCCCGCATCTGCTTCTGTAAACAAAAATATCATTGAATGTCATGTTTATTATTAAACCATTAAGGATCCACAGTTATAGAAACCCTGTGAAGCGAGCAGCCTGAGCGCGGTGCGTGTTCACTATGTTAGGCTCGGTGTGGATTTAGCGATACTACTTTTAAACGAGCACTTCACCCCCGGTTCTCCTGTTTGTTTTTAGCGAGTCTTAGCGTGACCTCGGAGCGTTTCACAAGAGCTTTAAATAAGCCTGAACCGACAGCGAGTGTTCAGTAAGAAAAGTGCTTGTGTTTGACGATGAAAGAGTGTGTACCTGCAGGAAGTTGCTTCTCCTGAGCTCAGTCATGGTGATCCTGCCTGTCCATGAGCGATTCACTGTGTAAAATATCCTCTGGATCACCTACACACACACACACACACACACACAAACACACACAGTCTTGTCACCTCATAAACACAGGGAAATCATTCCAAAAGCCCATTTTTTCATACAGGACAAGTCTTATTGAAGTGAGGCCATGAATGGACAGTTCCGAGGACAGGTTGGAGGAGGACAGTGGCTCGGGTTCAGTCCATCAGTGTTTAGCAAGTGGAGTTGTACTGTATGTACACTGTGTGTGTGCTATCTTGCTAATAGGTTGTGCTAAAGTGACAATAGCTGAACACTAAAATTTCAAAAGCGGCTTCTGCTTCCTGGCCGTTTTTGTGCTTGAGGGAGAGATGGAACAGGAAGCAACCAAATACGGGCATGTGTGTTAGAGGGCAGCGGCCGCGCTGTTTCCGTGATGTCACACTTGACTATAATTACTAGCTCCTCCATCACACACACAGAGCAACAGGCGGGTCTGTCCCAGCTGTCCACAGACAGACAGACAGACAGACACGCCGTTCTCCGTGTCCGAGTTTGACGAACTCAGATTTAAAAATAATCTCACACTTTCTAGGGACTGTGGGGTTATGCTTCAGCTACAGAATGAAAAGACAAGTACAGGCTTGTAAAGACAACATGGCTGCCTGAGTGATGAGTGATTCTGATGCTTTAACGCGACAGAGTGAAAGCGACGTACGGTGGTGATGTAGCGGGAATGGAATTCAGGAGCGTCCTTTAAAAACGTCAGACCAGGATGAGTGTCCACAATGTCCTGAAAAGGAAAAAAAAAAAAAACTAGCATGATTAGACAGAAATGAACAAGACATGAACACAAAGATTTGACACACACACACACACACACACACACACACAGACACACATATATACAAACACACATGGCTCTGACCTGTAAGAGGGGGATGAAGTCTTCTTGTTCCAGGTACGTGCAGCCCGGCTTGGCCAGCAAGTAAACAAACTTGGACGCATCGTCATAGCAGCTGTGTAACAACCTGCAGAGACAGAAAGGCCTGGTGTAGGTGTGTGTCCAGGGCTTGAGGCTGGATATTTCACCCGTAGTTCTGAATCTCTTGAACTGTCACCTAATTCTGCATCTCATTTTCTGCTGTGATGGATACGTCTGCACAGACAGTCTGCACCGAAATTTCTTTGCATTAATAAATGTTTGTAAAATGGCTAAATGTCTCCACAATCGGTCAGTCAGTGACGTCTTCAGATTGAAAATGATACCAATTGTAGACGGTAATACGATGAGAATGAGGCCGCACATGCATCACTGGATATACACCAGTCAGTCAACACTAACACCACCGGCAGGTGAACTGACCAGTACTGATTATCAGCCACAGCCCAGTAAACTGGTGACTGGATCACGAGGACCCAAGGCTCAGAAAAGCCAATGCAGCACAAATCTGTGGAAAATGTTCATGCTGGCTGTGATAGAAAGGCACTAGAACACCCAGTGCACCACAGATCCCAATCCAAGCTCGATGTGATGCCAGTTCGATCCACAGAGGCCCCGTCCCACATCCCAACCAAAGGAACCTCTGCAACGTCCTGGAGCCAGACATCACAATGCCCCACCAAATGCCCTGTGAAGCCACACCCCAAGGGGCCAGGGCCACCCCAGAGGCAAATGAAACCCAAAACCTGCTTTTAAATGTTAATGTTTTTATTGTTATGGCTGATATCTGCATCTGCTCCTACGTACACTTCGTATTGTTCATGAAGGTTTGGATCGAGACAGCTAGCTCTCAGCATTCAGCTAATTAGCAATTTTGAGAGATCAGGAACAACACTGGTTGTGGTTAGCATCAACTAATGTTTTCCCAAAAATAATTACTGGTACTCTGGGTGACTTATAAATGGTACCTACAGTATGGGATGAAAGAAATTAACTCTCTGTTGTCATGGCGAAATGGCCTGATGTACCATTTAGTGGTCGTTTCTCCGCTAGGAACACAATAAGAAAGCCTCCTCGAAGCGAGTCATGCTTACAGTATATACTGTTTACCTTCTTGTGTAAAATCCACGGGATGGCCAAAGAATCCATTTCTGAGTTTCAGGTCTAACCACACCATCTTAATGATGGAGCTTTAAATCCTTCAGATGTTAAAAAAGGTTTGAAGATGAGTATGTACAGTACATAAAGCTTAGTGCGTAGACATGCAGTAAGTATAGTCCTGACTTTAAGTAGCAGAAATATAAGCTCTCTAATTAAATTCAATTTAGTTGTATTTATATAGAGCTTTAAACAGCGGTCATTGCCAGAAAAAGTCACAATGTAATCTTCATTCCTTTTCCTTGCTGTAAGTGCTGTCTCGTTACAGAACACGTCCATTTCAGTAACAGCAGCGGCCGTAGTGCCATCAAACCCCATGAACACCGCATCCATCTTGGTGACAGCTAGCTCTCGGATGCCTTTCACCATCGGGGCCGGCGAACGTAGCACACGTATTCTACCTTGTGAGATGCCTCACATAAAAACATTTGGTAACTGTAGATTGATAGTCCAAGGAAATCTAGATCAGATTTCGGAAAAGTCTCGGGCCAGGTCACCTGTAACAGCGCCAAATCCAGGTTTGGGATCACTCTGTCAAAACGATGGTGATAAAGATAAAGATTTCTGCAGCATTTTTGCAAAATATCCTCAGACATACAGGAAGCTTAAGATGTTAGAGAGGCAACCCGTCTGGTGAAAAGGTCAGAAACATCTAGTTTGGGACTCTTTGGTTAATATTTTAGCTTGTTCAAGTCCGGATTGTCAGGACACAGAGCCAACTAACTTAATGCACGTGTTGAGTGAGGACACACGGATGTGCTTAAGGAGATAAAGTTGTAGCATGAGATTCGATTTGCTTATATAATGTAAAGTGTTGCTCAGAAACAGTCCTGGGAATCTTTCGGTCATCAAACTTGGCATGTTTTTGTCACTCAGCTGTAACATGATTAACCATGGCTTTTGATATTTGTATGATATTTGTGTCAACTTGTAGGCCCTAGCATCTTCACTTCTTCAGCTAAAATTTGTGAAGATCCAGTTACATGTGAGGAGTCGTTCAAGTCAAGCCATGAACTACAGGAGTTCCAGGGAGGCCAGGGTTTCTGATGTGAAGCACACAAGCTCACATCTACACAAAGGTCCAGATAAATGAATAAAATGATTTAATGGCTACAAGAGTTAGCTTTTAACGCTTGACTGGTTTATAGCTACAAATATATGGTTCACGTCCAACGTCGCTGAACTACAGGCTGTTCTCTGTTCTCAGTTTATCTGTTATGACACAGAACTTTTTCGGGTTTTTCTGTAACCATTGCCACATGTACAGTATCTAGGTTTGATATTTATGATTAGAACACCATGTCTGATCAAAACACGTTATAAAACTCTGAGTGAACATATATATTCTGTATTATTGTATTATTCAAGGCATGAATCACTAGATTAATATATCAAAAGTATGAAACTATATAAAACTATAAAAAGTTTATATATAAAACCTTTGGCATAATGTTGCAATGTTGCAAGATGTATTAATATTTGGATATGTTATGAATTAAGAAGTCCACCCACTTAACCTTTGGATCAGTTATTGATTTGAGGTAGCGTTCAGGGTTTACTCACTTTCGCCACGTGGCGATAAATGAATGGACAGAGACGAAGCCAGTCCTCTCTCCTCCTGCACAGTTAAACATCGCGGCCTTCCAGTACAGCGGACACCCGCATGCCTGCGTACAAATCACACGTACGGATCGTAATATTTATTTCAGACCTAATGACATTTTCACAGTAAACACCTGAATAATGTCGTTACAAGAGAATCTTTGGCTAATTCCCGGTCACCTTGGCGATCTTGCCCATCTCGTAGATGTCGGCCTTCTCCTCCTGCAGCTTAGCGAAGGCCGCCTCGATTTTCGCTATGGCCTCGTCAAAATTAACACTGAGGTTTGGGAGACCCGTGGGAAAATAAAAACGTGGAATGTTAACGGAGGGAGGAGGTGGTGCAGGTGGGGGAGGAGTGGGGGAGCGAGGGATGGGAGGAGGAGGAGGAGGAGAGACGGGTTTCTTCTCCGGCTGAATCTAGAAAAAGAGGTGCAGAGAAAGAGAGACTGGGTTACATCAGGGTTCAGGTAATATTTTCCAAGCGTGCCTACTTTGCTTGTTTTTTTTGTTGTTTTTTTCAAAATCAACTAACTGGCATTTTCTGTATTATTCATGATTCATGGTCAAGTGTCTTAGCTGGAATCTATGTAGAAGATAAACCTTCTTTAAATATTTAACACAAACATTTTTTGTTTATAATTTATTTTCATTTGAATAATAAATTCATGCACTTGTGCGAATGTAATAAATCATATATGCAGATATAATCTGAAAGGTTTCATAACTTGAATGATGAGAGACTAATGCTGTTGGTGAAAGTGAAACTTGAAACCCAACTACAGAGGAAAACATAGAACTGATCGTTTTAACTGATTATCAACGCAGCAGAAAAGTCTTTTAACCCTCCTTTTTAACGCTGTTTAGAATCGTCTATTAAAGCTTCGCCCGCCACCCAACTGATCTACTGTAAAAAGAAAAACATCAGCATTCGACGTGTTGCGCAGTTTATCCTCGTCATCGCAATGTTTAAATGATAAAGAACGATGATACGTTTCCTCACCTACAAATGAGATCTGTTACTCAAAGAAACAGGTTTATAAACATCATATTCAAGAAATAAATGATGGATCACAGTCACACACTGATCCATACGGATACAGATATTACATTTAAGTTTGTTTGTTTTGGTTTTTTTTAGTAAAGAAGAAGAAGAAGAAGACAAGACTCTGTAGTATTCCATGGTTGGTCCTGATGGCGGGTGGAAATGAGCGATGAGAGATGCCAGGTGGGTTTAATGGGACACCACTAACGTTTTTCATTTAGTTTATCATGAATAATAATCTACCCCTACAAATAGGAGTCTCGGCTCCTCTATAACAGTATAATAATATGGTATAATACTAAAACACTGTAAGATCGTGTAACAATGTAGCATTATTACTGAGCGCTATGAACTGCAATGAAATGTAATACCATAATGCAATATGCAGTGTAACACAGTGTAATAATACGATGCCAATGTAAAGCTGTAACAGTATACAGTAATTACACGTAAGAATGTAACGGAATGCAGATTTATAACAGAAAGTAAAACTGTCACGTAGTACAGTATAACACTGTAATGCAATGCAACTGTAACACAAAGTAACAGTGTAACACTGTATCACTGCAATTCCATGTAATAGTGTAACTCAAAGTAGAAAATGAACAGATTGGAACACTGCAACATAATTATGTAACACGCCAATGTACTTTAACACTGTAACAACTATTTAACAATGTTACACTGTGTGACACGATGTAATGGAATGTAACGGTATGTTACAGTGTAACTGTAGATAAAGCAGTAGATAAATTGGAATGCAATGCAGCAGGTCAGTACAACGTAATGCTTTAATGCAAAACAGCATCACCTCGTGCACCTGTACAGTGCAGTACCAGTGCAATACTACAATGTAACATCGTCACATATAACACAGTGTAACAGTGAAATACAGCGTAACAACGCAGAGTTCGATATTCTACACCTGACATCCTAGAACCCTGCTGGTTAGAATGAACAGCACTCATCACTCATCACTGTATTAGTGCACTAGACTGATTTGGAACCCGGGAAAAGATTGCACTATGAACAATAATTAGGAACACTACATCAGTGGTAAGTAAACATTTGAGCCACTATACAGTACATATGTGTGCACACAGACTGTACATAACCCTGACTGCACAGAGACACTGCACGCTGGCAGACCAAGGTGTTTCAGGACAGGGACACTACATACGAGGAGACAATTGAGTGTTACTGCCCCATTACAAACTGCATAAGATGTCTACTGTAAAGATGTGTGTGTGTGTGTGTGTGTGTGAGGGCAAGGATGCTGTTTTGGTCTTTAAGCATGGCATGCACACACTCTGATTACTAATTCACACTCCGGACACCTCGGGTTATTCACAGCTGACAGCGAACTCGCAATTCTGTCTCTCCAAGGACCAACACGCATCAAGGGTAAATATCTGCTCGCTTAAAGGCCACAGGCAGGTGTGTATCGCGCCACACACTCGACAGAGTTACTGAACCAGTGGTTCTATTAAACGAATTCGGTTTGGAGAAAATGTAACACACACTCACACACACTCAGCAAGCAACCTTTTAAAGATGAAGCTTGAAAACACGAAAGGTCACAATTTAGCAAGCTAGCATACAGCTAGTTAGCATGTTGTACACAATAATACGGTCATATAGACCAAAAAAATGAGAGAACCATAAGGAACCTCATAATTTCCCCATTAATGGTAATTTAAATGTGCACCAGTTGCTCGTCCAGTGTTTATGGGGTCTGTAACAAGTAAAAGACTTCCTGCAAATCCTCCAATAAAATATGAGCACGTTCCAGGCTTTCCAGCGGAACACTAAACACACACAACCAGAATTCAACAGCACTGAGGTATGGAAAGAATATTATGTTATGAAGATTCTGAGATCTAAAACACCTTCTAGCCGGGTGTGTTTAAATAACGTCACGTAGAATGATCTACAAAGGGAAATAGCAGACAGGAAGCAGCACATTTATCATGATTTCAAGTTGTTTCTGATGGACTTTCTTGGAAATCACCTGAAGACCTAGAGGCGTAAAAAGCTGGTGCGTGGTGTTGATAAGGACCAGGATGAAGATCTGAAGAAGCCCCTCAGATGAACGAACGAAGCGCTTTTTAACCTCAGCAGGTTCAATTAACATGAGGTTTATTTTCGGGCTCTTAGGATCTAGTTGGAGATTAACTTGGTTTAACTAAAGTGACTGAGCCCATTTCCAATCATCAGGTGCTTCAGGTCCTCATCAGAACTTGGAATGGTGGAGTCATAATGAGTCTTAATGAGAGTTTCTTTTTGAGCAATACTGGACTTTTATCAGGATGCTCCTCGCTTTGATATGGCTGCTCCTGTAAGCCAATCAGAACACACTTATACTCTCGCACTT
The DNA here is from genome assembly GCA_013621035.1 of Clarias magur. Classification (NCBI taxonomy): domain Eukaryota; kingdom Metazoa; phylum Chordata; class Actinopteri; order Siluriformes; family Clariidae; genus Clarias; species Clarias magur. The sequence goes on from QNUK01000584.1 coordinate 263,621, forward strand.
AAACCCACCGCGTTTTTACAAAACAAACACTGATTAATGTTTAATATCTGATGAAATTGAAACAGCACTTGTTAGTGCACTTAGACCGGACGGTATTGAACACAACAGCTGTGACTGAGGACATTGCTGCCCCCCCCCCCCCCCCCCGTACACCACATTCACTCGGACACTGTATTCCTGTCGCCCCTATTAATAGCCGTGTTGGTATCTGCCTGTGAATAGTTTTGTCTTCCCCGGCATGTGCAAGTTAGCCGCGATGTGTGTGTGTGTGTGTGTTTTGATTTATTTTATTTTATTACTAGACTGACCTGCGCTCGCTGGAAAGATTTAAGCCTTTTCTTGAAGCGTGATGGCAAGACAAAGTCACAGCCTCGTGCCAAAAACTCCAGCTCCCCCCGCAGGTCAGGGTCTTCCCTGAGCGAAGAGTCTTTTATCATCATGGTTGCAAAGTCCAGTGATAGATCAATCGAAGTCCGATCGTCCAAAGTGCTAAAACAAACTCCAAAGTCCTCTGTGACTTCCGCTTTAGAAGGTTGTAGGCCACGCTCTACAGCCCTCCTACGAATTTGCCTTGTCCCCTCCACCCTACACGCTAACACACACGCTCTTCAAAAACTCTGGTTGCAAGCTCCTGCCCACACACTCCCACCTTCAAGATCTGAACACATGGAGGGATTCCTGGAGAATCGGAAGCTAGCAGGGAAGCTCAGGAGCATCGCCGCAGCAAGACGAGGCCTTCAGGCTTCTTCCTGCTTTCTCACAAACACAAAAACACTACTCGTGCACAAGTGCACCACCGGTGGATCCCAACTGTGCGAAACATGACCCTAGCGAGGGTCTGAATCCCAGACGAGTCCCTGATCTCAGCCTGCTCTGTCCTGACAAGCACAAGAGGGGACAGAAGGGTGGGGTGGGGGGCAGCTGTGTCAGATATCTCTGTGCCTGGATCAGCAAAGGTGCATTATGGGAAAGGGAAGGGAAAGGAAGCCCCCTCTCACCCCCCTCTCACCCCCCCCCCCATCCCTGACCAATTTAGAGCGTCAAAGTTAAGAACGCAGAAGAAGCACAGGTGGCATGTTGATCCGGACTTTGTTTATGCACTCAGAGTACAGAGAGAAAAGCAGCACTGAGCTTCAGTGGGTTCACAGGGGGCAGTTTAGGAACGGTCAGGCAAAGTGGACATGGAGTTGCAGGGGGGAGGTGGGGGGAAGTAAAAGATTAATACTAATTGTGACCCTGAAGGGTCCTGGGAGAGAGGGGCCATTTTTGGGTTTGGGAGCCCAAAGTGGACATGATTTGGGGTGAATCCACCAGTGCCAGGCAGTTAAGGCCTATTACCGTACTAAAGAGTCAAAAGATGATTTGCAGTTTATACATTTATCAGGTCTACCATTAAATCTGAATCTTTGATCTGTAAGATTAAAAGTCTGGCCTTCAAGTCTGTCCATCAAGTTTTCTACAGTTTTTTTTAGTTTCCAAAGGAGCTTGAATAATGTCCATCCTTTATAGACAGGCTGGCCGGGAGGTATAGGTCGAGGTATAAATATATATATGGTATATGGTATCTTTATGACAGCTAAAGATACGTGGATACGAACAGACAGGTAGTGAGAGCTAGAGCTAGGAAGTATAGATTAGTATATACACATGGTATGGACAAAAATATATAAATTAACACACTCATCATAAAAATGGATATCAGGTCATTATCAGCAGAATGATTGCGCAAACACATATTTAACAGAAAAAAACAATAATTTGGAGCACAAACGATACACACAGCCATTTATTTCAGTGGTACTGGAAGTCCTGAAATGGCTTTTGATTTGCTTTGGCTTTTGAGTCCAAGGAGCTCAGTGCAGATCTGAGAAAGAGGAGGGTAGCTTTACAGCATCTCTCACAGCCATTTCTGAACAACTGCAGATTCCAAGATCGGTTTAAACTGCTGTTCGTGGGAACAAGTTACTGGGAGGTGGAGCCACTATGCCCAGGTCTGGAAGAAGATCCAATCTGTCCCCCTCAGCTGGCTGGATGGTGAGGAACATCTCAGGAAACACCAAGGCAAGGGCCTGCATGAACTGGAAGCTGCTGGAACACCAGTGTCGCCACTGGCTTCCATCCAGAAACTGCACCCCTTCACACTCACTACGTGTGTTTGCAGCACATTTTTCCTTTGCCCATGTGTAAGCAAATAGACAAAGAAAAGGCTTTCTGGAGAAACGTTTTGACCAGATGAGGCCAACCTCCAGAAAACTGTAAGCATGGTGGGGGTAGCATCACACTCTGGGGCTGTTTTACTGCCAGTAGAACTGGTGCACTGCACAAACTACATGGAATCTTTATGGAGGACAACAATCTCAAAATTCTTCAACAGAACCATCCACTAGACTGTTGACACCTGTACATAATTAGGATCCCAACAAGACAATGACCCCAAACATACATAACAGCTGGTTACGGAATGGATAAACATTGGGGAGTCTTGAATCTTTGGGAAATTTAGGTTTAAAAGTCTGTGTGAGGAAACCAAGAAATTTAATCGAATGCTACCAATTCTCCCAAAAAGAGAGGGCACATATCCAACCAGAATTCTGCCAGATGCTTGCTGATCCCAAACCCAAAACTGCCATCAGATTCATGTTCATGAAGAGGGTCCATACACTTCTGGCCACAGGAGCACCTAGACAGGTGCAAACACAGAGGTATAGACAGATACGAAAAGTTGTAGATAAGAAGGTAGATGAAGACAGGTATAGAAATACAGATGTAGTGCCCTCTGGTGGTGCTGTGTGTTTAACATGTTGCAGGAACGAAGCAGAACCATGTTTTATGTCCTCAGTTGCCTATTTTATGCAGAGACACAGTGGATAACACACCCTAAGGAACTTTAATGCTTTTGCATAACTCACCCCAACCCCCTCATCCCCTCCACACACACCGACACCCATATACTCGACCCTCCGAACCCTCACCAGCATGCTCTGGTCTTGCAGCACTTCTCCTCTTTCTTTTCAGTTGTATAAATAACTCTGTGTACAGCAGGCCTCCTGACATTTCAGCTGCACATAGCTATCCCAGAATTCCCTGCTCTGCTGCCCCGACTCCCCGGCAGCTGTTCAACAAATATCAAACGCTTCAGATTCCAGGGAAGTGAATCTCGCCACGTTTGACGCCATCGGGCAGATCAGCAACCACGGAAACTCCGCGATCAGCTTGTCTGAGTAACAAAAGGTCTACGAACAAAAGTTAACAATGTTCATACAGGAATTAATTAGCCAATCAGGAGTCTTACACACATACGATTCATCGGTTTACTTGGTTTTATTCTTTTGTACATCACCCTTCAAGCTAAAAACTCGGCTAGTCTGTAATAATACGCTAACAATTCTTTACAAACTAACCCTCCTGATTTAAATGCCAGAATCCAGTTAATCCAGTGAAAGTTAAGACAATTGCTAGTAATTAAATCCAATATACAGCGAAAAAATTCAATTAAAATAATAATAACAATAATTCTGCGCCCCCTGGTGGTGACAACGTCAAACTACCCCCCACCGCCACCCCCCAACCTGAGAACTCGCACTGTGCTAAGGTTAAATGAAGACATTGGGAATTTAATGATTACAAAACGTTTTGGGTTGCATCTCAACCTCCACCGACATGTTTAATGAATGTTTAGTCTACATTTACGGCATTTGGCCCAGAGCTCTGTCCACGGTCAGAATAGAGCATAAATTGCTAAAACATCTGTTGCTTAATCTGCTGAATGGCTTATTAATAGACACTCGCACCCCCTCACCCCCTCACCCCCCTCTGCCCACCTCTTCTTTCTATGCAGGACAAACAATTTCTCACATGTCATGTTAAAACAGCGTGAGACTCCAGTAGGCAGGCGTGTAGAGACACCAAGTGACAACAATTAGCATTAATATAAAATCCTACTTCAATGTCGGCGTAACACACAGTCCATGTTTATGTGTGTTTGATGTGACAGTTCACTGGGACGTGTTCCAAATGGCAAAGGCTCCCTATTCCGTACACTGGAGGATCATGTGCACTAATATGGGCCTGTTAGAGCAAAGATCTCATCTATAATATCAAGTGTAGTGTAGAACCGTAACTGTAACTTTACTTACTAGAACTTACTTTAGTCAAGGTGTTGATTAGTTGTCTATAACAGCAGCTCTAAAGGTAGCGACGGTTTATATGAATGCACTCGCTCTGATACGTTAACGTCTTAATAGTAACCGCTTGTTCACCAGCACATACACCGCACACTTGGCGTAAAAATGTGCGGCTGTTAGGATGGTGAGGTTTTTATGTTTGTGTAACATCAGTGGAAGGAGTCTCTACAAAACTGGAACTTTACATTTTGTCACATCTTCCAGACAGAGGACTTTATGCTTCTTTCCGGTTTCTCAGGACGTGTCCACAATAAGTCCCCGAGGACTCTCGTCCCCAGTCATGGCTGATACAGTAGGAAGACATGTGAGAGTGTCGCTTTTGACATTCTTTCCTGAAATATCAATGATATTAGGCAAGAATGAGCAACTGTAACCAAGAACAAGCAATTTCCCTTTGGGATCAATAAAGTCCTTTAAATCTTGAATCTTGAATTGAACATCACAAAGATTAACTTCCTTTTTTCTTTTCTTCTCTTGTGTTTAATGGTCTCACACAAACCAAGTAGGTGCATACTGCCACCTGCTGGATCAGAGAGTGAAAATGAGCAGGTGAACCTGAGCACGGAGAAAAATAAAAATAATGTGAACGCTGGCCAGCGGGGGAGGAGGCGGGGAGCAATCGTTCATGGGCCCGGTGCAAATCAATCGTACCTAATGTAACAACACCCTGAGTCAGAAATCAAGCTGCAATTTTTTTTGTCTTATTAAATTCAAGTGAGAGAATAAAGAGTGAGAGTGAGTAGGGAATGAGCGTCTATAGCTACTATAACATCGCTGATAACAGAAACTACATCATGGAAAATGTTAACTAAATAAAAAGTACAACATTGTTCTTTTCTAAATGAATCCATTGTTATCGGTGCAGAGAATCCATGGTACAAGAGAAATAAAACGTGAGCGCGTGCTGTGATAGGAAAAAATGTACAGGATCTTTACTTCACACTTGTCATATTTCCTGCTCTTGTTACTATGGTTACCAGAGTTAGACTCCTCCCTGGTCATACATAAACACAGACACACACACACATCTCATTCCTATTCCTGCTTAGCATTCCTGTGCTGCTATTCTCATTACTTATGGGTAAAAATAGCAAAGAACAGCTAGCATGCTAACTTACTATAGATTTGTTACCAGCATCATAGTTACACAGTAGTTAGCATAACAACTGACATGTGCATCTTTCAGCTCATTAACTCTCTTCACCTTCACTCTTAATATTGATAATAATGCTAATATTCTGTATTATGGATAAAATTTAGCATAGCATAGAGTGTTAGTGTGCTTAAGCTATGATGTTTTTATAATCAATCTTATGATGTTTAGAATTTTTTATTACTAAAACTAGCATTCCGCAGATGGAATAACTAGCATGAAGAACGACTAATCAGAGGGCATTATTAGCATCCTGTACGTTCTGTTTTTTAAAAAATCAATCCAGCAGAAAAGAAACTCTACCAACATTAAATGAACTAGCATGCTAATATGCAGCCATCCTGGCAGTAGGGCTTGTTAGCAGGAAGGCGAGGTGAGCTGAGAGGATTGGGACGCGGCCCAGATGAGCGTGGGACACGCGAACAACAACGTTTTCATTCCTGCCTCTCAGTTGCACAGTTTCTGAATGCCATCAGCTCAGAGTCAACGGCGGCTTCTGACAAACCTCAGCTCCATGAGCGGGGGAGTCGCGGAACGTGTGTCACTAGGGACTGTGGAAAGGTCAAAGGTCAACCCAGAGCTGCTAGCCAACACGAGTAATTTTGTGTAGTTGTGTTGCCAGTGAAGCTTCATTCAGCACTGGCGTGAGAGAGCTGATTTACACTCTGACAAGTGTGTGTGTGTGTGTGTGTGTGTGTGTGTGTGAGAGGGAGAGAGAGAGAGAGTAGAACTAATGACTAATAACTTCCAAACACAAAGAGGAATTTCATCAACATAAAAAAAAAAAAAAAAAATCAGATACAGACTGTTAGATAAAGAGACAGGCAGGAGAAGAGACAGACAGGTACAGACGGTCAGGGAGAGACAGACACTTACAGACAATTACACACAGAAAAGTGGAGAGACAGACAGAGAGAGAGACAGACAGACAGACAGTTATTGACAGTATAGAAAGACTGGAAAGTTACAGACAAATGTTAATGAAAAACGCAGACAATCAGAGACACAGACAGAAGTTTTGAATGATAAACAGAAAGGCAGTTACATACTGACAGTCAGAGGTAGACAGACAGTTGTGACATTAGGGCAGACAGTTTAAGCAGACATGAACAGAGAATAAAAAAAATAGTAAACAGGCAGAGAGAGAGACAGACAGACAGTTAGAGGGACAGACTGATGAAAAGACAAAGAAAGAATGGATAGATGGATAATAGAGGCAGACAGACAAGTTAAAAAACAAACAGACAGTTACATCCAGTAACAAAGACAAGTAACAGTCTGTATAAAGACAGACAGACAGTTGTACATAACAATAATAGATCAAATGCCAGTCCAGCTCCTCTTGCCCCGCCCCTCCTTAATCAGCAGGCATGTCTTATTATTTAGACCCTGCCCATTCTGCCACGCCTCCTGAGCCATAAATACAGAAAGAGTTTCTAATGTGCTGGTTATTTTTGCACCAGGTACCAGGCAGACTACACACACACACACACACACACACACACACACACACACACACACACAGACGTCTATCTGTATAAAGTTATGTGTGTGTGTGTGTGTGTGTGTGTGTGTGTGTGTGTGTGCCCTACAGCTGTCACAGCTTTATACTGTGTCTGTTTCAAAATCACAGCAGTGTGTGTGTGTGTGTGTGTGATAATATTACAGCTGGGTGTATTTCAGTTTATTGTTATTAAACCTGTGTTTACGGAATGAATAACGCTAACCAGCACCAGTCTTTACCAGCAGGGGGAGACAAAGTACAAGTCTCAAACTCTATACCCTACATCCTTTTTTATTCATTTACGTTTAAAATATTAATGTTTAACTTATTTATTAGACGCAGTATAAAACAGTCTGAACATATAATGTACTATAAAATACCATCTTCTTCTTCTTCTTCTTCTTATTATTATTATTATTATTATTAGTAGTAGTATAATTATTATTCATTTAGAGCAGGTGTAGTTGTTCTTCTGCACCACTAGAGGGCAGACAGTGACCGCTTGTAAAAGCTAATGCTCTACTGAGAGACGCTTGAGAAGAAAGTCTCATTTTTCCCGCCTGCTGGACCCTGGTGCATCAATCTGTCGGAGCTGCTAATTGCTAACATGCTAACACGCTGCTGTCAGTAGTAACACGACACCCTTTCCTGAATAAGTTAGTTTATGACCTGTAGGTGTGGCCTTACCTCTGACATCATTATCATTAGCTTTTACATGCTAGTAAATAACTAGCTTAGCTTTCCTTATGTTTTATATAATTATAGCTGGGCTTGTACGCTAATCTGTGTTCAGCTATAAAGACAGGCAGAGAGACAAAGACACAATCAGGCAATAAGAGAAAACAGACAGTGAGGGAGACAGACAGATGGACAGGGACATAGGTACAGACAGATGGACAGGGACATAGGTACAGACAGACAAGCAATGAGACAGACAGACAGTGAGAGTGAGCTAGAGATTTTAGGAACTAATAGAGAGACAGCCAGGTTTTTAAAAAATAAATAAAAAAAATAGAGTGAGAAAGAGACAGACAGGTACCTTTTTCCCTCTCACTGTCTTTTTATCTCTCTCTATAGATTCAAGATTCTTTGAGACAGAGAGAGAGAAAAAGTTTTCTTGTTTCCAAAATGCAAAAGTGAGTTTTCATCCTAAAATGTAGCATTTCACAAATGTCTGTCGTCTCTCTCTCTCTCTCTCTCTCTCTCGCAGAGTTTGGCTTCAGTCTGCAGTATGACATCATTTCCTGTCTGTGATGATGTAATGTTGCCGTTCTGACCGTGTGACCGCGTGTGAACGAGCACGATGAATAAATAAAGACCAGAGTGTGTCTGTTTATACACATACACACACACACAGATGCACAGAAATGCATCTTTGCTCGTCTGTCTTTAAGCCCAGAGAGAAACAGAACACTAACACTGTTGTTGTCATAGCTACTGATCTCCGCATGTAGACTCTGTCACGCAGTCACAACTCTCAGGACTTCAGCACTCGGCACTTTCATCTCCACCTTCAGGTCCTTGCGCTAATCCCGAGCAAGAGATAGCGAGATAAACGACAAAATGCTTCAGTCATCACATCTTTACGCTTTAGTAACCGCTTATGATAACGGTTCCTGCCTCAGCGAGCACATCTCCACTCTACACTGCCACCATGACTTATTTATACACACGTTAAAGCACTGGGCCTCTGCGTGACCCTCTGGACTGATCCTGATGCCATAGTGAATAGTGCTAAAGCTGTATCGTATCAATAACCATGAACTGAACTAAATGATCAGCTGATACTGAGTCTGATCAGCAGGGCTCGGGTTTTTATTTAGGACCGCTTTAAAATAATTAAGTGTACGAAGTACAAAACTCTCAGCACTGGCTCATTCTAGTGGTAACGATAAGCAGTAAGATGTTAAAACAACCTTTTTAATGGACAAACCACACCTTCTATGTTATGATTGGCTGCAAGACTTCAGTCTCATGTATGATTGCTTAGATCTCACAGATGAGCAATTACAATAAACAATAAACAAAGCACAATCCAGCGCTGCTCATCCACCGGCACTGATGCAGTAAACTGGGTGTGGTTTATCTAGTCTACATAAGTTATCTATGAATGTGAATGAACCCTTTAATCACTTACCTACGCTTAACTCCCTGGACTGAATGAATTACTGACTCAGTGCTTGATGCTTGATGAGTCACTTGCCTGAACCTTTAAATGACTGACTTTTTATTAACAGTCTGGACTTGAATACTTGAATCAGCGACCCTGCATTTGACTATAAGAACAGAGCACACAGACTCGTTCTGCTGAGGAGGCCGAGGTCTTTGGGAGCGCTACTGAAGACCTTGTTTGACTCTGTGGTGGCACCAGACATCTTTTACGAGTGTTCTTCTGGTGCAGCAGCGTCTCTACTGCGGACAGGAAGAGACTGGACAAGCTGATAAGAAGGCCGGCTCAGTTCTGGGGATTCCCCTGGACAGTGTACGGGGGGGGGGGAAGCGAAGCTGGGATCATTACTGGAGAACCACTCTCACTCCCAGTAGGAAACCGGTTTGTCTCTGAGCAGCTCCTTCAGATCTGAAGGAGCGCTATCGAAGGTCTTTTCTCCTGCCGCTATTAGACTGGACAGTCAGAGCTGCTCCCAGTGAACCAGTCACCGTAACATGCACGCTGTCCTTACCGTTATTACAATATCTTAAATTTTATAATATAGTTGCAATATCTTATAATATGATTTTTTTTTTTTTTGCAATAGCAATAATGGACCATTTTAAACTGTTCAATATTATATTACCTATTATATTACCTCATTTGACTGAGTAACTGTTTTGTATCTCATCTTTTCTTTGGACTGAATATTTGAATCACGGACTCTGCACTTGACTCCCTGGCCTGAACACCAGAGAGAGAGAGAGAGAGAGAGAGAGAGAGACAGCAGGATGATTAATGGGAGGTGCTGCACTCGCGGTTCCAGCCAGGGCTTCCCCATCTCCATGGCGATTAAGTGCACTTCCTGACAGGTGTAGTGGGTCAGTTCTCACTGTCAACACTGTGTGAAGAGGCGCCGTGAGGGGATAATTCACAACCCTGCTCTGAGTGTAGCATCAGACACAGATTAAAAGAAAGAAAGAAGGAAAGAAAGAAAGAATAGTAATAGAAAAAGAGTGAGTGTCATCAAAGCTCCTTGTGGCTCTCCGCTGTAACACTTTATTCTAAATAGTTGTGCAAAACAGAGATAGATGTGGAGAAAGGCAGACAGACAGAAGGGTGGAGAGAAGGACAGGCGGACGACTCAATACAGATTCAGTTTAGAGGGGAGGACAGTTCACCATCACACACACGCACACACACACGCACATGCACATACACACACACACACGCACATGTGCCATGCACTGACTCTGAGTGTGTGCGGCTTCAGTGTTTATATCGCTGATTGGCTGGGTTGCGTTAACGTTCCCCCACACAAGCTCCGTTTTCCCCACGGCGTCACTCAGTCTCTTAGTGAAATGCCACAGCAGGATGGGGGAGTGAAAACACACATGTGTGTACACACACACACACACACACACACAGATTTTGCTGGACACTCATAAATCCAAAACAGAGTCTCAGCTAACTTTGACCTTAACTAGGTGTGTGTGTGTGTGTGTGTGTGTGTGTGTGTGTGTGTGTGTGTGTGTGTGTTTTGGTGTAAAAGGGGAGCTGCGCTCACTAAAAGCCTTCCTCTGATGAGTGTGATGGCAACATCATAAATAGCGAGCTGTAGATAGCAGGCGGGTGTCGGCTTACAGACTTAACACGTGATGGCAGAGATTACCACAGAGAGAGTGAGACAGGACAGAGAGTGAGACAGGACAGAGAGTGTGAGACTGGAGAGAGTGAGTAAGACACTACAGAGAGAGACAGACAAGACGCAGAGAGACTGGAGAACGTGAGTTTGGAGATAGTGAGACTTGAGAAAGAAAGTGACAGACAGAAAGTGAGACGAGAGAAATAATAGAATAAGAAAAAGAGAGAGAGAGAGAGATTAGAAGATGATAATGAGACACCTGTCTCATTATGTTATAGAGAAAAGATGATGATGATGCTGAGAGACCTGTCTCACTGTACTGTAGAGAAATGATGAGAGACCTGTCTCACTGTTCTATACAAATATAATGAGAGACCTGTCTCACTGTGCTGTAGAGAGTTGATTAAAGACCTGTCTCACTGTACTGTAGAGAAATTATGAGAGACCTGTCTCACTGTTCTATACAAATATAATGAGAGACCTGTCTCACTGTGCTGTAGAGGGTTGATTAAAGACATGTCTTACTGTGCTGTAGAGAGATGACGAGAGACCTGTCTCACTGTACTATACAGATATAATGAGACCTGTCTCACTGTGCTGTAGAGAGATGATTAAAGACCTGTCTCACTGTGCTGTAGAGACATGATTAAAGACCTGTCTCACTGTGCTGTAAAGAGATGACGAGAAACCTGTCTCACTGTACTGTAGAGAGTTGATTAAAGACCTGTCTCACTGTACTGTAGAGAGTTGATTAAAGACCTGTCTCACTGTACTGTAGAGAGTTGATTAAAGACCTGTCTCACTGTGCTATAGAGAGATGACGAGAGACCTGTCTCACTGTGCTGTAGAGAGATGACGAGAGACCTGTCTCACTGTGCTGTAGAGAGATGATTAAAGACCTGTCTCACTGTGCTGTAGAGAGTTGATTAAAGACCTGTCTCACTGTGCTGTAGAGAGTTGATTAAAGACATGTCTCACTGTGCTGTAGAGAGATGACGAGAGACCTGTCTCACTGTTCTATACAAAAATAATGAGACCTGTCTCACTGTGCTGTAGAGAGATGATTAAAGACCTGTCTCACTGTGCTGTAGAGAGTTGATTAAAGACCTGTCTCACTGTGCTGTAGAGAGTTGATTAAAGACCTGTCTCACTGTACTGTAGAGAGATGACGAGAGACCTGTCTTACTGTGCTGTAGAGAGTTGATTAAAGACCTGTCTCACTGTGCTGTAGAGAGATGACGAGAGACCTGTCTCACTGTACTATACAGATATAATGAGACCTGTCTCACTGTGCTGTAGAGAGTTGATTAAAGACATGTCTCACTGTGCTGTAGAGAGATGACGAGAGACCTGTCTCACTGTTCTATACAAATATAATGAGACCTGTCTCACTGTGCTGTAGAGAGATGATTAAAGACCTGTCTCACTGTGCTGTAGAGAGATGATTAAAGGCCTGTCTCACTGTGCTGTAGAGAGATGACGAGAGACCTGTCTCACTGTGCTGTAGAGAGATGACGAGAGACCTGTCTCACTGTACTGTAGAGAGTTGATTAAAGACATGTCTCACTGTGCTGTAGAGAGATGATGAGAGACCTGTCTCACTGTACTGTAGAGAGTTGATTAAAGACCTGTCTCACTGTGCTGTAGAGACATGATTAAAGACCTGTCTCACTGTACTGTAGAGAGATGACGAGAGACCTGTCTCACTGTACTATACAGATATAATGAGACCTGTCTCACTGTACTGTAGAGAGTTGATTAAAGACCTGTCTCACTGTGCTGTAGAGAGATGATGAGAGACCTGTCTCACTGTACTGTAGAGAGTTGATTAAAGACCTGTCTCACTGTGCTGTAGAGACATGATTAAAGACCTGTCTCACTGTACTGTAGAGAGATGACGAGAGACCTGTCTCACTGTACTATACAGATATAATGAGACCTGTCTCACTGTACTGTAGAGAGTTGATTAAAGACCTGTAGAGAGATGACGAGAGACCTGTCTGTGTACTGTGACTGTGCTGTAGAGACATGATTAAAGACCTGTCTCACTGTGCTGTAAAGAGATGACGAGAAACCTGTCTCACTGTACTGTAGAGAGTTGATTAAAGACCTGTCTCACTGTACTGTAGAGAGTTGATTAAAGACCTGTCTCACTGTACTGTAGAGAGTTGATTAAAGACCTGTCTCACTGTGCTATAGAGAGATGACGAGAGACCTGTCTCACTGTGCTGTAGAGAGATGACGAGAGACCTGTCTCACTGTGCTGTAGAGAGATGATTAAAGACCTGTCTCACTGTGCTGTAGAGAGATGATTAAAGACCTGTCTCACTGTGCTGTAGAGGGTTGATTAAAGACCTGTCTCACTGTACTGTAGAGAGATGACAAGAGACCTGTCTCACTGTACTGTAGAGAGTTGATTAAAGACCTGTCTCACTGTGCTGTAGAGAGATGATTAAAGACCTGTCTCACTGTGCTGTAGAGAGTTGATTAAAGACCTGTCTCACTGTGCTGTAGAGAGTTGATTAAAGACCTGTCTCACTGTACTGTAGAGAGATGACTAAAGACCTGTCTCACTGTGCTGTAGCGAGTTGATTAAAGACCTGTCTCACTGTGCTGTAGAGAGATGATTAAAGACCTGTCTCACTGTGCAGTATAGAGTTGATTAAAGACCTGTCTCACTGTGCTGTAGAGAGATGACGAGAGACCTGTCTCACTGTGCTGTAGAGAGTTGATTAAAGACCTGTCTCACTGTGCTGTAGAGAGATGATTAAAGACCTGTCTCACTGTGCAGTATAGAGTTGATTAAAGACCTGTCTCACTGTGCTGTAGAGAGATGATTAAAGACCTGTCTCACTGTACTGTAGAGAGATGACGAGAGACCTGTCTCACTGTACTGTAGAGAGTTGATTAAAGACCTGTCTCACTGTGCTGTAGAGAGTTGATTAAAGACCTGTCTCACTGTGCTGTAGAGAGATGACGAGAGACCTGTCTCACTGTGCTATAGAGAGATGATTAAAGACCTGTCTCACTGTGCTGTAGAGAGATGATGAGAGTGCTGAGAGAGTTGATTAAAGACCTGTCTCACTGTGCTGTAGAGAGATGATGTCTCCTGTCTCACTGTGCTGTAGAGATAGATGTTGATAGAGAGACCTGTCTCACTGTCTGCTGTACTGTAGAGCTATGATTAGATATAATGTCTGTCTCCTGTCTCACTGTGCTGTAGAGAGATGATGACCTGTCTCACTGTGCTGTAGAGACCTGTCTCACTGTGCTGTAGAGAGATGATGTCTCACTGTGCTATAGAGAGATGATTAAAGACTTGTCTCACTGTGCTGTAGAGGGTTGATTAAAGACCTGTCTCACTGTGCTGTAGAGAGATGACGAGAGACCTGTCTCACTGTACTATACAGATATAATGAGAGACCTGTCTCACTGTGCTGTAGAGAGTTGATTAAAGACCTGTCTCACTGTGCTGTAGAGAGATGATTAAAGACCTGTCTCACTGTGCAGTATAGAGTTGATTAAAGACCTGTCTCACTGTACTGTAGAGAGTTGATTAAAGACCTGTCTCACTGTGCTGTAGAGAGATGATTAAAGACCTGTCTCACTGTGCTGTAGAGAGTTGATTAAAGACCTGTCTCACTGTGCTGTAGAGGGTTGATTAAAGACCTGTCTCACTGTACTGTAGAGAGTTGATTAAAGACCTGTCTCACTGTGCTGTAGAGAGATGACGAGAGACCTGTCTCACTGTACTGTAGAGAGTTGATTAAAGACCTGTCTCACTGTGCTGTAGAGAGATGACGAGAGACCTGTCTCACTGTGCTATAGAGAGATGATTAAAGACCTGTCTCACTGTGCTGTAGAGAGATGATTAAAGACTTGTCTCACTGTGCTGTAGAGAGATGATTAAAGACCTGTCTCACTGTGCTGTAGAGAGTTGATTAAAGACCTGTCTCACTGTGCTGTAGAGAGTTGATTAAAGACCTGTCTCACTGTGCTGTAGAGAGATGACGAGAGACCTGTCTCACTGTGCTGTAGAGAGTTGATTAAAGACCTGTCTCACTGTGCTGTAGAGAGATGTGCTGTAGAGAGATGACGAGAGACCTGTCTCACTGTGCTATAGAGAGATGATTAAAGACCTGTCTCACTGTGCTGTAGAGAGATGATTAAAGACTTGTCTCACTGTGCTGTAGAGGGTTGATTAAAGACTTGTCTCACTGTGCTGTAGAGAGATGACGAGAGACCTGTCTCACTGTACTATACAGATATAATGAGAGACCTGTCTCACTGTGCTGTAGAGAGATGACGAGAGACCTGTCTCATGTTACTCTGAGGAACAGATCGATGTGTTGCTATTTCTGCAGTTCCTGGCGCAGAACACAGCAGCATGACTAATGATTTATTCAACAGATCAGAAAGCGGACGTTTCGTCACGAGCCGGGTTTAAACTCGGACGCTGAAGAATATAAATGTTACAACTTCCATACCGCACAGGGTGCATTCCTGCTAATTCATGGAGAACTTTACACAGGAAGAGGACAATCTGTGCTGCAGAGCTTGAAACGAGTTTTTACAGACCGCTGTTGTGATGTTAGGAAACCATGGCAACAGATGCACACAGCTACAGATACACTCACCCTGATGACTTCTGGTGTCTGCTGGATGAGGATAGTAGATCCTGTGTCTCTCCCGGTGATACACGAACTCAAAGCTTTAGCAGGAGTCGCTGAAGGTACAGCTACAGGTACGGGTGTAGCTACGGGTGAAGGTCCTGGTGTGGTTTCAGGTGCAGGTGAAGGCACAGGAGCGGAACTCATTTCAGTCTTAGCCAGTGTGTCTTGAAGGAGACGCATGACCTCACGCTCTTTTGATTGAGTTCCTGTTCCAGCTCCACAATCCACCAGCTCCTGAGCAAAGCTCTCAATGCTCTCCAGAATACGTAGCAAGAGAGCACCATCGTCCTCTTCTCCAGCTCCTTCTGTGTCACGATTTGTCGGTTTGGTGGACAAAGTGGCAGGAGGATTTGGACAAAGTGGACCATTAGTTCCCGAGGAGCCAATCTGGTGCAGATTTTTTTGGTATGCATTTATCTGTCTCTGCTTTGGTGGTAGTGGAGGTTCCTTCTGAATGTTCTGTGAGAGACACTCCAAGTCCATTAGTAGTTTATCAATCTCATCTACACCTTCTCTGGTGATATGCGGAGCTGCATTTGAAAGTGTGACATGGGATGGCGTATAAGCCTGGTTACTTCCTGGTTCATTTTTGGGTGTAAAGACAATTCCATTTCGATTAAGATCAGGAAGTTGGTCAGTGGTGCCAGCACTGGGACCTGACATCATCTCAAGTCTCCTTGAAAGTTGCATGGAGTCTGAAGAACTAGTTCCCTGCCTCCTGTCTAGTGCTCGACCGACGTCTGCGTCCTCCTCAATGTACAGAGTCTCCATTGAGGTGTCTTTGGAGATACTGTTGGTGGACGAGGAGGCATCATATCGGCCAGTGGGATAATGAAGGGTGGATGGTTTGGTACTGACGGAAGAAGGGGAAATGTTGGAATACTGCAATCCATTAGAAGATGAATGAGCAGGGAGTGATACAGTGAGGCCTTGAGCAGATGTTAAACTTCCTGGGAGATCCCTGGTGCCATCAAGAGACTCTGGAGATGGGCAAGATGAAGATTTTGCCTGGACTTTTGTTGATGGAGGGGACTGGACTACATCCTCATATCGAGGAGGCTGGTCATTTCCAAAAGGAGAAAATGGCCTTTGCTGAAGTCCATGGAGAGTGTTGACCAGTTCGGATAGATCGTTGTATTCAGATCTTCCTGTTTGCCCAAGATCAAGATCAAATGGCAGCTTCTTTAGATAGCTAGAGAGTCGTGCCATCATGGTCTTGTAAATAGCGTCCGGATTTCCAGAATCGTCTCCATCTCCAGTCATGGACTTCCTCTTTATGCACTGCTTTATAATGTCTGTGCACTTCTTCAGATCCTCTGAGCACTTCAGCAGGATGTCCAAGCAAGCTTTGATGTCTTCCCCGGAAGCATTGCTGTCTGCTTTGGTCTTCTCCAGAATACGGGCAATGAGGTTCTCTTCTGTGAAGTTGTTAAGATAAAATGAGGCTGCATTGTTCAGGTTCTGCTCCAGTGAGATGCTTCGGTTCAGCTTCTGCTCATCCGGTACTGACTTCTGTGGAGGACAGTTCTCATCGTTGCCGAAGTGTCCGTAGATGACATCAAGGTCAGCAGACCTCCGGCTAAACGAGTCAGGCCTCACTTTTCTCCCTTTCCTGAAGGTCACATGACTAGACGAGTACTTCAACTTCTCGAAGGAGAACTCTTTCATCTTTCCACTGGCCAAGTTAATCGCCTCACCAGTGATGTCCTTCAGGCTCGTCGAGCTCTGGATGGCAGAGCCTTTCTTCAGTCGTGGAGTGACCTGATAATGAAAGTCCTCACCAAATCCAACATGACCGCATCCGCCATTTTCAAGCATTTTAGACACAGATTCGTGGTAGCTGAGTGGCCGATCGGTGTAGGTTTGGGAGGAATCCAGGAGCTCAGCACAGGTGCTACGATGAGCCACAGTGCAGCTAAGCCCATGTTTTATTGCTCCACATGGTCCGTTACAGTAATGCACTGTCTGCTGAACGCGTCGGTCAACTACAACACTGTTATAATAATTTATACTGCTGACCACAATGCGATATGTAGCCGCCATCTTCTGTACACATCAATAAATTAACAAAAAAAGGAATCGGTCCCAATCGAGCACAGTGATGAACAACAATACTTTTGCGGAGACTTACAGTAATAAAAGGGTTACATCAAATACTGCTGCTTCTGCTATGTTCAGGCCAAAGAACAAATGATTTCCATTAGCTGTGTCCCATCCTGAAAGCAGTAATTGTAGCATTAGCGGCGAGGCTATCCATTCCTCAGCACGAGGCCCTGTGGCCTAATGACAGGCCGACAAACTGCGCTCCAGATCATTTCTCCCCAACGGAAAACACAGAGGTCCTGCTGAGACTTCTGTCTTGATCCGTTTAACAGATGTGCTTTCCTTTTATGTGCTTGTGCTTTAAGCGCGCACTCTCTGTCTTGATTTTTCTTTCCTCCCTTTCTCTCTCTCCTCTTCCAGATAACTGGAGAGCTCAGCGAGGAACCCCTGTAAATTAAAAAGAGAGAAGATTCTCATTTAGACCAAGCAACATTACTGAAAGACAGAAAGATGACAGATGAGACACCTAGATATATAGCACAGTACAGAGTGTCAAACAAAAGACACACAGACTGACAGGCAGAGGAAGACAAAAAGGTAGAGAGAAAGAGAGACAGGTAGGCCAACCAACTAAACGGGAGACAAAAAAAGAGAAAGGCAAAAAGGAAAGCACACAGATTAGCCAAGAAACAAACAAAGATAAAGACTGATAAATAAGCAGAAACAAAGAGGAATTTATACACATTCACATGTAAACAGACACATAGATAGACACAAAGAAAGAAAGAAAGAAAGAAAGAAAGACAGAAGCACAGACATATAGATAGATGGATAGACAGACAGATACATAGACCAGTTATTAGAGAGAGACACAGACATATGGATGGATGGATTGATGAATAGATAGACAGACAGACAGGCAGATAAACACATAGAAACAATAGATTGACTAACAGATTCCAGTCAACAGTGGAAGGCCAAATGAAGTGAGTTTATATATTCTTTTGTGGGGTTTTTGCATTTAGTAAAGACAGAAAGCAGACGTTAAGCTAGGTTTAATGTATGATATATATATATATAGTATTTGACTTTATTTACATGTATTTTATAAATGTTATGATTTTTATATGTACAAATATGGTTATAGTGTTAGAAATTGGTAATATTGGTAATATTTTTGGGAGGTTGGAACGGATCATCTGCATTTACATTATTTCCTATGGGAAAATGTGTTTTGCAATACGAAATTTCATCTTAAGAACCGATTAAATGCCGAAGCACGCCTGTAGATAGACAGAGAGATAGAGAGAGAGATGAAATGAAAGACAGACAGAGTAAACCATCAATTAATTTGAATGTTTTTATGTTTTCTATGTTTTACTTTTTCAGTAAATTAAACTTGTTGTTGTTCCCCCGAATTCCCCCGACAAGTAAAGATCCCTTATCGTGAATAAAAAAAACCAGAGTTCCGCAGTGCATTATGGGTGCATCCCTCTGCATGTCAGTGCATTAACTGTGCCCTTTGAAAGTGACAAATAAACAAGTCCCACAGTAGTGCACTAGATAGTGAACAGGGTGCGGTTTCAGACATAATGACTAGTGATTAGTGATGTTTATGCCCTTTATTCACATCCTAATTACACTCTGTCTGTCCTATCACGATGATAATAACCGGTAAATAATAACAGGCTGCAGTCGGTAAATACAGCTGTGGAGGTTATTAATACCATTCCAGGGTTTTCATTTCAGAAGTCGAAAAAAAAACAAGAAAAAAAAAAAACTGTACACTTCCTGTCTCTGAGATGAAAAGAGAAAAGAATGAGCAAATAATTGGAGAGAAAGTTACAGAGAGAGCACTGAAACACTGCAATCTCCCTGCAGCTATACACACACACACACACACACACAAACACACACAAATCTTATGCTCTACTAAAGCTACTATTGTGGTACACTCCTTACTACAGTAGTCTGGTGGTTTGGGACGCAGCTCATCACCATCGCACTCACCAGCGGCTATGCTAACTTAGAATGTTCTGTATGCTAGCTGCTTAGCTAAGCTAGAGGGATCTAGCAAAACACAATTCTGTGTTTAGATAGATATTATTCATAATAATCAGTACGGGTGTAAAAAAAAAAATGAAATTCTAAATAAGTTCAATCATGACCAATTCATGAACTATACATTTGATAGCCAATATTAGTTTGTCGGGTTTTAGCTAATATTAAATAGTTTGTAGCCTATTTAATTCTAGCTAACAACAATTCAAGTAGCTAGCTTGCAAGTGGCATAGATAGAAATATAGTTAGAGAAATGTAAGGGTAGAAGTGTGTCAGTTATTATTTGATTCTGCCCCCGAGGCAGCGCCACCTACAGGTCTTTACTGATCAGAGGGTTTGCACATCAGGGCTTAATTAGCGTTCAGATAAAGCCCACAGTGTGTGTGTGTGTAGAGTCATTAGCACCAAAAACAAACAGCATACAGGGTCTCTAGCTGAAACACACACGCGCACATACACACACACACACAGAGTGTTATCTAATCTGCAGATCCCTCTGCATGCTGTTTACACAGAGGAACATCAGAGACGGGAGAGAGAGTGAGCGAGTCTCTCTGGCAGCAGACACAGAATTCTGCGCTGGTTCGCTTCCAAACCATCGACCTGGAAAACCCCAAAATCTGGGCCAAGCTCCCTACAGAGCCACTGTTAAATCACTTTCCTCACTTTTGTCATGGAGTCTCTCTTATTAGCAGAAATCCATCCAACCTCATACACCAAACTGCGGCCTTCATGAAAATCCAGTTAGCAGTTGAACTGTTCGTAGCATACATCTCGCTTCTGAGTTCGAAGGAATTTTCCTTGAATATAATCACACACATTTGGCAAGTTTTTTTTATTTCAGACTTAAGACTTGCTATTCAATTAGGATTTCTCTGTGGGAGCTGATGCACTGCAGTGGCTGAGCTGCGTTACTGGACGTTTTGCGCTCTTCTACCTTTTAGCTGCTATTTAGTGTCATTTTCAGCTCTCTTTGTTTTGTAGGTGAGGCTAAATCAACTAGCACTGAGTAAACTTGGTAAAATATGGCTGGTTTGAATATTAACAGACAAACGTAAGTAAATGAGCAAAACAATCTTAAACCTCGTGGATTTTTTTTTTGCTCAATTTGGCCACAGAAACAAAAAGCGTCCAAAGTAATAAAATCTCTGGACTTCTTCACCTTCGTCTTTTGTTAGCGGCTAGCTCCTCGGGACGGTGCGCTGTGTGGTCAGTGTTACTCATTTAAGTCGGTATGGTGAGTTTGACTCCGTGAACTCAAGGTTGAGGAAACAAGTAGGAATCCCCAAGTTATGTGATCTTTCCTAATGTTCCTACTCTGAGGTTTTGTGTTTCAGTTGAACGCAGCATGTGAGTGTTTCCTGCAGTGGTGATGTTTAATGTAAAATAATCACTAAGCAAAAGACAAAAGCTCTATTAAGTCTGCCACAGACGGAAGCCCAAAGTTGGCACGGAGCTGTGTGTGGTGTGTGTGTGTGTGTGTGTGTGTGTGGTGTGTGTGTGTGTGTGTGTACTAGATGGATGGTTGTCTGATGGATGACTATAATAAGTGGAATATAGTGAGTGATGTGTGCTGTAACGTGAGCCACGTTAACTCGCATTCGTCAGTCGGGTGATAAAGCGTCCAGGCGTCAGAGTGATGGATAAACACCACCATGGTGCCTCGGTGACTCGACCTGCCAGGAAACACACACCTCAACCTTCAGTCCTGGCCCCATACACACACACACACACACACACACACACACACACACACACTCTCTCTCTCTCTCTCTCTCTCTCTCTCTCACTTACACGTGATTTTGAGAATGCCTTTCCATCTAAATGTTTCACACTTGGACAAGATGATGATCAGCCTGCCTTCCCTCTGCATGTTTATCCAGTTTCACACACACACACACACACAGTTACTGGCTGCTTCCCAGACTGCTTACTACACGATGAAACAGCAGACTCTCGGAATAGTGCGCTATCTCTGGTGCTTTTTATTCGCTAGGAATCTTTCGCAGTTACTATGTTAGCTGCCTGTGGCTACGTCCCAAATCGCGTACTAATTATGTAGTGATGTATACTTCAATAAACATTTCATCAAAGAGGGTGTGTGTGTTCGTTTTTTGTTACTACAAGCATTCAAGAGCAGGTTTTAAAAAATCCCACGGGAACTTGGTTTACTTTAATTATCTCACTCCCAGCTGAACCCCTTCTACCAGAAAGCAATCCGATTCATCTTTAGTTTATGCTAAATTATTTAACTCCTCCCTTCACTGTCATTAATCAGACTTGTTCTAAATTACCAGTAATTCATTTATTTATTTCCATACTTATGCTAATTCTGACTTACAGACTTCCAGACCCCTCCCCTTTCATGGTAATTACACAAACACACAATTAACTTCCAAGGCAGCTATTGCGCAAAATTAATTTTTTAGTCATGTTTAGATGTCCAGATGTGTAAGAAACAAAAAAATATATATGAAAAAAATATTCCTTGGCTTCCCCAGGGCTTCAGCCAATCAGGCGTTCAGACTGCAGCCTAAATCTGATATTGAAAATCTGGACAGTAGAAAAAAAAAACAACAACACTGTATTTGATTTCTCAAGGATGGTTTGAAATCAGATTCCAATCAGATATCTCTGACGCTCTACTTGCAAAAAATCGTATTTCAAGCTGCTCATTAGGTCACGTGCCATCCAGCACGGAGGTTCAAGTCTTTGAAGAGCGTCTGCATTACAATTCATTCATTCTCTATAGCGCGTATCCAAGGAGACTTTGGGCACGGGGCAGGGTTCCCCTGGACACACACATACATACACACACACACACACACACACACTACAGACAATCTGTGAACACATATTCATCTACTCTGCATGTCTTTGGACTGTGGTTGAAAACTGGTATACCCAAAGGAAACCCACCAAGCACGGGGAGAACATGCAAAGTCCACACACACAGACCCGAGGTGGGAATTGAACCTGGACCCTGAAGAGTCTGGCCTGCTACACCACTGTGCGGTCTCTGCATTCAAAATTCTATTGAAAATTTTATTTAAAATTAAATAAAATAAATAATTTTTCTTTGTTGTGGGTGTAGACCTTAGAAGTATGCGTTTTAATTTGTCATCTACATCTACATCTAGGCATTTGGCAGACGACCTTATCCAGAGCGACTTACATTTTTATCTCATTATACATCTGAGCAGTTGGGGTTAAGGGCCTTGCTCAAGGGCCCAACAGGAACAACTTGGTGATAGTGGGACTTGAACCTGGGACCTTCGAACCGTAGTCCAACGCTTTAACCACTGAGCTACCCCTGCTCATTTAATTACAGTACGAGTCAAAAGTCTGGACACACCTTCTTGTTGCAAGAACAGTATTGTGTGTCAAGTGTGTTTGTAAACCCCATCGAGCTCCGTGATGAAACTGTCTCTCATGAAGACCTTCCCAGGAAAGCGAGACCAAAACTTACTGCTGCAGAGGAGAAGTTCATTCAGAGTCACCAGCCTCAGAAATCACCAATTAACCTCGAGCAGCACCTCAGATTAGAGCCGTTATGAAGCTTTACAGAGCAGAAGGAGCAGATAAACATCTCAATATCAACTGTTCAGAGGAGATTAGTGTGTGTTTTGTTGGCTTAACTTGATAAAAGTATGAACATGTATAATAATATTCCCTGGACGGAGAAACTCTGGTGTTGTTACCATAGCGACCAATGCAGGTAGGTCAACAGTGTGTCAGATTTGGGAACAATCACATCCAACACACAGTGTGTACACTCAGTCCTAAAGATCAGATTTGTGAAACACACATATCGGATTTGCCTGCAGTTGATTTTCCTCATATTGTGACCTCATATAAGAAGAGCCCCTCCCCAGAGATAAAAATAAATGCATTATCTGACACTTGTTATGAAAATAATAAAAAATGGAACCTTTAAAGCTAATAAATCGGACTCTTTTATCATATATAATAAGTGATTTATTATGCTAATTTGATCCCATCATGTCTACTATGATTCATTTTATGCTAATGAAGCCTATTTACATTGATGACGCTCTATTTGATAAACAAATTTAATCAATCTTATTTTTTTGGTACTATTTGATCAGTTCTTTCGATGTATTTTATACTATTATACATTGCATACCAGTGTATAATTATGCAGATGAGATTTCTTGAATAGGATCTTTGTAATTAGACTCTCCTCCACCACTGCTGCTTTAATGCTGACTAACAGCCAGGGCATGGATGTGGTTATTGACTTGACTCTCTCTCTCTCTCTCTCTCTCTCTCCACAGCACATATGGTGACTCCATAAATTATGATCATTAAAATGCCTCTCATGTTTATGCTAATGATTTATACTAGATAAGGAGTCAGAGGAAACGCACTCGCGCTAAAGTCTCCCAGTTGTGCTTAATCACAGTTAGCCATCTCTCACTGACGCATAAATCAGCTAAACAGTGTGAAGCGTTCACATTCAGAACACATCAGCTCCTGAAGGGAATTAACAGCTGATAAAACTGCCCACATTACGGCTCAGGTTTCAGAACGGAAAGCACAGCAAGAACCGGTGAAGTGCTGTAGGGCCCGAGCTCTGAAGTGCTGTTAGTGTGCAGTTAACAGCCGTAAGCTTCAGCTCCATCACACCTTGTAAATATTTACACCCCAAAACCACTACATTTAAACAAAGAGCTCAGAGTGACACTTCATGCAGAGCGGAGTTCATAAGCGCAGTGCTAACTCAGTTCAGGTTCTCGTTCTGATTATTAGCAGCATTTTATTGTGTTTAAGATAAACATTTTTAAAATACTGTAGTAGTCCTAACTTCATGTTTACCTTTAGAAGTTCTTCTGAGTGTTTCTGTGCAGACTGCGGACTGGTGGGCCAATGAGAGTAACGCCAAGAGTATCGGCACCGAGAGTAATGTCTGAGAGTAACGACTGAGAGTATCACCACTGAGTAAAGCCACTGAGAGTAACGCCACTGAGAGTATCGCCACAGAGAGTAACGCCACTGAGAGTAACGCCACTGAGAGTAACGCCACTGAGAGTAACGCCACTGAGAGTATCGCCACAGAGAGTATCGCCACAGAGAGTATCGCCACAGAGAGTAACGCCACTGAGAATAACGCCACTGAGAATAACGCCACTGAGAGTATCGGCACTGAGAGTATCGGCACTGAGAGTAACGCCACTGAGAGTATCGCCGCTGAGAGTAACGCCGCTGAGAGTATCGGCACTGAGAGTATCGGCACTGAGAGTAACGCCACTGAGAGTATCGCCGCTGAGAGTAACGCCGCTGAGAGTAACGCCGCTGAGAGTAACGCCACTGAGAGTAACGCCACCGAGAGTATCGCCACAGAGAGTAACGCCACTGAGAGTATCGCCACTGCGAGTAACGCCACTGAGAGTATCGTCACCGAGAGTAACGCTACCGAGAGTATCGCCACCGAGAGTAACGCCACCGTTAAAATCTGCAGGACTGTGGCTCTTTAGTACCGAACTTGCCTACACCTGACTTAGAGCATGGCCACAGAGAATATCGTCACTGAGAGTAAGTCCAATGAGAGCATTGCCATCAAGAGTACTGCCACCAAAAGTATCCCCACTGAGAGTAAATAACTGGCACAGATGGGGACATCACAGATACTAGTTCCCTGTTTCAGAAGGGTCAAGAAAGGTAATTTCAGAATTAGTTGCCTGCATCAACACAGAACACTTTAAAATGACTGGAAATGTGTTAAGAGCTGTACTTCACATTATTAGACCCTGATTTTTTTTCATAGTAAAAAAATCCCTGGTGGAAATCAGATCTGTGCTTAAGAGTGAGAGTGCATGAAGTGATGCACCCTTCGTGCGTAGTGTCCACTGTAAAAGCCTCTGGAGACAGTGTTATGATGTGGGGAAGCCTGAATGTACTGAATGACAAGGTTATCACATCTATGCAGTCTTTCTTCTGTGATGGCACGGGGCATATTCCAGGTCCCTAGAAGGACAATAGTGGAAGGGCACTGGCGGCTCAGTGGTAGGTGTATCACCTGCCATGCGGAAGGCCCGGGTTTGATTCCTTTGTCAGTGCCCAAACTCCAGCCACTTCCGATCACAAGCCTGGATAAGGCATCCGGCGTAAAACCTGTGCCAAGCTTGTATGTGCGGACCTGATGGTCCGCTGTGCCGAACCCTTGCCGAGAGCAGTCAAAAGACCAACAACAACAACAGTGTAAAAGCGTGGCTCTCGGAGGACGAGTATACTGTATAATGTAAGAGATCTATATAATGCACAATATATGAGATATAATTAAACATTTAGTTTTGAAATAAGAACGATGAAAGCATCACTTTCATGTGGACTTTGTTTTTTACTCTTAATGTTTATTCATTCCATAACGGTATCCACATGTAGTTGCTTTTGTCATAAAGAGGCCTGGCTGCATTTCCTACCACAGTTATACCATAAGCTGGAGACTGGTTAAGACTGGAGGCCAAACAAGAAGACAGAAAATAATGGGTTTTACACCAATACACAGTCATTACAGCAGAAACATGGCGGCGTGGTGGCGGCTAGAACGATCTGTTCTCTACACTGCCTTTTCCAGCGGACTTTTAGACGTGCAATTATCAGCTGACTCTGATGTTTTCCTGAAACGTCCACGCAAGCGTTTCCTCCAGCTCCACATCGGCTCGGATTTCATACGAGGGGAAACTATGAGACATTCCCTCCCCTTACCATAGACTCACACACACACACACACACACACAGACACACAGCAATGTTAACACCTGCACAGCTAAACCATTCCCCAGAGTAATATTTGGAGTTGCACCAGTCTCCAAAAATGCACAGTAACTCTTCAAAACACACTGTACATGACAATCACCTGAGCTAATTCCATTTTTAACAATTTTTTAGATGCTAGCACTTGCCCAAGTCACTGGTGTTTGTTTTTATTTGCTAGTTTAGGTTATCTAAGGTTAGGATTAGCTTGGTTTAAGACTTAGACTTCACCATGCCAAGAACTGTGGCTGGTTGTAATTATTAAGTGTTCTTTGGTGGGTGATCAGCGCTCCAGGGATTAAATTAAATGTCAAATGCTAGAATCTAACCCGAATGTTAGCTAACACACATGACTAGCTGCTTTCTTGCGTTTGGTTTAGCTACCAGGACTCAAAATCAGGGTAAATAAACAAAGCAGTCGTACCCCCGAAGCACGCATCACTCGCCAAACACAACACATTCAACAATCACAAATGTTCACATGCTGTGTCCTGCAGTGGGATTGTTTTAATATGCTAGCTAACTAGCGCATCAGCTATTGTTTATTTTTATTATTATCAGCTATTTGTCAGCAAAGTGTCATCTGATGACATTCAAGTATAATCAGTTACATGGCAGCATTTTCAAATGATTAATGAACTTCTGAGTTAACTTGAAAGATGATCTCTGTAGTGTGTGTTTGTATGTGTGTGTGTGTGTGTGTCAGGGATGCACTGGAAGCTGGATGTCATTTTAATCATTTAAACTGTGGACTGAAAAAGTCCCAAATTACCCATATTCAGGATCAGCCAAACCAATTCATCAGGCGAAATGACTGAAAAGACCAGCTGTTCCCTCTCTCTCTCTCTCTCTCACACACACACACACACACACACACACACACACACACACAGCTGTGCTCCATCCATAAGTCTGTGCCTCTTGTTGGTGAATTTAATGATAGTCAACAGGACAACGGACGTCAACAGGAAGTGTGTGCATCCTGTATCACTCATGAACACCAGCGCATGGCCATGACACCAGTGAAAACAATCATCTTCAGGACACCACTACCTCAGTTACCCCACTCTCTACCTAAATCACCAGACTGTCTACTGCAATTACCCCACTCCCACCCTAATAACACGACTCTCTACCTCATTTACCCCACCCCCACCTTAATAACCCCAATCTGTGCCTCGAAAACTCCACTTTCTAACTGAACAACCCCAATACCAATAATCACACCCTCTACCTTTATAACCCGGCTCTTCACCGTAATAACCACACACTCTACTTAAATATCACCGCTCTCTACCGCAAAACCTCCACTTTCTCCACTTTCTAATTTCAGAACCCCATCCCTCTACCTCAATAACCCCATCCCTCTACTGCAAAAACTCAACTCTCTCTACCTCAGTAAGACCATCCCTCTACCTCAATAACACCACTCTGTAACTCAATACACCCACCCTCTACCTCAATAACACCACTTTGTACCTCAATACACCCCACCCTCTACCTCAACAGCCACCCTCTACCTCAATAACACCACTTTGTACCTCAATACACCCCACCCTCTACCTCAATAACCACACTCTGTACCTCAATACACCCCACTCTTTACCTCAATTTCCACCCTCTACCTCAATAACCACACTCTGTACCTCAATACACCCCACCCTCTACCTCAATACACCCCACCCTCTACCTCAATAACACCACTCTGTACCTCAATACACCCCACCCTCTACCTCAATAACCCCATCCCTCTACCTCAATAACCACACACTGTACCTCAATACACCCCAACCTCTACCTCAATAACACCACTCTGTACCTCAATACACCCCACTCTCTACCTCAATAACCACCCTCTACCTCAATAACCACACTCTGTACCTCAATACACCCCACCCTCTACCTCAATAACCCCATCCCCCTACCTCAATAACCACACTCTGTACCTCAATACACCCCACCCTCTACCTCAATACACCCCACCCTCTACCTCAATAACCACACTCTGTACCTCAATACACCCCACCCTCTACCTCAATACACCCCACCCTCTACCTCAATAACCACACTCTGTACCTCAATACACCCCACCCTCTACCTCAATACACCCCACCCTCTACCTCAATAACCACACTCTGTACCTCAATACACCCCACCCTCTACCTCAATACACCCCACCCTCTACCTCAATAACCACACTCTGTACCTCAATACACCCCACCCTCTACCTCAATAACCCCATCCCTCTACCTCAATAACCACCCTCTACCTCAATAACACCACTCTGTACCTCAATACACTCCACCTTCTACCTCAATAACCCTACTCTGTACCTTAATAACCCCATCCCTCTACCTCAATAGCTCATATCTACTTTAATAACCCCACTCTCTACCTCATCCACCGCAATAACATCACTGCCTAGTTTGCAGTCCCACTCTATATCTCAGCAACTCCATTCTTTTCCTCGATAACCTCTCTCTCCCTCTATCTTGATAACCTCATTATCTACCTCAGTATCACCACCCCCTAAATCAGTAAACCCATGTTCTACCTCAATAATCCCAATCCTTACCTCAATCTTTATCTCAATAGCCATATTGCATAACTTCGTAGCCAGCACCTGTTCAGTAACTTCATTCCTGATTTTATGAACCAGTTACCAGGATTATAAAGTTTATCCAGAATAACTCCGCTTTTATCCTTTCCTTAGTGCTGAGTGGCTGCTATTGTTGGTGGTGGTGGAGGTCAAGTCAGAACAAGTCCCACTGCAGCGCTTCAACACAAAACATCAGCGAGAACATAACGAGCCCAACCCTAATCAGCCCCTCGCTTAGACGCAGTGCCGGCACCCAAACCGACACTGTAATTAACTCAGCTCGTTACAGAGACAGTTACAAACATGCTAACGACAACGAACACTCACCGCACAGGAGCGCAGGTCTTTAAATCATAACACCACAGAGAGACAGAGAGAGAGAAATGCAGGCTGGTTTCAACGTGTGATTTACAACCTGAGCTGTGATAATGAGCCGACAACGGTACGCTAAGAGGAAAATGATTAAGGGAAAAGAAAAATATGTTATAGAAGGAAAGACTTATAGAACTATAAAAGGAAGGACTGAATGTTAATGTGTGTATGAGCTGAGGTTAAAGGAATAAAGAAAGAAATACAAAAAGGCAAACAAACTGAAAAAGAAGAAAGAAAGAATCTTCAATTTAAAAAAGCTCATCAGAGAGATTGTGAAAAAATATACAAGCCATAAGAAAGAAAAAACAATACAGACACATTGAAAGAAAAGAGAAGAAAGAGACAAAGACAGAAGAGTGGAAGAGTAGTGAGCTGTAGTGAGAGTGAAGGATTCGACGATGAACAGCTCGCGTGGGAAAATTAAATCCTGCCGCACCAACAGCCTTCATCTTCCACATGCCGTTAGCCGTTAGCGCTCCTGTACAGAATCAGGCCATGCGGCTGTGTTTCATTAGCACAGTGTAGGCAGCAAGTGTAGTTCCTCCACCAGTGTTTGTGTTTACGTGTGTGTGTGTGTGTGTGTGTGTGTGTGTGTGTGTGTGTGTGTGTGTGTGTGTGTGTGTGTGTGAGCCAGCAGCTCTGGAGCCAGTGCTGTGTATTTGTGTGTTTTATTATGGGATCTGGTCCTTTCTAATACATGCTAACGCTAACCATTTTGGGACACGGCTTCAGTTTATGAGCAGACTAAGGGAATAAAAACTAAAAAAGGACAATTTATAGTCATGTGTGTGTGTGTGTGTGTGTGTGTGTGTGTGTGTGTGTGTGTGTGGACAGTCTGGAGTTTAAATTTTCTACATCAGCGATTATTCCAAACTCTCTAATTACATCAATCCTCACACAGACATGGGCTACGCCCCAATTCGCATGCTACTGTACTAAACAGAGTGCATTAAAACAGTATACCACTTTCACTATTTAGCAAATGGTGCTAGCTGTGTTGGCTAAGCATTTACCCACAGTAGGTGTTAAGCTAAGAAATGTTATCTGTTAGCATAACAACTGAAATATGCAGCCTTGTTTTCCAATCTATGCTATGCTACTGTACTACACTAGATGGCGTTAACATTTTGGGCCTAAAATTTGTAGTCTCTACTGTAAAGCACGCATGCTAACACAGTAATCTGTGAAAGTAATGGAGCAACGTCAGCTGTGTGTTTACAATTCATGATGAAGTTAGCTGGTTACCATGACAACACCAGGAAGGATTTGTGGCTACGTCCCATACCAAGAAAAGTCCAGCACTGAACACTAATTTGTGCCTAAATGAAATATGCTCACTATTTAGCAAGCGGTATTAGCTAGCTAGGCAACTCCAGGTGGCTGTGTCCCAAATCACAGACGTCTTTATC
Organism: Clarias magur; assembly: GCA_013621035.1. Taxonomy (NCBI): domain Eukaryota; kingdom Metazoa; phylum Chordata; class Actinopteri; order Siluriformes; family Clariidae; genus Clarias; species Clarias magur. The sequence continues at coordinate 294,190 of QNUK01000584.1, forward strand.
TCTGCGCCTCGGGGAGAACTGCCCTAGTGCCTTTTCTCACAAAGCAAAAATAATTGTGTGTGTGTGTGCGTGTGTGTGTGTGTGTGTGAGCTAGATACATAAAGCCATTAAGTGTGTTTTGGTCTCTCAGTCAAACACAACATTAAAGCTATTTTCCCCCACAATCCTCTGGGAGTTATGCTTCCGCTCCATTAGCGTTCGGGTCAGCGACTAACGTTTGCAATTATCCGGTTAAATGCTAGCACGTTGATGCTATTAATTAGCTTTAATCCAAAATGTGCACTAGCGAACAATGAGTCGCTCGTCTCAATTTTGTGGCAGAACAGCAAGAGCTAGTGTCGACCATTCTGGGCGTGGCCTGTGGGGGTTTGTGTTTTCTCCTCCATAGCTGTATCTTGCTCCTAAAGTTAACTAGCTAACTTACAAATACATAAATAACACACTACTTAGTGTGAACATGAGATTACAATTTACATGTTGCGTATTAGCTTTCGTTCTCAGAGTAAAGTGAGCTAACTGTAATAGTTCTCTCTGCTACTTCTGTTCCCTTTGTGTCAATTTTGCGTAAATTGCAGGTACGCACTAAAGTAACAAGTATGGAAATGAAAAAACCTTGTAAAATGTAAAAAAAACTTAAAAAACGTATAACATGATTGGATTGAAAAAAAAAAACCAAACAGTTTAAACGTAGAAGTTACTGAAGCCGCAGCACCATGTCACCCACAAGCTTGGGAGGTTAATTTAAGCAAGGGAGCTTCAGGAGCCTTATGTTGGATTTGCAATCTAGATTAGCGAAAACGAGCTAAGTAGCTTGGCCGCGTGTTAGACGAGTAAAAGCAGAAGCTGTGATCTTAAAGACTTTTTATTCGTTAAAGACTAAAAATTACGGCGACACAAAGTGCCTCTGAAACCTTCTGAGCTTCTGATGGCATGAGCTCCTTAATCCTCGTTATTTCCTGCAGGAGTGTGAGGGGGGGTGGGGGGGGGGGACAGGGGGTCTGGGAGAAAAGGAATTGTGTCTGACTCTGAAGTGTGGAACGAGGGAGAGGAAAAGCGCTGCATAAAGCAGAGCAAAATCTCACGGCTAATCATGTTTCCATCTGGAGGATAAAAAGTCGTTATTACTGAGGCACGACGTTCGACTGTAAAACCAGAGACGCAGTGTTATTAAACTAAAATCACAGAACGGCCTCGTCTGCGCAGATGGACGCTTCAAAACATCGATGCCTTTGAACACAAAGAGCGCACTGCAGACAAAGCCGCGTATTAGTGTCTCATCTTTCACTGTGTGTGTTCGTGTGTGTGGATGTCTTTCTTAACGGGAAAGGATCTCCTTTGAAAGTGTATCTTTGTGTGTGTGTGTGTGTGTGTGTGTGTGTGTGTGTGTTTCCTTTAAGAAGGAATATCCCAAATATGAGAGTTACCTCACGTGTGAGAAATTTCCCATCAGACCGAGACTTTTTCCCCTCTCTTTTAAATGTGTGTGTGTGTGTGTGTGTGTGTGTGTGTGTCTCATACACACCCACATGAGTCAGGGCCAATATGAAACACACACCGAGCCACCAGGACTGATGGGTTTTGAGTGCAGTCCAACACACGTCATGGAAGCCTGATAGCCTCCAGTTTAGTGCAGAAATATAACGTTTATTGTTTATTTTAGTTTTAAGAATCGTCAGTAATGCTCAGTAAAATGTGACATACTGTATATAGACTTGTCCAAAAAATGACACAAAGATTAAAGAACAGAAAAAGAAAAGATACCGAGAGGCCGGGTGCTGCTGCTTTACCTGCTCAGACGTCTCACAGCTTGGTGCTGAGCTTCATCTTCTTTTTCACTTCTGTGGAAAATAAAATACAGAAATCGTAAATAAAATCATCAAATGATCATCAAATTTTAGCTTTTAACACATCTAAGCATTTAAGCCGAACTCATCTCCCACAGACCCGCCCCTCAGATGGCTGAAGAGACAACCACTCACACCTGCTCTCTTACACACTATACTAGCGTTAGTACGCGTCGTTGATGGTGAAGAGTTTAATGTAATCCATGATATTATTATTATTTCAGTCTGAAGCCCATGTACATGTTGATCAGATAAAGATGAAGTTTTGTCCGAAAACGACTCCGGCGTGTTAAAATTCACTTCTACCACTTCAGCGCTGTTATTTCAGCCAAAGTGAAAATATGAACTAATCCCAGTCAAAATATTCACTTTATCTTTTCTCATTAATATCTATTGCTGCAGGTGTTTGTTTACATTGAGACATCAGCGCATTAGTAGATTATTTTAAAGTTTTACTTAAGACGCGCCCACAGTTTGACGCATACTTAGTACGCTGTAGGAACTTCATAATCTGGCACAAAACCGCACATAACTTCACTTCTACTCAACATTTTGGTTTCATTTATAGCACAGGTTTAATTTCAGGCAAATATGAAGGTCTGGCTAAGTTTGTGTGATGCTGTGACAAAAATCTGGCCAGACAGACATACAGACAGACAGACAGACAGAAATTTAGAGGACCAAAAAAGACTGGTTTCTGGTCCTCCAATGAACGAAACAGAAAGATATCGTTGAAAGAGAAAGTTCTGACTAATGTACAGACTAAACCTTTCTTTTATTTATATAGATATCACCTGTAAAACACACCCACTCTCCCATCTCGACTCAAGGACAGCCCACATTACCATCTATGGTTTTAAAGCCACACCCATTGATTTAAATGACAGTCCTTCGGAGAACTTTCTAAGAACACTGAGCCACACCCATACAGAGCTCCTCCCATGTCCATGTATAGACTTAAAGTCACACCTGCTTAGAGCTCCTCCCATACCCTTTTATTGGCTCAGGCCGTCCTCTCATTTCCATATTTGAAGTCATAAAGACACACTCTCAGCTACGCTCTCATTTCTATATACGGACACAAAGACACACCAACTTGGAGGGTCGATATATCTCCTACATATCTCCCTAAGGACACACACATTCCTATACACTTCAATTTCCATGTATGTATTGATCAACTCAAGGACACACCCACCATCTTCCCTTGGGTTTAAAGCCACGACATATAGAAATGGAAGCAATGGATAGTCACTGATTTCCATATATTTACTCAAAGACCACCACTATTGAAAAGATATGGCTTAATTTCCATATAAGGTCTAGCCATGCACACAGACACACACACACACACACACACACACTCTCTGGCCCAGACATTTCCATCTATGAGTCTGAAGGCTCACTCACTGTTCTGAACCTTGCGCAAGGTTCTACTACGCTAATACTCAGAGGAGAACGTCAGCGCTAAGCGAGCACTTATTGTTAACGTTACAACAGTGAAAGTCTGTAATCACGCTAAATTCCCCACAACACTCGGCTCAGGATAACAATTTGTGTGTGTGTAATTGTTGCTCAAGTCTCTTGGGAGGATTACAGCAGATGAACACACACCCGGTTACACCCATCTTAAATACACCCTTTTACCAAGTCAGCGGCTTTACACAGGTAAACACCCAGCCCGCTTTTCACCCTCATGTGCTAAGTAGTGCACACTACGTAGCACTCCTCTCGTATCGTTCAGTGGAAAAACTATATGTACAGTCGTGGCCAAAAGTTTTGAGAATGACACAAATATTAGTTTTCACAAAGTTTGCTGCTAAACTGCTTTTAGATCTTTGTTTCAGTTATTTTTGTGACAATCACATGACATTTATGCAAAGAGTCAGTATTTGCAGTGTTGGCGCTTCTTTGCAGGTCACATGGTTAACAATGAAAGAACAAAGATTTCAAGCATCGCCCTCCTTTTAACATGTCAAGTCTGCCATTCTAACCCAATCAGCCTGACATAATGATCTCCAGCCTTGTGCTCGTCAACATTCTCACCTGAGTTAACAAGACGATTACTGACATGATCTCAGCAGCTCCTTTAATGACAGCAATGAAATGCAGTGGAAAGTTTTTTTCAGGATTAAGTTAATTTTCATGGCAAAGAAGGACTATACAATTAATCTGATCACTCTTCATAACATTCTGGAGTAGATGCAAATTGCTATTATAAAAACCTAAGCAGCAACTTTTCCAATTTCCAACAATTATGTAATTCTCAAAACTTTTGGCCACGACTGTAGTATGTAGTGTGTACGTAATGGATATGTGTGATCAGTGTAGGAGTATTGGGGTATTTGTGACACAGCCGGAAAGAATGAATGGAAAAAAAGGGGGGGGGAAAAGCACATGGATATGATGATTTAATTTAAATAATAATTTAATTATTATTAGAGAAACCAAGGTCAAAACACTAGATGGCAGATAATTATCTCTCTCTCTTTCACTTTTACACACACACACACACACACACACACACACACACATACACACACACACACACATACTCCAGGGCATCAGTTTCAACTACACGTGTCATATTCCATAATTACACTCATTACAATTATGTGCTGTAATTATAATCTGTCAAAACCCTTAGTCTAATCCCTTTAATTAAATAAACAGGTCATTAAACACCCACACACACACACACACACACACACACACACACACACACACACACACACCTATTACGGTTTACATATTTAAACATTTAACCAGGTCACTAAACTTGACATGAAATGATGATAGAAGTACATCAGGACATTGACATGTGAATTCAACCAGTCTTGGAGGCGAGTTCTTAAGGTGAAATGTTGTATTGTGAAACGCATTGTCCCATAGGAAATAATGTAAATGCAGATAATCCGTTCTAGCCTCCCAAAAGTGTTCCCAATATTACCAATTTCAAACTGAATAATTATATTTTATAATAATTATAATTATAATTTTGCATATGACATTTAGAAAAGACATGTAATTGATGTAAAATATGAAATAAATAGACATTAAACTTCACTTAACCTTAATTTATGATTCCTCTCGGCACCGGCTGCTTTAAAACCTAAACTGAAAGCGCTTGCCTTTTCTTCATGCTACCTTCCTTGATAACATTCTTGGGACCCGCGGTGCTGCGTCTTCACTAAATCTTACACAAAATGCAAAAATTTTATCTATAGAGCTAATGTCATTCTTTTATTTTATTTTATTTAGGAAAATTCAATTTGTCTTAGCTGTTAATAAAAGACTTTCAAAAGTATAGCAATGGAAAAACAAAAGAAAAACAAATGTCACATGTTTGCATGTTCTCCCTGTGCTTGGTGGGTTTCCTCCCACAATCCAAAGACATACAGATTAGGCTCACTGGCATTTCCAAATTGCATGTAGTGTGTGAATAATGTGTATACTGTATGTGTGTGTGTGTGTGTGTGTGTGTGTGTGTTCTGCAATGGATTGGCACCCTGTAGAGGGTGTACATGTCCTAAGTTTCATGGGATAGGCTCCAGGTCCCCCATGACCCTGTGTACCTGCAAACTGCGAAGTGATTCGACACGGAATCAGCTGCATGAAGTGAAACAATCACAATGTGTTTCTTTACACAATAATTTCTTTAGTGTATGATTTCTGAACACACTTAGTACAGTGGAACCTCGGATTGCAAGTAACGTGGTTTACGAGTGTTCCACAAACCGAGCAAAAATTTTTAATAATTTTTCATTCGGAAACCGAGCAAGTATTAGTTTACAAGCGCCGAGTATCAATGTATCACACATGCGATTCTTATTTTGACACAGAGCGTCACTCTTTCCCCCTTTTTTTTTAAAGGTAAAGTGCAGATTAATTTGTTTTATTTTCATTTTATAGATTGTATTAATTATTTTGATGTATTTATTTTTTGGGGCTGTGGAACGAATAATTTGAGTTTTCATTATTTCTTATGGGAAATGGTTATTTGGCTTACAAGTGTTTTGGAATACGAGCCCACTTCCGCAACGAATTATGCTCGTAATCCAAGGTTCCACTGTAAATGTTTAACTTTTTTGTTGCTGTATTTCATATAGTTCCATCAGTATATACACATTATATTATGACACGTTTAATTTTGTAAAGATTTCCCTGAAACACAGAGACGGACGGGAGGACAAAACTGTTCACCTCCCCTGTCTGTTGCGTCTTAAGTTCAGTTCAGTTCCTTTAATCTTTAACTACAGACAAATTCAGCAGTCACATAAGCACACATAACTAAAACACACCACAGAGGGAGAATATAGAACACACACACACACACACACACAGACACGCTTCCTTTTCCATTCACCGTGTTGTGTGTTTGTAGCCATGGTAACGACTAGAGGAAGTGCATCATTATATTACTTTAATAATGCAGCAGATTAATAATAATACAACCAACACACACTATGCTGTTGAGCCCTTTGAGCCCTATAGTGAATGCACACACACACACACACACGCACACACTCACATATATACATACATACATACATTAACACACTAATGTAAGGCAGCAGGCCCTTTAACTCTCTCTCTCTCCCTCTCTGCTCTCTCTCTCTGTCACACACACACACACACACACACAAATAGAGACAATGTGTCACAGCACAATATGCTCCAATGCAATTTTACGTGTGTGAGTGACTGTAAACATCCTCTTTATTTTCCATTTTCTATTCAACATAATAACGTCTGCAGGAAATCCTTAGCAAAACGATAGACAGGCACAAAGAGAGACAGAGAGACAGGAAGATAGGCATACAGGTGAGACAAACATAGAGACATACAGAGAGACAGGTATATAAATAGAAAGATAGAGACAGACAGAAACACAGACTGAAAGATGGGCAGATAAAGACAAACAGGCAGACAGACAGAAAGACATACTGAGAGATAGAGACAGAGACAGACATGCAGAGAGACACAGACAGACAGGTATTAAAATAGATGGAGACAGCCATACAGAGACAAAGACTGAAAGACAGGCAGATAAAGACAGACAGACAGACAGACAGAGACAGACATGCAGAGAGACACAGAAATACAGAGGGATAGACAGACAAAGACGTAGGCAGAGACACAGACAGGAAATTTCGTAGACAGACAAAGACAAAGACAAAGAGAGACACAGACAGACAGACAGACAGGTAGTATGTAATTAAACGTTAACCTTTCGGTTCTGCGCCTGTGATCGCCCTCCCCCCGTAATCCAGTGTCTCTTTGGAGTGCTGCTTGATGAGGGTCAGGGGTCAGGGGTCGGGTCAGGCCTGAGGCATGCGGCCTTGAAATGAAAGAGAGCGTGTGATTAATTCAGCACAAAGCATCTCAGAAACTCTCTCTCACACACACACACACACACACACACAGAGGGTGTGTGCCCTCACTGAATAAAAATGGGTGTGTGAGCGTGTGCTAGCTTGTGTATTAGCGTGTGTCAGTGCAGAACGACTTACTGTAGTGCACTCAGGAGGGAGGGAGGGAGGGAGAGGAAGGAGGGAAAGGTCATGTTTTGGAAAGTAAAAAACTCTTTATGTGCTAAACAGTTTAGCGTCTAGCGCTCTTTGTGTTCTGCTAAGATGGTAACGCAAGAAAACACACACACACACACACACACACACACACACACACAGTTAGAACTATGGTCATTTATAACCACTTTTTAAGGTTTGTGGGAATAAATTAATGCTAATGTAAACAAAAAGATGATTAGCAGCGATAGTGTTTAGCACAGCTAGTCATGAATGGAAGCCAACAGCAATACTCCTGCTTAGCGTTAGTTTTTAAAATGTAAACTACTTAATAATTTATTTTCTTAGCACACTTGTGGTGTGCGTTAAGTTCCTGCACTGCTGAGACAATAAATTAGAAAATGTCCATAAATAAATGACAGTCCATAAATGTCCATAAATACTGGCATCAGTGTATGTAGTTTCTAATACGCAGGTGTGATGTGTCATTCACTAGCATCAGCTCATCACAATTATCACAATTATTACTGGTGAAGAGTTAGCAAAAACAATTTTAAATCATCGTATTTTTAGCACGTTGTATAAATGCTAAGACAAAGTAAATGACTAGCAATACTAGCTTTTAACACAGCTAGCAACGTTTCTGCTTTGTTCTGTTTGTCACATAGTAATGCATTTTAGTACATACACAAGCCAGCCAGTTTCATAATTATTGGCACCCCCTGTAAATACCTTTTTTTTTTTTTTTTTTCCGAAAGGGTCTTAATTTAACATCCAGAACTGCTGTACACATTTAGAGACGCATTTTAATGCTATTTTTTTCTGACCATGAGTGAGTTTGACTTTTTTTTCCACATTATTCTATTAAAAGTGCAGCGATAATTTTGCCAATTACCCACAGCACGTTGGGTTCATTTACTTCCACTGTAAATCAGGAGTAAACACACAGTCGCTGCTCTATTCATTCACACGGCAACAATAAAAAAATTAAAAAAAACACGACTAAAGCCACACAAAGACCTCTCTCTCTCTCTCTCTCTCTCTCTCTCTCTCTCTTTCTTTCTTTTTTCCCCTCTATTTTTTCCCCTGTTTCTTTTTTCCACACTGAGGGAATCTGGCAGAGAAAGAATGTCTCTCTGTGACTGAGGCGGTGAAAAAAATGTGCCACTCGATGCACAGTCTGTTCTCCAGGCATGGTCACGGCTCGACGGTCAGAGGTCAGAGGTCAGCAGGCACCACAGTTCGGAAGCAGTGACAGAGCTCAGGAAGAACATGAAAGAGAAAAAACCATGATGAATCTATTATATAAAGCACCCGTGGAAACCACATCAGACTTCCAGCGCCGGGTGGTGATGTGTTCATGACGGGTTGAGCGCCGCTGAAATCTGAACTCTGATTGGTCAGAAGAGGAGGTGTTGATGAGTTGTCTATAGAAACAGCAGTAGTGCAGGTTTATACGAATGCATTTGATTTTAGATTAACAGCTCATTTACAGGGACGCTGAATGATAATAAAAATGATTTATGCGGAGATGTTTTCCTTGAGTACGGAGATGATTATTAACCTGTACGGAAGGAGTCTCCAGTGTGAGAGATTTGTACCAATCAGAGGTAAAGCTGTAGGTTCAGGATGGAAGAGATGATGCCATATGGTTTCCTGCTAACGTGCATAGTACTTTTTTATCCCTAGCTTACATTCTTAGGTCTATGAGTTTTCATCCGACTGAGATGTGCAAAACATTTTTGCACTTCATATTCTGTCTGATCTTTTCCTATTATCAATATCACCCTTCAGTATAGAAGGGAGACTCTCTCGTACCTGTCATTATCAAATGCATGAAATAAAATGCTCTCTGACTCAATCTGCAGACTTTTTCCACTGTCTCTTTTCTCCTACTCTTTTTCATCCCGAAGCCTCTCTCTATATTTTTTCCCCTATAGAGTTAGCCAAGAAATCTAACGCATTGCCATGCCAGTAGGATATTGCTGCACCTACTTCTCACCTCGTAAATACTCGTCTAGCATCTGCCATTTGATCTAAAAACAGCAGCTCACCCTGATAAAAAAACAAGTCTGGATCCAACTTAGCTATCTGTCCCTATTTCCACCCCAGTAACTGCTCTCAGCCAATCAGAGCACAGCACAGTCCTCCAAACAGAACACACTGCTCTCAGCCAATCAAATCTCACTGGATTTTTCGAAGCTCAAGAGAACACAGTATACAGCCCTCAGCCAATCTGAACGCACTGTAGTGCTCTCAGCCAATCAAAACACACTGAACTGCTCTCAGCCAATCAGAACACACTGAACTGCTCTCAGCCAATCAATTCAATTTAAATTTTATTTCTATAGCACTTTTAACAATGATCATTGTCTCAAAGCAGAACACACCAAAGCACAACACACCATACTGTCCTCAGCCAATAAGAACAAACTGAACCACTCTCAACCAATCAGAACACACCATACTGTTCTCAGACAATCAGAACACACTTTACAGCTCTTGGCCAATCAGAACACACCATATTGCTCCCAGTGTATCATAGCATACTCTACCTCTCTCCACCAATCAGAATACACTGTCTGTTATTATATTAGTGCTACGTGATGGAGTGTAACTGTTTCTTGCTTGTTAGCAGATTAATGTCGCAAAACGCTGTGAGCTGAAACGATGACATCATTCACAAAACATCAAATAAAACCACCGACGCTTTTCTTTTTGCTCACGTTTTCTCTCCAAACATGTAACTCTATCCACAGCACTGAAGCTCTGACGGCCAGATCTGTGTAAACACAGCGGAGAACGTGATGATGGATCACTAAAAGCTCAGTCATCACCGACCCGCTGACTTTATCAGCCAGACACGTAGGATCAGAGAGAGGCGGGAAAGAAGCGAAGGAACTGGGTCTTTATTTCTATATAAGGCATTAAAATACAAATAAATGTATGAGTGCAGGGCAAGGATACAGAAACGACCTTATTCAAAGGAAATGTAGCGCTTTAACACAAGGAGCAGTAACCAAGTGTGTGATAGTGTGATTGTGTTTCTGTTATCGTTATATATAATATAATGTTTCTGCCATGTTACAAACCATCACTGTTCTCTAAGCCAATCAGAACACACTGTACCGCTCTCAGCCAATCAGAACACACTGTACCGCTCTCAGCCAATCAGAACACACTGTACCGCTCTCAGCTAATCAGAACACGCTGTTCCTCTCTCAGCCAATCAGAACACACTGTACCGCTCTCAGCCAATCAGAACACACTGTACCTCTCTCAGCTAATCAGAACACACTGTACCGCTCTCAGCCAATCAGAACACACTGTACCGCTCTCAGCCAATCAGAACACACTGTACCTCTCTCAGCTGTACCTCAGAACACACTGTACCGCTCTCAGCCAATCAGAACACACTGTACCGCTCTCAGCCAATCAG
>QNUK01000584.1:307500-335000 GCA_013621035.1 Clarias magur
CTGGAAAAAAGGTTTAATGTCTGGAACTAAATCTGGCCACCCTGGGTACGACACAAATCCTGAAGTGTATCATGGTGTGTAAATCTCACGTCTGATATCCCAGGAGTCTTCGGCCCAGTCTGACACTTCTCCTGGCGAATGTGTTTTATCCAGCCTGGGGTTTCTTCTCCCCGAGCCGAGACTTTTACTAAACTCAACTCTACAACATTTTTTTCCAACCTGACGCTTCACGGCCTCAAACTTCTCACCCAAGCTGGAGATCCTTCTACATAGCACTGCTTCTTATGTCCAACCTGGGACATCTCATTTCAAACCTAGTATCTGCTCTACTTGTCCTGGGGAACACACACACACACACACACACACACACACACACGCAGATGCTTATTCACAGTACTCGCTCACAAACCTTTAAACGCAAGCCAGTCTACAGTAGGTCAATACACCTGTAAATATATAACATTACACACACACGTTTATGCACAAAATCAGACATCACACACTCGCGCTGACATCAGCTGTTCGGTCCCATAGACCCAGTGCAACGCAAATGAGCATCACGCAGAGATAACTGCATTATAATGGATAATTAAATTAATCTGTTATGACATCAGCAATGCGCCGCTAACGCTAAGTCACAAAAAACAAAAGACATCCGGCTAACAAGGACCTGAAATAAGGTCAAAGGTTCAGCACGCCCACTGGCTGAATCAAATCTAAAAATAGTCTGTTTGTTTTATTCATGTATTTATTTATTTGTCATAGTATAAATTATAGCGTTCACACATTAAAAAAAAAAAAATTCTAAACAAACCACAGATGCCCGTGCCCAAGCACTGTACACACTGATCATTCATCATCAGCATCAGCATCAGCATCAGCACCTGGTGACAGCATGACTGGTACCTGAGGCTCACACACGCCTGCAGGGACCAAAGTCCAGCGTGTCCCGTCCAAATCACACATGCAGCACAAAGTACATGAAAAGAAATCAGAAACCCAGCGCGTACACCGCCAGCAGGCAAAGAGCTCAAGACCCCCTGATCCAACGAGACCACAGAGGCGCCACCCCGCAAACACACAGCACCCAAAGGATCTGCCGCCAATGTCCTGGAGCCAGACGCCACAGCACCCCCCTGAGGTCGTGTGGAGTCATGCCACAAGGGGACAGAGCTGACCCAGAGACACAAGGGGAACCCAAATCCTAGGTATGTTTGAAGGTTATGGCTGATCCGCGTCTGTCCATCCTGAGGCTTCTGATATCCGAATTCACTCACTCTAATGCTTTATCCTGTATACAGGAGCGCGGGGACCTGAGGCCTTTTCAAGGAGGCACGAGGCGGGGAACACCCTGGATGGGGTATCACACACATACTCACACACTCACACACAAATTAGCCTAATGGCTTCGTACATGTGGGAGGAAACCGAAGTAAAGTGGCACCTCGGCATAGGAACTGGCTGCTGTGTGAATTTTCAAATTCAAGAAATTTGCTTCAGCATGCAAAGCTTTTTCAGCACACGAGTGACCGAGCCGGTCGCGGTTACTTCCCGTTGCATCTTGTGCGTCCGAGAGACGATCAAACCATGAAAACATGGAAACCCAAGCGATGTGAGTTTCCTTTTTTTTTTTTTTTGCCTTTTGAAGATTTAGTGAAGACGTAGCACCAATGTTTTGATTGTTTTTATATATTTAAATATGATTATAGTGTTGGAAATTGGTAATATTTCCTGGAGTCTGGAAGGTTTATCTGCATTTACATTATTTCCTACGGGACAAAGCGTTTCACAATATGAAATTTCACCATCAGAACTCGCCTCTGAAACGGATTAAACTCGTATGCCGAGGTACCGCTGTATACCAGAGAAACCCACCAAGCACGGGGAGAACATGCACACTCCACACACACACACACACACACACACACAGACCCGAGGAGGAAATTGGACCTGGGTACTGGTGGTACAAGACCACAGTGCTAACCACTACCCTATTGCGCCACCTATCCAAATTCTACAATTTTTTTTTTGTTTTGTTTAGTGACCAGTGATCTCTAATATCCACCCTGTGGCTTCTGATCTGAACCAAGCGTCCTGACAGCACGCCGTTCATCCCTGGACCATTCAAAGGACTTTTGTCCAGTTTAAGATCTGTCTCAGCTGGCGTGTGAAACCACCCGGGACGTCTTCTATTTAACAAATGCAATGCATGCAGGGTGCTGCTCTGCCCACCCTGGGCCTCCCTGTGCCCACCCTGTGCCCACCCTGTGCCCACCCGGGCCTCCGCTGCCCCAGTGTGTAAGGGTGTGCAAACTTTTACGCAGCCAGAATATTAATAACAACAAAAATGTTTATTACGGATTATTCTCGCACAGTACCGACCCACACCCGGGCGCGCACACACACACACACACACACACACACACGCAGGTCTGATCTGTAACTAATTCCGCCCAGTCTGCGTCTCTTCTCTCCGCGCTACAGCGGCTCCGTGACGACGCACGAGCGGATCCCAACTTCCTCAGTAGCCACTAACGCTACACACACACACACACACACACACACAGTCACGTACAGCCGCGATACTGGAGCACGCGCGGATCCGAGCAAACACACAGAAACACCGTGAAATCCGTAAACACACACACACACACACACACACACACACAAAGACTGACCGTGACTCGGTGCTCCGTCGCGCGCCAGCTGCAGTTTCTCTCCCGGTCTGATCGCGGAATCCGCAGCGACACTCTGAGTACTTACACACACACACACACACACACACATTACAGAGCGCTGTACTGTATACCGCCTCACCGCGGAGAGACACAGAGACAGAGAGAGACAGAGAGGGGGGGGGGGGGCAGACAGGGAGACACAGGGAGATGATGTCCATCGTGGAGCTTGTAATGTCCAGTGAAAATGTCTTCTGTCCAACTTGGAGCTTTTACAATATTCATCATGTAATGTCCATAGTGAAGCTCCTGATGTCCAACATTCGAATGTCCATCATTATAATATTCGTCGTGAGCTTGTAATGTCTACTGTGCAGTTTCTAATGTCCACCATAGACTTTCTAATGTCCAACATTCTAATGTCCATCATGGAGCCTCTAATGTCCAACAATATAATATTCATAATGGGTGTCGTAATGTCCAATCTGGAGCTTCTAATGTCCACCATGTAACTTCTAATGTCCAGCATTCTAATATCCATCGTGATGCTTCTAATGTCCAACTTAGAGATTCTAATCTCCATCGTGGAGCTTCTAATGTCCACCTTTGCGGCTAAAATGTCCAACATTCTAATATATCCACCATGGAGCTTCTAATGTTCAACATAGAGATTTTAATGCTCAACATTCTCATGTCCCTCATGGAACTTCTAAATGTCCAACCCGGAGTGTCTAATCGAGTGCATTATTGAGCCTGAGGATTGGGGGGAGTTGGAGATAGAGAGAGAGAGAGAAAGCGTGATAGATGGATAGACAGATAGGAAGTGAGTGTTATTTGTAATGTAATCAATGGTTTATAATTGCTTTGGTAACATTGTATTTATTTGATTATATAATATTCATGCCAATAAAGTGCTTCTGAACTGAACTGAATTTAACCGAGTAACATAATAACAGAGACAGACAACAGATGAAAGGACACACACACTCACACACAGAAGCAGGTGTAAAACGATGTGGTAAATTCCCGGTATAAGAGCTGACCAGTCACACATGACACGCGCATGATGCAGCGGTATATTTTAAAATAAGATAAAACCATTTATTATCCACCAATGACAACACTGTGTAAAAGCCTGCTATAAAGCAGTAATAACTAATTTCCTTGTTCCTTTATTACAATATCTCTTAGAATAAAGCATGCAGCACAATGACATCACAACACTACAGGCTAGGGGCGGAGCTAATTTAATTGACAAGTAATTCAATTTATGATTTTACAAACAAACAAACATCTAAGAACAACATTTTTGTACTTTTTCAATTTGAAGGGCTTGTTAACAAACACTGACCTCTAATGTCCAACATCCAAATGTCCAACCTGGACCTTCCAATGTCCAACATGAAGTGTCTAATGTCCACCATGGAGCTTCTAATTAACATTGTGAAGCTTTTAATATCCATCATGGAGGTTCTAATGTTCATTATGAAACTTCTAATGTCCAACTTTCTATTGTTAAACATAGTGTCTGATGTCAGTCATGGAGCTTTTAATGTCCAACATTTTAAAGTCCATAATGGAGCACGTAATCTCCAACTTGGAGCTTCTAATGTCTCTCATGGATCTTCTAATGTCCAACATTCTAATGTCCATCCCGGCACAACTACTTAGGTTTTCCCAGCCTGCAACCTGCTGATTGGTGACTATAATAACATTAGAACAAACAAGTTTTAGAATAATAACATTGATAATAATGACAGATATGAGGATTAACAGAATGTGTGCACACACACACACACAGTCACATTGATGAATGGCTGAGTGAATAAGTTTTGGTGCTGGTCTGGAAAAATAGATCTTTAATAGCCTGAACCACAAACCACCAGAGAGAAAGTGTGTGTGTGAGGTTACAGCTGTAGTAGGAGACATGCTGAGCGCTGCAGAACAACTTCTCCTTCGTCCTCACTGACATTAGCACCGCAGGATGGCGGTCTGAGCCGAACACAGGTGATGACACACTGACAGGTGACCGCATCGTCCAACATTGTTTGTGAATTTGTTTATACGGCAGTCACTGCACCAGGTGTGAACGTTTCAACCACAACTAAATACAGGATACCATTAACATGCCTGTTGCCATGGTGACAGAGGGTGATGCTCGTGCTCACTCAACTTTGTCTCCAAACAAATGATAACAAATATTGTTCATTTTTCAAATATTTACTGAACTGTATGCCAACATATCCTAACTGTGAGCTTAGCCGGAACGCTGATTTATATCGGTTGTCATAGTAACAGTCAGAGTGGGAGGAGCATTGATTTAGAGCTGTTTATTAAGTTTATTGAGTTGATGTGGTCCAGTCAGCCGCCGGATATTATTGCTGTTATTTACACTACTAGGCTGTAGATGCTGATATAAATATTATTGTCTTAAATGTATAATTGTATGATTATACGTGTTATTAATAATGTTATTAATACTGCTGCTTATGGAAGTTGTAATATTTAATAATTATACTGTTAATTCAAACAAGTTTGTCATTGTATGTTTGATGTTGTACTATTAATGCTACTAGGCTGTTGATGCTGTTAATGCACTCTACAATGTTTTAACACACACACACTTAAAGCAAAACCAAGATGGAATTTGGAAAAAGTGAATGAACACGTAAAGTCTTGTTGGACAGAGTTAAGTTTTCTTTCAGTTCAGTGCCACGTCTCTGTGCAGCAACACACACACACACACAATCTCTCACACCCACAAACAATCACACACTCAGGCTTGTACGAGCACGCTAATGACCAGCCGGCAGGTGCAATATAGCGTCGCTTACATTTTTTAATATAATGAGAACACCAAATCTGTCTGTCTGCCTTCCCGTCTGTCTGTCCATCAGTGTGTCTGCTGTCCTGTCTGTCTGTTGCACCCCCTCAGTATTTGGTCATTACTCTTCGGGTGTATCAGGAACAATGTGCTGCAGTGTATCAGAGTGTATCAGTCGCTCCAGAGGAGAGGATCAGTCATCAGAGATCAAAGCATTCACTTCTAACGTCTCACCATGACGTCACTACTGAACACTCCGAGTGAAAGCGCTGCAGTTTTCTCACAGCCGTGTATAAAGTGAAGCCAAATGTCTCTGACGCCCTCCAACGGCTGTGTTTCAACTCCTAAACCCGCCCACATCTGGTTCACCGGACAGATCAAAACTTTACACGCCCAGTTCATGTTTTACAGCTAAATACAGATCAGATGCTCCAGAGGAGCGGAGAGGGAAAAAGCATCATGCGTTTATACTTTATTCACTCAATAAACTATACGTTAGGAGATAACCTGTTCATCGACATTTTACATCAACATCCAGTTTCAGGAACGCGTCTCTTCTGTGTGTGTGTGTGTGTAGGCCTTGAGCAGATCACAGGGAACCCAGAGAACAAGGTGAGGACACCAGGACTGGGGTGCAGGACACACACACACACACACACACACACTCCCAATCTGGAAACACCAATTGGTAACAGACCGCACCGCATGTGTTTAGACTGGCGGAGGAAACCGAGGCTTCTAACATCCAAACTTCTACTGGTCCATCCTGAGGCGTCTGATGTCTGACCTGGTGCTTCTGCACCCAAACTTTTAGAGTTGGTGTGAACTGGTGAATCAGCGGGTGAGGGTGAAACACACACCTGACCGTTTGCACCGACAAACAACTCAGTGTTGAAAAAGAGGTTTCCATGGAAGCGTTTACTGACGATGAGTGAATGAATAACGGCGCCGCCTACAGAGAAAGAAGGAACGAAAGAATGAGAGGCTGACGCATGTAAACGCCACATGGCTGTAACGAGCTCTGATGTGAGATGAATTGTGCGTTTGATTCGCGCTCTCCCTCCTCCTCCTCCCTCCTGAATGGCTCTGAGTGACTGCAGTAAACTCTGATGTGGTGAAGCACTAACGGTACACGTCTGTCACATAATCACTGCAGGGATGATCACATCACCGTCTGGGCCAATTGGACGCAGAGCTCAGCTGCGGATCATCTGCTCACCAGAACCACCACATCATCAGAACTGTAATTCACACAATGAGTTTCTGTGCTCTTTGTTTATCTCTTACAGACTCCCGGTGTTGGAGAAGAACCATTAGGCTTTGTGGAATACACTCCAAACTACTGAGTCCTCCAGCTTCTCCTACAGCCCCGTACAGGCCCGTCTCCTCCAACACACACACACACACACACACACACACACACACCCGTGTGTTAGAAGAGTGCCGTTACTGGATACAGATAAAAATACATACTAATAATACACTGCTTTAAAAATTCTTATTGCGCTTTTAGACTCCTTTATGCCCCCTGACTGACCTCTGAGGACATCAGCCTGGTCCTTACACCAACCTATAACACACACCACCGTACACCCCTCACTGCCCATGCTGTCCTGTACAGGCCGATTAAAACCCCTTACTGATTAAAATGCACTAACCAAAATAACTAGCTTGCTTGCTAATATCACTATAAAAGGAGATGTGGCTACTGAACTAGTTAAGTGTACTTGTTAGTTGGTAGAAGTGCAGAGTTCAAGGCACATTAACTGTGTTCAAGGTGTTTATTCTTTTCATCCACAGTGAGTGTGTGTGCACTGAGTGTGTAGGAGTGTGTAGTGCTCAGTAGGCGGGGCTATAACGGGATGTTGGCGTGTTTCTTCCATGGGTTGCTTTGTTTCTTGCTCGCCAAAACCTCCAGGTCTCTGCAGATTCTCATGCGCGTGGTGGACGGCTGGATGATGTCATCAACAAACCCTGCACGCAGGTAAAGAGGGTTAGTTGTGTGTGTGTGTGTGTTACTCATTTAGTCACTATTTCACACCGAATATTAAAGAGATAAAAGACATGGGTCTGGAAGGAAAGTCTCATCCTGTGTGCATGTGTCCTGATGAGAGCTGCGGGCCTCGTCCCAATCTGCACCGTACATCACTAAGTATATTTCAAACCCCACTCAGTGCTGCAGTGATTGGAGGCACATTACTGCACTGTTTAGCTCTTCAGTTTTAAAGACATGGCATTAGCACAGCAGGATGGTGGTTTGGAACACAGCGGAGACAGACAAGGCAACCCGGGAACGCGCTCTAAACTGACCTCTATTTGGTCGGCTATAGTGCAAATTGGGATGCAGCCTCGGTCAAAAAAAATCTTTTTACAAAACCTCAGACATGGGCCGTGTTCCAAACCCCACACACACAGTCTGTACTTCATACTACTTTACACATGTTTAAGCCAAATGAACCTGTGGCTCAGTCCCAAACCACACACTACTGTATTACATCAACCACACTAACGTGCAATTAACGTGTGTGTGTGTGTGTGTGTGTGTGTGTGTGTGTGTGTGTGTACAAACCTCGGACAGCAGCAGGGAAAGGGTTAGCGAACTTCTCTACGTACTCAGCCTCCGCCTCGGCCTGGTTCTCCTTCCCCCTGAAAATAATCTGCACGGCACCCTGAGGGGGAGAGAAAATAAACAAACAAACAAACAAACAAAACAAAACAAATAAATAAATCTGTCCCACAAAAGCAACATATACATCAAAAAGAACAGGCTACTGTTATATTTTGAAAATATACATTTTGTCCTGTTTATTGATGAGTAATAGAACATAATGTAACAAGTTTACTCTTTGATATTTATACTGCAGATTTATTAAATTACTAACAGGAAATGAAATCTTAAATATTTACTATAAGTTATTACATTTAATGATGAGCTTTTAATTCTATTTATTAAAGGAAAAACACTGAAATGACACTGACTGCATATTTCTTTATTTCTATAGAAACTAAACCCTACACAGATACAGTACTGTTACTGTGGAGTACATCTGGACTGGCCCCGCCCACTTCCTCTGACACTGCTGAAGGAGTTTTCATCGCTGATCTCTTTGGATATCGGTATTTTTTGTTTTTCCAATATTCGTGCATGAATCTGTCCCGAGTAATTTCATTAAACGTCCTTTACGCGTATTTAAATGTTCATAAAGTCGTCGTAGCGATGTGGAGTTTTTACCTTCGCCCCCATCACAGCCACCTCAGCTGACGGCCAGGCGTAATTAACATCACCACGCAGGTGTTTGGAGCTCATCACGTCGTACGCTCCACCGTACGCCTGCACAACACACACACACACACACACACACACACACACCACTGAAAGCTCAGAACTAATCCTCAAAATATGTTCATAGATTAATTGCACACACGCGCACACACACACACACCTTCCTGGTGATGATAGTAATTTTAGGAACCGTTGCCTCTGCGAAGGCGAACAGCAGTTTGGCCCCGTGTCGGATGATTCCTCCGTACTCCTGCGCCGTCCCTGCAGTAACACACACAACCAACTCTGTGTTCATGTGCACTAGGTAGTGAATAGGGCATGTGGGTTAGGACACGACCTCAGGGGCATGATAGTGTTCATGTGCACTATGTAGGGAATACGGTGTGTGGTTTGGGACACGCCCAGAGCAGCATGTGCGTTCTGACCTGGTAGGAATCCAGGAACATCGACGAATGTGATGATGGGAATGTTGAAGGCGTCACAGAAGCGTACGAAGCGTGCGCCCTTCACTGAGGAGTTAATGTCCAAACATCCTGACACACACACACACACACACACACACACGCGCACAATGTGAGACACAGACCGTGTGTGTGTTTGTGTGCACATAGCATCATATTCCTCTCTCTCACCTGAAGCTACTTTAGGCTGATTACCCACGATGCCGATGGTGCGACCGTTCATGCGGGCGAATCCCACCACGATGTTCTTGGCGTAACTCGGCATGATTTCAAAAAACTCACGTTCATCTACGATCTGAAATAAAGACAGGAAATATTCTGATACGGCTGCGTCCCAAACGCCTGAGTCACTGAACAAGCAGGACTGATTAGTGCACTACATGTGGTACATGTTCAGTAACATGATCACTCAATTAAACTGTTAATGTGACGTGTAAATAATTGGCTCGTATCCCAAATCACTTTCTACCAGAATAAAATATAAACTGCAGGAAAAATAACATTCTAACTGCAGCACGTCTTCCTTCACAGTGGGACAGAAAACCTTTTAACTGCAGCACTTTGTGATTTGGAACACAGCCCCAGTTGTGAAACAACATCCCTTTATCTGACAAATCAGGGAATGGAATTTTATAACCTCTAAGCCTGTGTGTGTGTGTGTGTGTGAGAGAGAGAGTGACAGGCGTACACCGTGGATGATGTCCAGCATGTCGTAGGCCTTTGTGCTCTCAAATGGAACGAGTGTGTCAAGTCCAGGAACAAGCCGATCACTGAAGGGATGAAAACACACACATACACACACTCAGTATAAAAATTTTATCCGTAAATATCCGGATATATCCAGACATGGAGGTCTCGTCCCGGCTGCCGGGGTTACCTGGGGTCGTGACACTCTGTGACCGGGGCGGAGTCTTTATTACTGAGGGGCAGGAAATTAAAAAACTCCCGGAGGTTCAGCAACGCATCGATATCGTTCTCAAACGCCTTGTGGGCCACGCCTACAGACGGAGAGAGAGAGAGAGAGAGAGAGAGAGAGAGTAGAGCTAGTCCCCAAGGTTTAGAGATCAGACACATTACACACATGGTTAGTGCTACTACCTGACACAGCGGTGTGTGTTTTGGCTCCGCCCAACTCCTCCTGCGTCACATCCTCATTAGTGACTGATTTAACCACATCAGGACCTGTGATGAACAGATACGACGTGTCCTGTCCAACCACACACACACACACACACACACAAATACAAAACAAAATGAAAATATAAAACAACACAGAAAATGAAAAAGCGTGGAGCTTATAAACAGATACAATGGGCAGGGCTATAAACAGTACAGTAGGCGGGGCTAAGGTGGGCGGAGTTGAAATGATCCTCACCTTGACCATGAAGGTGAAGTCAGTGAGAGCGGGAGAATAAACCGCTCCGCCTGCACACGGCCCCATGATGAGAGAGATCTGAGGAACAACACCGGACGCCAACACGTTCCTCTGAGACAGAGAGGGAGAGAGAGAAAAGTTTGTTCATTTCTATCAGTTCATCTCTCTCTCTCTCTCTCTCTGCTGCTTCTCCATCAGTCTCACTCACCAGGAAAATGTCGGCGTACCCTGCCAGAGATTCGACTCCTTCCTGGATTCTCGCTCCGCCCGAATCGTTCAGCCCAATCACTGGCGCTCCAACCATCATCGCCTGGTCCATCACCTACACACACACACACACACACACACACACACACACACACACACCTGTGAGTCCTGAATGTGCCCTCTGACCTTTCACACACTGCTGCGAAAGGGAATCAGGACAGAATGGACTCACTTTGCAGATTTTCTGGGCGTGAGCTCCTGATAAACTCCCTCCGAACACGGTGAAGTCCTGAGCGCAGAGATGAGAGATGTGACATCATATCCTGTGACATCATGTGACCACTACAGGATGGAGTCAGAGGTCATCTGTACTCACCTGGCTGAAGACGTAGACGAGCCGACCGTTTATCCGGCCCTGTCCTGTGACCACGCTGTCACCTGGATACTAAGGACACACACACACACACACACACACACATCTCAAACACCTAATCAAGACTGTATGAACCGGAGGTGTAACGATGTAATAAACCCAGACGCTTCACCTTGTTATGATCTGCCTGCATTCCAAAATCCGCACATCGATGTTCCACGAACATGTCGTACTCGACGAACGAGTCGGGATCCAGCAGCAGAGCGACTCTCTCTCGAGCAGTCAGCTTCCCCTGAGGACAACATCAGGATCAACGTCAGCCAATCATGACCCAGACCCGAGTGAGTGCTCTGTCCACCATGTGTCTCTGTCTCTCTCATGATGTGTGAAAACGTGTCCAAAATACAGGCTGTAAGAACAAAGCTGTCCTGATACTCGTACTTTCAAGGAGACGGTGTATATAAAGGCCGCCTACCTACATGCCCACATGATTAATTCTCGATAACAGCAGCGAGGATTTATATCAATAATACATTATTGTTTCCATAGTAACGGCTCATTCACAGGGGCGTGTTCAGCGCATGTGCCCCTGAGGGGAATCAGAACCAAAATCATTTCTACATGGAGAGGATGTCTATAAAGTTTAACCAAAGAGTCTCCAATGTCAGTGGTTTCTTAATGTGTGCCAAATTTCCTGGGAGAACATTGATTAGCACACACCTTTTACAGTTATAAAATGTCATCCTTGTGACTGGAGCTCGTCTGTCGATTCAATTCAGTTTGATTCGATTTTTGAGCATCCTGCGTTTCAATTTGACTGGATTCAGGAGCACTAAAGTTTATTGTCTGATTTGTCTAAACCAGCTTTAGTTCCTTCAGGTTTAAGTATTAAAACAACCTATTAAAAGATTCAAGTAAACACTGAAATTTGGTGTCATTTGTATTATTGATTGTTCAAACATCATCCTTTTTCCGCTCCATATTCCAGTCCAGTAGGTGGCAGTGTAGCATCAACCGCACATAAACTCAGCAGAATTGATACTCTTGCAAAACACAAGCATTTGTGTAAGATGTAAGCACTTTGTATTTTCTGCAAAGGCTACAAAGTTTACAAAATTAAAAAAGTTGTGAATCGATTCTGCATCAAATCTCTGCGGGCCACGTTTTATTCTTCTATCCTGCAACTAAAAGGAGAAGTAATCTATTAAATAATAATCAAAACAGAACTGTTTTCTAAAGCACGCGAAGACGTTATGTTTCTGTTATAATATTAAGTACTGATGTTGATTATTATTGTTGATTTTATTCACTATTTTCATTTTTTACTTGATTTTCATTCAGTATTTTACTGAAACTGGAAAAGAACCTGCCAGATGTTTGTCCATAATGGATCATCTTAACATTGATTAGTTTCCAGGTTTGGATTACAATATGTATGGTTACGATTCTTCATCATGCATTTCTTAAAATACAGTTTTAACATATGCATGTTTTTGTTTTTTTTAACACATAAATGTAAAATAGAGCACAGAGGCATCATCTTTAATATTCAGCCAAAACAGGGGGAAAAAAATCATTATCCATTACTCAAAGCTCATTTTTTTAATCAGTAATTAGAATAATTAGTTTAAATTAATAATAAAGTTAATATTAACCCTTTTATTCCAATTATGCTTTTTTTAAATTTTGCACTGATTTCATACTTTCTAGGATAATATTACTTTCTTTTAATATTATAAAAAAAAGATTATTAGGAACACCATACTAATACGGTGTTTGACCCGCTTTCACCTTCAGAACTGCTTTAATTCTACGTGGCATCGATTCAACAAGGTGCTGAAAGCGTTCTTTAGAAACGTTGGCCCATATTGATAGGAGAGCATCGTGCAGTTGATGGAGATTTGTGTGATGCACATCCAGGGCACGAAGCTCCCGTTCCACCACATCCCAAAGATGCTCTATTGGGTCGAGATCTGGTGACTGTGGCGGCCATTTTAGTACAGTGAACTCATTGTCATGTTCAAGAAACCAATCTGAAATGATTGGAGCTTTGTGACATGGTGCATTATCCTGCTGGAAGTAGCCATCAGAGGATGTGTACATGGTGGTGATAAAGGGATGGACATGGTCAGAAACAATGCTCAGGGAGGCCGTGGCATTTAAACCATGCCCGATTGGCACTAAGGGGCCTAAAGTGTGCCAAGAAAAGATCCCCCACACCATTACACCACCACCAGCAGCAGCCTGCACAGTGGTAACAAGGCATGATGGATCCATGTTCTCATTCTGTTTACGCCAAATTCTGACTAAATGTCTCAACAGAAATCGAGACTCATCAGACCAGGCGACATTTTTCCAGTCTTCAACTGTCCAATGTTGGTGAGCTCGTGCAAATTGTGGCCTCTTTTTCCTATTTGTAGTGGAGATGAGTGGCACCCGGTGGGGTCTTCTGCTGTTGTAGCCCATCCGCCTCAAGCTTGTGCGTGTTGTGGCTTCACAAATGCTTTGCTGCAGACCTCGGTTGTAACGAGTGGTTATTTCACTCAAAGTTGCTCTTCTATCAGCTTGAATCAGTCGGCCCATTCTCCTCTGACCTCCAGCATCAACAAGGCATTTTCACCCACAGGAGTGTCGCATACTGGATGTTTTTCCCTTTTCACACCATTCTTTGTAAACCCTAGAAATGGTTGTGCGTGAAAAATCGCAGTAACTGAGCAGATTGTGAAATACTCAGACCGGCCCGTCCGGCACCAACAACCATGCCACGCCCGAAATCGCTTAAATCACCTTTCTTTCTTTCTTTCCCCTTCTGACATTCAGTTTGGAGTTCAGGAGATTGTCTGGACCAGGACCACACACACCCCTAAATGCACTGAAGCAACTGCCATGTGATTGGTGGATTAATGAGGAAGTGGACAGGTGTTCCTAATCATCCTTTAGGTGAGTGTAGTTTATAATTTAACTACATTTCTACTATTAAATTATACACACACTTACACAGTTTTATACTATAAATTACACTTAAAGTTGTATTAAATAAAAGACTGTAGTTTGTGATTAAAGCTGAAACTTTTGAGTATTTCATGTGAAGGTCACTTCTGGCTGGGTGTATCTCCAGTGTGTGTGTGTGTGTGTGTGTGTGTGGTTTCGCTGTGTTTTGGTCTTTTCTACCCGTTTGTGCTGCGCATGCGTCCTTTGCTCCCCGCCTCCCCGCAGCGCGGCTCTCCGCTTCTCCTCGATCCTCTCCTGCACTGACAGCTGGCCTGCGCTCCTCCACTGGCCGCTCTGGAAGCCCTTACAGCCCGACAAAGCGGCGCAGCTCTGCGGCACATGAGTGAACGTCTTTAAGGACGACCTTAGGGTGTGTAAAATCCCGCCGCCGCTCCGGATCAGTGTGTACGCCGCCATTTTGAAAAGCCGTCACTCTCCGGAGACGCGTCCTTTTCCCCAGAAACACTACGCATGCGCAAGCCGCTTCCGCAGTCGGAGCCAATCTGCGCCATGGGCGGAGTTTGACCAGCCAATCACGAGTCACGGTTTAGGGGCGCGGCGTCATTCAGAGAGAAGTGTTATTACCAGCGACAACCGCCAGAGGGAGCGAATCAAAGCCTCTTGTAATTTTAACCTCAGTTCTGACCCTGAGATTTGAAAGTGTAAATACATAAACTTTAAAACATTTAATAGTGATTTAAATTTTTTTAAACTGACATGTTAGTTGATGTATTAACTTTTCCTCACTGTAGCTTTATTATATTCACTCTATATTAATCTAGAGATAATAAAAATGTCAGACAGTTAATTCTTCCTTTAAGACGGTTGCTTGTGTCCCTTGTAACATTTCACACACCAACCTGCAGTTGCTTTTGGTGCACAATATGTACTAGGTGCTATTTGCACAAGAACCTTTTTATTTGCTGCGACTACAACTAGAAATGTTTGCTGTTATCATTTACCATCTCATGGACAATTTCTCCACACTCCCTCACCTCAGCTCCGTGGACGATGTCGTTGCTCTTCTTGGCACATTTGCACATACACTTAACGTTGTTGTTTTTATTTGATAGTTTCTAGTTTTGTTCATTTGTTGTCTTAGCTAGTCAGCTAATTAGGATTTTTTTTCTTAGTTCATTTTGTTTATCTATGTTGTGAATGTATGTTGTATGTAGCACCCTGGTCCTGGAGGAACGCTGCTTTGTGCTACTGTGTACTGATTTTTAGTAGAAGAATAGAAGAGAATTAAGTAGAAGTTAAATAATGGTCTAATTTGTGTGAAAACTGTTTGATTTATGTTACTGAGTTTATACTAGCGGTGTTGACTAGCTACACACAGTGATGAAATGCACCAATGATCTCTGCCGCTTCTTGCTGAGGTTTGTGTAAAGTCTCTACACTGTCAGGTTGTGTAACTATTTTAATAAATAGTAAACAATTAAACCATGCTGTCATTTTTCATACATTTTTGCATTGAACTATAAATGGGCATTGCAGGTAGGGACTACAGAATTGATGGCCTAGAATAACAATATTTATTAGTATTATTATTATTGTTGCACCAAATATGGTGATAAACTGATAATGTTGGCTTTAATATAACTGTTTGTGTGACTGTAATTGAATTAAGGCACATTTATTAGATTTTTTTGCGGTCCCTAAGAAAAAAAAGTATTTTGCACATATAAACTTCATAAATATCAAAGGACAAACGTTTATGGAAAAATCTAATATTGCATACATTACAGAATATTTGTCACTTGTACTGCTAAGGTATCACCACCAGAGGGCAGAAAAGTCTACACATTTTTATAATCAACCTAACCGCTGCATGAAAAGAGCTGTATACTGACCAGTGAGTTCCTGTAAATTCCACTGATTTTCGGATATATTCAGAAAAATATTAAGTACACATGTCTGTATATGTCTGCATTTGTACCGTTTCAGATGTGTGACTGTTGCCATGGTGGATAAACCTCTCAGGATTTCACACCTTGAGCTCTTTCAAGTCAGATTTCGCCTAAAACCTTTTATTGGTTCTTCTTTTTACACAAACCCAAAACATGATCAGCTATTGGACAACCACATGTCTTTGCATTTATCTCATTGGTTGGGCTTAAATTTCTACAGGCCTTCAATACTATTCACAATATCAACCCTTAGACAGTGATGGACTTTTAATGGATGGATGGGTAGATAGATAGATAATTTATTGATCCCAAAGGAAACTGCAGATATCCACCAACACTGAGACAGGTTGTAGATTGCACACTGTACATCTGACGTATAGTCTGTACACACAGTGTGATGTGAGAACTGACCAGAAGTTACTAGCGCAATGAAAATGTATAAGGAGTATATAGTTAAGCATATAGATAAAAAAATCAAAAGTAAAAAAAAGAAGGTTAATTGCAGTTTAGTATTGTGCAAACAGTATTAATTTGTGCAAAGAGCAGCATGAAAGTGACAATGAAAATTTGTCTGTGTGTAAATGGCAAAGTATACAGTAGATATCTTTTATCACAAGAATGAAATATATAAAACAAAGAACAATATCCAAATTATAAGGATTAATAATAATAATAATAAATATATAATATAGAATATAAAGCTGTATGAACTATAAAAGAGAAGGAAATGTGAATAAATAAACTGCCGCCTGATTCGGTGTGGGCCAGGTCATTCTGTGGCATCACGCGGAAGTGATGCGCGGCAACACAGGGTGGGTCTGCTTCCAGTCTTTTCTGTGCGCTGGTGGTTAAAGAACCCAGTCTGGCCTCCCATCAATAATGTCACCTTCTTCATCGAGCATCATTGCACTGGATTACCCAGCTAAGAGGAGAAACCAGACACAGTTATGTTACATTTATAATAACCATTTAATACCAAAAAGTTATTTTGTAATATTTATTTATTGTGGATCATATCTGTGCAAATTTTATTTAGAATTATGCAGTAAAGAAGTGAAAGTGGAAAAGGTTTTAATGGCTAACTTATAAAGGGATTTACATGAATGCTAGAAAGAAAATGAACATGAGCATATATTGATTTCGTGACCGTGTTAAGACTGTTCGGGCCAAACAAACAATGAGAGGAACAATACACGTTAGATTAAAGAGCAGTAAGCTAACTTTCGAACAGCACGATTAAAGCAAACTCACCGCAATGTTCACACTGTTGCCCTTTTCAGCCTGTGTGCTCTGCTGTATCGTATCCACTTTCCTTTCGAGCTCCTCGAGACCCTCGCAAATGGCTTCCAGTTTGTTGGTGAGGTCCCGAGCTAAGCTTCCCGTCCTGTAGAATCACAGCAGGCGTCAAACACCTTTCACTTACAACAGCCAACCACTGACTTTTAAAAGGCAGCCAGCCAGTAACCAGCAGTGGCGGCTCAGAGGACCGAGGCACTGAGTTACTGATCGGAAGGTCGGCGGTTCGATTCCCAGCTCAGCCAGGTTGCCATTGTTGGGCCCTTGAGCGAGGCCCTTAATCCCAACTGCTCCAGGGGCGCTGTACCATGGCTGACCCTGCGCTCTGACCCCAGGTACGCTGCGATATGCGAAGAAGGAATTTCACTGTGCTGTAATGTATATGTGACAAAATAAAGGCTTTACTTTACCTGCAGTTCTCACAGCTAGCTGGAATTGCCACGGTTTCCCGGAGTTACTGGGAGTTTTTACCCGTATACATCCGACAAACCTGAAATTAGGTGGGAGTTTACTGTTTCCACATACGTCCGGATTGGGCTCTTCTGCAGTAAAAAAAAGGAGAACCTGCATTATATGATCACTGTTGATATCGCCAGGTTGTGAGTGTTTGAGTGTTCTCTGATTAACTACACTATTTTATTATAACTGTTAAAAAAAATAACGAAATCACGTGTCTGAAATGTAACGTGAAGTTTAAACCTCATGTCAGTGAAGAGTAAAAGAACGTCTGTGTATTTATGGACATACACTTTGACCTAGATCCCTGCATTGTGTGTGCGTGTGTGTGCGTGTGTGTGTGTGTGTGTGTGTGTGTGTATATATATCCTCTAGTACAGTTCTGATTAAACACAATGTCAGTTAAGATCCTTTACACACACACACACACACACACACACACACACACACACACACACACACCGAGGAAAAAGAAGTGGATACAATGTACTAAATGAACGTACTCTGTATCACATTCTGTAGTTTATCAAAATAATTGATAGATGCATAGAGTATATATCTCAAAATATACAGTATAAGGAAAACTTGCAAACATTTACAGCTTATAATGTCGCCAGCATGTTTTATTTACAGCCAAAAAGAAAAATGTTCTACTACTTGTACACAATGTAAAATGTACATGGCGATGGTGAGATAGTGGGAGAGCAAACAGTAGATTTAATGCTGTAAATCTTTCGGCTGCTCGTGTTGACGCGTCGCCACTGCGGATCATCCAAACTGCACAACAACTTGGCACAGGTTTTATGCCCGATGTCTTTCCTGACGCAACCCTCCCTCTGTACAAATATATAAAACAGAAATGTTCTTTGTTTGTTGGTGTCTTTGTGTGTTTGCGCAGGTGGTTCTGTCATAAGCGTTCCTCACCGGATGTAACAGTAGCCAGCATCATCTACGGCAAAAACATGTACGTCACTGAATATAACACTAGGCCGAGAAAAGTGGTACGTCAGGCCGAGCGGCGGATCAGACTGCAGAGCGTCTCCAGCGACGGCGCGTACAACAGGCAGAAGTAAAGCACTGCTAAAACATTGGAGCAGCGTGAGGAGCGACAGCGACCCTTCGCAGGTAAGGGTAGCACGCAGGTGTCAGGATCTGCATGTGGGCGGAGCCACAGCTAAACCTCTAGTAGTAAATATAATATCAAGCAATTTCATACAGTAGCAGTCAAACATTTGGACATTGGCGGAAGTCTCGGGTTCGATTCCAAGCTAATATCCAAACCCCAGCCACGTATGCAGTGCCAGACCCAAGCCCAGATAAAATGGGAGGGTTGCATCAGAGAGGGAGTACGTCGTAAAACCTGCGACAAGTTATGTGGTCCATGGGGTAAAACCCCTCGACAGGAGCAGCCGAATGACTAACAACAACATTCTAGAACAGTACTAACCCTATGAAATAACACGTATTTTATTAGGTAATTAAGTAACAACAACAACAACAAGAGTCATTTGTTATTTAAAGACACGGAGGTCAGCTGTTCTGGATCAGTTCTTGCTAAAACGGTATTGTCACGTGCATTTGAAAACCATTTCAGCTTTGTTTTACAGTGTAGAAAGAAACAGAAATCAGGAACGATCATAAAGTTAGGAGGGTGTTCAAACTTTTGACTGGTAGTGTAGACCATAGACATAGATTGCAATGAAGCTCAAGCAAGAAACGCAAGTCAGATGTTTCTTTATAAAGTTATGTCCAGTACATAAATGCAATATAGAAATGAGAATGTGCGAAGAATCTGTAATTTATCTCGAAACTCACAATTCAGGCGTCGATTTTGTAAGTACCTTTATATTTCTTATTGCTTTTGTTAAATCATCACCTTAAAACTTCAGCTGTAAATACTATGGAGATATTTTTGTTTCAAGTTTATTGTTCCATCAATAATCAGAGCTTAAAATTCTAAGATCTGTTATTTTTGTATTTTCATTCTACACTCCTAGGTCAGGTAGATGTCTCAACAAAGAGGTGAGGACAAGGAGCCAGCAGACAGCTCATGAAGGAGGTCTAAAGGGGTGGAGTCAGGTGGATTCCTTCAGAGTGAAAAGGTGAGGGGGGGAGGGGGGGTGGGCGGGGGAGGGGGCAGGTAGCTGTCCTGAGAAAAGAATGAGGAAGTGGAGCCATATAGATGACCCCAGGAAGAGGGAGAAGAGGGAGGGGCCAAAGGAATGTCACCAGCAGAAAAGAGGTTAACTCCCTCAGGCGAGTGTTGAGGAGGCGGGGCTAAGTGTGAGAAAGAAAGCTAAGGGTGAGACCATATGTGTATGTCGCTGGTGAGGGGAAAGTAGGTGGTGGGCAAGTGGGTGTCTCCAGAGAGAGCACAAAATAGGTCAGAAACATCTTTAGAGCGAGACGAGGGGGTGTGGCCAGGTGGATGTCACTAGAGATAGCGTGTTGGTGCAGGGCCACGCCTCTTCACAAATATGATACAAGACATAGGCGATAATATTTAAGCTAATTGTTGTTTTTTCACCACCACTAGTTGAAAGTGTGTTTAAAGGTGACATTTACAGACGTGCCTCAAGCCAGGCGATGTAATCGTCTATGGCTCGTATCCCTACAGAGAAGTACAATGGCCAGAAGGCGAAGCTCACGCAGCCATGGAAGCAGTCGTCATAGTGTCGATGCATGACAGCGACGCCAGCGAGCTCTAATCGCCGTATGTACATCATTCCATCATCCCTCAGCACGTCATGCTCGCATGTCATGATATAAGCAGGTGGCACTGTCTTCAGTACTTCCTGTTCGGCAAGCAGTGGAGCAGCCCGTGGGTCCAGCATCGCAGGGACGTCCTGTAGGACGGAGGGTGAACCGGTCTGAGGGAAGATGGCCGTATACTGTTTGCGCATATGCTCAGGGATCATCAATGTCCAGTCGACTTTAGAGCGGTGAGGGTTGGCTTGAGGGTCGTCCAGTGCAGTGTGGTTGTTCAGGAGGACGGTGTCAAGCAGGGACTCGTCTGCACCCAGATACTCTAACCAGTACCGCGCCATCAGGTCACGGTAAAGGATGGGGATCCCCCAGCTCTGCTGGTAGGATGCCGTATTGAAGTCCAAAGGCTGAAGCACAGGGTAGATCAACACTTGTAACTTAAACTTTACCCCACCATCTCCACGGATGTTCCTCGCATCATCACGGCTGTTGTTTATCACATTTTCACTGTTGCTCTCCGTCACATCACGTCTGCTGTCTTGGCCAATCTAGACCAAAAGAAGACAAGGAGAAATAATAACCACACAACATGAGTTCAATATGATTCATTTCTAGGCTACTGCGAAGGATGTGGCCACACCTCCTGTCAGTGTTCTAACACATTGTTTAACTTACAAGTTCCTAACCCTCCTCCTGGACCCTGTGCCCTGCGCATGTAAAATAATTTTTTTCTGCTTGAACACACACAAATGTCATTTGTTAGATGCATTAGACATGAGCAGCACGAACACAAATATGGTTGCATTCTCTCTCAGACAGTTGAGCAAAGCTGAAGCATAGTCCAAGCACAAAGCTGTGGTGTTATTTGTTTTGAGAAATTACTAGCTAGCAGTTGTAGCAAGGGTACAAACATGCATGAAATCAATGGTGACATGCATTCTTGCCCCGGGTCACTTGTGCTCTTTAAGTGGTGTACTGCCCAGATCGTTCCAGGGTATAGTGTCAAATTCTTGGCCGTCAAAAACTTTAGGAACTATTGCCAAAGTCTGCAAAGCGACATTCTGATCCTTTTCCCCATCTGTACTCATGTAGTGACAGCTGAAGGAATGGTGGAATCCCTTGAGGTCTTGAAGAGTCTAATTTGATCTGTTTGGCTGCACACACACACACACACACGTGTCCCACAGGGGCTAAAATACGGAGGTTATCTTGTGGCCAAAAACTTTAGGCTACTGGGCCACTGATCAGGCTGTTAAGAGGTTAAATCACTCTACCACCGCCAATGTTTTGGACCTTGAGCAAGGCCTGAAGTAAAATCCTCAGGACAGGTTCAAAGGGTTAGCCAGGCCAGACCTACTGTACGTTGACACAAAGTCCCCTCTTTTATTTTACATGGTGGGGTTTTATAGTCTTACTATAACACACTGAACGGTCTCACAACCTAGTACCTGAGGAAACTGCCAGCTTTTAAGACCTGCCATATCGACTATGATAAAAACGTTCAGGCTATTTGTTGGCATCTGTTATAATGAAGAGTAGAGCAGGGGCCAGAGATTCTCTTACAAAACCCCACAGTGACGTCACCAGGAATCAACTAATGATTGCAGGAAAGTATAGAGAAACTATAACAACATGACCACACCCACTCCTTACCCACTCTTCACACCAGGGGTGACCAGAACAATCACCCCAACCTCCACAATGTTCTTTCCTTCTTAAATAGTAACATGTCAGTAGGGGAAGAAGGGGTTAAGGTTCACCCGTTGTGTGACTGCAGCAGCGAGGTTTCCTCCTGCACTGTCCCCACACACAGCGACACGCTCCGGATCCACAGAGTAATGTGCCAAGATGTCAGGCTGCAGGAAGTGACGAGCCGCCTGCACACACTCCTCATACTGCACAGGGAAGCGTACGTCTGGGGCCATACGGTAACTACATACAGAATAGTGAATATGATACACACCTTACTTTACACAAACACACACACACACACACACACACACACGCACACACACTTACTCCACTGTCACAACCACAGCGTTCAGCTTGACTGCCATCTTCCTACACAGCAGGTCATAAGAACCCAGCTCTGCACAATAACAACATTAGTTAGTGTGATAGCAATGACATTAACTAAACATAATTAGCAATACGACTAGCAACCATAATTAGCAATATGGCTCACCGAACATAATTAACCAGAGGTCTAAATTCATGTAATTAGCAATATGGCTAACTGAACATGCACCATCAAACACTCACACACACTTACTGGGTGCTCCGAGAGCCCACCCTCCCCCATGGATGAACAGTACAGCGGGTCTGAGTGTGTCGTCTTGGTGTTGAGGCAGGTACACACGGACCTGAACGCCGCCGAACTCCGTGTCCTCGATTTGAATGTTGTGAAACTCCGCCGGCACAAAGCGTTCGAAACTCTTGATTAACCCACTGAGGAGATGGAGATGATGGACAAGACCCAGAGAGTGTGTGACATCAGCCTAAGGGGGTGTACAGTATACACACACACACACACACACACACACACACACACACACACACACACACACACAACATGTTTTAATAACAAACTTTATGTTTCAAAGGCTACTCAAAATACACTTACAAACACATACAAACATAAAACTGTACATACACACTCAATATGCTTCATACAAAACGCACACACACACACACACACAGCCAGACACGCAACCTCACAACACATTTTACACACTCAATGCACCACTCTATGCACAAAAAAGGACATACATATGTCTCACACACACACACGCACACACACACACAATGCACAAAAAACATACAAATACAACATACACACACAATTCAAAGCACAAAAACACACACACACACACACACACAAATCCCCCCTCGCCCCACACACAAGACACACTCTTCACTAGCAACCGTGCCACAAACACTTCACACACACACACACACACACACACACACACACACACACACACTAGCTGCAGTTGTGTAAATGATGAACTTTATAAACAGTTTAGCAACAAAATTCCTGCAGTTTTATGTTACATTTCACCCAGAATTACAGAACACACACACGCACACACACACACACACACACACACACACACACACACACACACACACACACACTACAACCAACATAATATGTGTATTGTTTAATTACACGTCACATCAACAAACAACTTGAAGTTACACCAGAAATAAAAAAAGAATAATGTTATTTTAATTGAAATGATATGAAATGTAATAATATAATTTAGTTGTTTATACACAAACACATTGCTTGTTATATTTGGTATTTAAGTTTCATCTACTGGGTGTTTAGCGGTACTGCTAATTCTAGCCTAATTTCATTTATTTACGTTTAATGCTCATTCTGTTTGGTTAGCCGCGATGTTATTTGCGTTGTTTTAGCAGGATTGCTACTTCGGTCCAGTTATCATTATTGCTAAGTAAATTCACTTTGTATGTTTGATGTGATGATGGGACTATTGCTTATGACCTTTTTACATTTTTTGAATTTGGTCCTTAATCCTGTACCATTTCTCTCCGCCCACATGTTTTACATCTTTTTTCAAACGCGTCACTTAAACCTGTCCTCCCTCACCTGCGTCCAGTGCTTGGACCACCTCCCCTTCATCCTTTCTAACCTGCGGTGCAACTTTTCCCCCCATTTTACCTGCCTTCACATTCTTGTCAATGTTTCTGTCACACACACCTGTTTTACTCCTTACAAACCTTTCAAATTATATAATTAATACATTAATCTAACCTCATTGAATCTCGCTTATCCTTAAGGTGAGTATTGAAGGAGGTAATGAGTTGTTTTTCTTACCAGGTGAGTGGCGGTGCGATACGTCGCCCCGACCAGCATGAGCTTCCACGGCTCGGAGACAGTCGCAGGTAAGGGTGTGTAGATGTAGTAAGACAGCGCGAGAGCTGAAATGAAAGCTGCACCACACAGGCATTTCATCATCCTGGGAAGAGACGTGTTCATCAGTGATTCCTGCTCTGTGACTCTGCAGCCAGCTTTTATCTGCGACAGGGCAAAACTTCCAGCCAATCAGAGTGCAGCACTGTCAACTTAATAAATAATATAGTTTCATAACATCTGCATTAGATTTAGAGATTAATTTAAACAGATATACATTTACAATTAATATTAACTAGACTCATAGATAAACATAGCTTCTCTTTTTTAATGGAATGTATTGGGGTCATTTGTACGAGTGTGTATTTGTTCACAGTCAAGTCTGTGGCCTTCGACACACATTACACTCTCACAACAACATCGTCCTGACCCAGGGTGAAAGAGTTTGTACGCTACAAGGTTAAAAGCCAATCACAAAGCTTCTTAAGCCTTAACGTTGCTCCTAGTGACAACATTCAAAGAAGATTCTTAGAATTGTGACATTTTCTTAGAATTTCCCCTTAAATTTAGGACTAAATCTTATGTGAAGATTTGTAAAGATAAAAATGATTCACGAAACATCTTAGTCCTAAAAACTGCTCCTAGGGTAAAAGTAGTTAAGAGTAGAGAGGAGGACTTTTAAGAGGTTTAAGAGTTTCTATAGCAGAGGACAAAACGGTGGAAGGAAGAAATGTTCTCCAAACACTGAACGTAAAGCTGAAAGTAAACGCGGCTCTTCTGTCCAGTCTGGTTTTCTTGTTGTTTTACTTCCTTCCGTCTTTCTTGGATTGTTGACTACAGACCATCCAAAAGTGCAAATTAAATAAACTGTCCTGTGATCATGTAACCTGTAACAGCTGAGACATTTCGCTTCCATCAATCTGAAATGGATCACAAGTAATAAAATCAGTTTAGTAAATAAATGTGAGAACTTAAATATAGTAACGACTGTGTGGAAACTGGTTCAAAAGTCGACACATTTGTCTGTTTTAATTATCTTTAAGATATTTAGCCTATAACAAAAACTTTGCATAAAGTAGCCTGTAGTCATGATGATACAATTTCTTTATATACAAACATTATGACTTCACTGTCGGTTCTATTATCATATAGTCTGTTTTCACAAACAGCACGTTTTGAGACCTTACAGATTTTTTTTATCAACCAATCACAGTCCTTGAATTGCTGCGTCATCCTCACTAAGATAAAGATAAAGGGTACTTTCCTTACTCAGAGTTGCTCTGAGAAGTTTCCTAAATCACTTTTAGTCTAGGAATCGCAGCTAGGAATTTTTAGGAAGATAGGAGGCCACGCAGGTAAAAAGGCCACACACCCTTGACTGAGACTGACAAGAGGCCACACCTCCTTCAGACTGACAGGTACAAAGGCTACACCCCCTTAACTGAGACTGACAGGTACAAAGACCACACCCCCTTAACTGTGACTGAGAAGAAAAGAGGCCACACCTCCTTCACTAAAACTGACAAGAGACCACACTTTTACTGAGACTGACAGGTAAAGAGGCCACACCTCTGTGAATGGCATCTTTAGTGTACCTCATTAAGCAATGATTATTATTATTATTAATCAATAATTTATTTACAAGTTATACACGTTTCAATATTATGTTTTATAATACTATCTGTTTTTGTTTCAATAAATATTCAATATTTAATGTCCGCAGTGTGAAATTTCCACAGCAGCCGCGACATGTATCCGATGTACTTATGTTACCATGGTAACGCACGGAGGACGTGACGTCAGCGCTGGTCACTTCGCAGGGTGTTCTGAATGATGGAGTTTTGTCGAGGGAAGTTCCCCTCACTGACATTAGTAGGGAGCAAGTAGGGAGCACGCTGTGAAGTGCACTTCGGAATGGAACGCAGCTTGATAGTCAAAGAGGCCACACCCCTTCATTGAGATTTACAGGTAGACAGGCCAAACACTCTTTTTTGAGTAACATGTAAAGAGGCCACACCCACTTCCCCTGTGACTGACAGATATAAAAAGGCCACACCACCTTCACTGAGATTGCTGAAGGCAGAGACACACCCTGAGACTGAATGAATCGGCTTGGCTTGGGTACGCCCTCGTTGGAATCGACCAAACACAGACCAAGTTTCCTAAATGGCTCGATCACGGACGGTGTCCGGTGTCCATTCTATACGTTTGGCTCGTGTGTCCTCCGCATGCGGTGGTGAGTGGAGCCTTCACATGATGTCTGCTCACTCCAACATCACCACACATCACTTCTATAAACAGTCAGAACCACATGAAAGCAATGAACACGTTTGTACCGAGTGTGACCTGCAGAGGGCAGCAGAGCTGCGCTCATGAGCTGAGCTCGCGCAGGATTTGTTGTAAAGGCGTCTCTCTCTCTCTCTACATGGTGGCGCCATTTCTTTTATTAATTTTTTTTTGTGTGTGTGTGTGTGTGTGTGTGTGTGTGTGTGTGTGTTTTGTTTTGGTCACATGATGAATTTATCTTCACTGTGTGAACTGATAGGACCTTTATACACAAACAGCTCGGAGACTCGTCCATATGCAGTTCTTACACGTGTTTATCTCACACACCGTGATCTTTCCTTCACTGCATATTTGTGTGTGTGTGTGTGTGTGTGTGTGTGTGTGTGTGTGTGTGTGTATGACATGTTCTTTTGTTTTGCCTGTGGCCTTGTATTAATTCTAACACAAATCTTTTATTTCCTTTCGGGAAGTGCTTATCTGCTTCAATCTCATTTTATGTTGAATTTCATTATTCTCTCTCTCCCTCTCGCACAAACACACATTCTCTATAATGCTCATCCTGTACACCGGTGGCCTGGGGTCACGGGTGGCCTGGGGCCTGGAGCCTATCACAGGTCACTCGCACACAGGCACACACTCACAGACACACACTCACAGACACACACTCACAGACACACACTATGGTCATTTTGGGGACACCAATTAACCAAATCTGCATATCTTTGAACTGTGGGAGGAAACCCAGCAAGCACGGGGTGAATCCCTGCACACAGACCC
>QNUK01000584.1:340000-350000 GCA_013621035.1 Clarias magur
ACATGATTACAGAACGGGTCAACACCTGATTATGAAGGTTCTGGATAAATATGGCTGCAACAGGAATCAGATGAAGGCTCTCGTACAGTTTCATGAGCACGTTCCGGTTTCCACCTAAAGAACAATACATGAACATGTACTCGAACCCGTTCTGTTCTCTTCACAAATTTGCTTAGATAATTATTATTAATAATTAACAATGATCTTTTTTTTATTATTATTATTGCCAAGGTCAGATGCTCACATCCGGTATCTCCGTGTTTGTGTACACGTCTGTATGTCCTCCATTAAAAATTAGGGAGAGTCTCTGATCTCTGACTTTCACAAAATATGATTTCCTCTCGAGTCTCTATCGCACAAATAAAAACTAATCGGATAAAAACGATAAACAAAGGAGCTGACCGAGAGCTCTTCGGCGGGTCTGTGACACGCAGCATCTGATGCAAGTCGAGATTCTGCTTTAGATTAAACACACAAAGAGCCTCAAAGCCATGAATAATAATCCAGCTGTCTGATTCTGGACAAAGCGACGCTCTAGTGGAGACGATCCGCGAGCACGAAGGCGGGACCCTGGGACGCCGTTTCTATCTGACTCGTTCATATTGAGATGAGGAAATGAGCAGTTTAGGGATTTGAAATCCGAGTCCCTGTATCAGGGATTTAACCGAATATGAAAACATTATTCAGAATGAACACAATGTGATCTAAACAGAGGCAAATACAAACTTTTGCTGCATAGCTCATAGACACTCGCACAAATGCTTGAAAAATGCGGTACACATTTAGAGCAGAATAATTGAGCTGAACAGTTTTCACATTGCATGTCATGCAAAAACGCACCCAATGGAATTTGATACAATCGCCAACAGGATGCAAAATTGTAGAGGGATTTTTGATACATCAAACAGGTCAGCTGTGACAAGGCCTTAAATGTATGCTGAAAAGTGGTTAATAACTTGTGTGGCATTTTATTGAATGACATCACATTCAGCAGCCTCATAGTGTAATGCTTTTTTTCCAGCATCAGCAGCCTTAACATAAGTTTACTGGAGGTCTTAACATAACATCCCCCATTCTACAAATGTCATAATGTATTTGCTATGTCCTCTTTAAATGCATGTTATCATGCTCAAAAATCACACAGGTTGTGTGGTGCACCCGGGGGGACATAAGGTGGACGCTCATCCTATGCTTGCAACGATAGTCTTTCATGCTGCTGCATGACAATGTCCATTATTAAAAACGCTATACAAATCAAATTAAATTGAATTGGCTGCGAGCAGGATAGTGTGTCCTGATTGACCTAGAGCTCGATGATGCTTTCAGGTTGTCTGATAACAGTACAGTGTGTGGATTCTGATTGGTTGAGTCAACACCTGGTTTATTAAAAACCAGCAACAGTTTAACATGTGTTAAAGTCTGACATTTGCTTACATGGGATTTCTAGGAATTCTTGCACCGCTGAAGCGGTCCGATAGCTTTGGAATCGATCGATGGCGTCTGTCTCGCAATCTAATGAAATGTGTGGAAAGGTTAGCGCGTGCCATGTTCGCAGCTAAATGCCAACCCGTGGTTTGAACAGAAGTCACAGAGGAATTCCAGAAATACATTGTTCAGTTTTTAATTTCGTTCTGCAGCTCAGAAATAATCTGAGCAGCTTCCTGCAACTGCCTTTTTGGCTTTAAGAAACACTATGAAATTTAGTACACTTGCGAAGATCGCGTAAAAGAAACAGGTCAAAGTGACACTTTTTTTGATGTGGACTGGATTTTGGACTGGAGGTTCAAATATTTTGGACCAAACCTGCGGCCTCCTTCTGGTCTTGGGTTTCAAGCAGGCCGTACTCTCTTCTGTTTTATGTTATGGATGGGAATGTTGGGAATATTCACCTGCCAAAGTGTGCCAAAGTCGGCATCAGTGACATCAGTGTCCTGTTTTAATATTAAGTGCCCTTATGAGGAGCTCCATCACACTCCTGTATATCGTCAGGACTGGGCTCCCCAGAGTTTACTGCTGGAAAGCGAGGTGTTTATTTTGGACACACATATAGAAGCGGATGTGCACGCATGACAGCGCGCTTATTTTCTCAGGGCTTTAGTTTATAAATGCTGTTTCCCATTCGCTCTCAAAAACACAACAAATAGCTGCTTTTCACTTTTACCTGGTATAAAGTCATACGAGTGGCAGGCAAGCTAGACACAGACAGACCAAGAGATGCAGAGTACCAGATTATTAGAACTTATCTTTATCCAGGAATTAAAAAAACTCAACAAAATTCAAATTCAAAATGTCCTGGCCAATAAGACAGCATCAGATTCGGACATAAAACAAACAAATAACAATTAAAACTACAGTTAAAAAAAAATAAACTATAACATTCAAAACATCTATAGACAGTTAAAGCTATTATTGTGTCCGTTAAAAGTAGCGCAGGCAGTAGACAGTAACGTCTCACACTCTTATGCAGTGTGTGTATCCGTAGGTAAGGAGGAAGCAGTCCAACTATGGCTTGATAAATAAGAATGCAGGTAGACAGGACAGGACAGACCTTAATGGTTTATAATAAATTTCAGTGATAAACAAAGTCCAACAAGTGTAAGCATTGTGATGAAGCATGCATATATATACAGGGTGGGCCATTTATAAGCTGATCAGTTTCTTTTTAGCTTCATCATTTTAACTATTTCTACAAACTCTTTAATGCTACAAACTCGTTATAATTGAGCAATGCT
Organism: Clarias magur; assembly: GCA_013621035.1. Lineage (NCBI taxonomy): Eukaryota > Metazoa > Chordata > Actinopteri > Siluriformes > Clariidae > Clarias > Clarias magur. The sequence continues at coordinate 342,733 of QNUK01000584.1, forward strand.
AATCATTTATAATGCATAATATTTGTATTGATACAATTGAGGTATAGAATCAATCTTACTGCACTGAAGAGTGCTAATGAGCTGATGATCTGAATGACTTATTTAAGTATTTAAATAAGTATTTAAGACAACCTTTCAGGAATAGAGCAGGAGTCTCATTTAGTGTAAAAGCAGAAGAATATGCCACTGTACCATTCGCACAAAAATACAAACTTGCATTGGAAACATTTTAGTGAAGACTATTCACGGTCAATAATGAAACAAAGTGGTCCTAAGACCGAAACCTGGGGCACACCATGAGATATATTAAAGGGAATCGGGGTGATACCTCCCATGTGCACACACTGAGATCTACCTGTTAGATAGTTAACAAACCAACAGGCAGTTTGTTCTGACAATCCCATATGAATGAGTCGTTGCTTCATTAGTGCATATGATTCACAATATCAAAAGCATTAGACAAGTCGATAAACAGTGCTGCACAAAGTTGCATGTTGTCTAAGCATTCAGTCATATTATTTAGTTGTTTTAAAGAAGCTGTAGGTGTGCTATAATCCTGCACAAATCCCGATTAAAAATGAGACGGCATAATGTTAGCGGCTAAAAACTCTTTCGATCGTTCACTTACTAATTATATAAGAAGCCTAGAAAGGGCAGACAGTTTTGATATAGGCCTATAATTATTATAAATGTTGGATCACCCCTTTCAACAGGGCAAGGACAAGGACCATTGACCAAATACAGGATTTTTCATTTGTCTTTAGGGAAAGGTTAAAAGCTTTTAGAAAGTAAAGATCCAAGTTATCAGGGCCGGCTGATTTTTAATACCTTAACATTTAAAGGCTTCATTTAATTCTGAGACTGTCAGTGCTTTTAAACTGAAGGGTTGATTAACCTTAACATGTCCGTTTACACGAGAAGTCTGGGAATATTATTGCGTAATACTGAGGGAGTCAAACAGGCAACCAGAGGCAATAAAACGTTCAATAAAACAGCCAGGCATTTCAGCCTTATCAGATATCAAGTCCTTGCAAAAGGGAAGCTCAACACTATTTCTATATCCTGTTAGAGGTTTAATGGTCTTCCAAAATTTCAAGGGGGTGTTTAGTGCAATTAATGTTTCCATTAGGAAATGTTCAGCTCTGGCTTTACTTAGTGCAACAGTGTGAGTTGTGCACCTGCTGGAGAGAAACTGCTGGAGAGTTTAGTTGTATTGCCTGAAAAGGCGGAGGCACGGTGGTGTAGTGGTCAGCACTGTCGCCTTGCACCACCAAGGTCCGGGTTCGATCCCCGGCCAGGCTCGATTCCCGTCTCTGTGTGCATGGAGTTTGCATGTTCTCCCTGTGCTTGGTGGGTTTCCTCCCACAGCTAACCTACAGTTAGGCTAATTGGCGTTTCCAAATTGCCCGTAGTGTGTGAATGAGTGTGTGTGTGTGTGCCCTGCGATGGATTGGCACCCTGTCCAGGCTGTACCCTGCCATGTGCCCCAAGTCTCCTGGGATAGGAAACCCTGAATACAGGATTAAGCGGTGTAGATGATGAGTGAGTGTCTGAAAAGTCCATTCTTATTAACACGTATCTGTCATGTCTATGAAAGCAAGTCATGGAAAACAACCATACTAAACCTTTACTAAAAGTAGAATGATTTGTGACACATTTTGTAATAATGGGTGGCTTTGCTTTAAGAGGTTTTGTATTTTTTTTAATAGTAGCACACCCCACAGTGGTCACTAATGAGCACTGCAGATTAGTGACGGGAAATCTTTTTTTGAGTCATTTATTTCATTTTGTTCTTTTGTTTAGAATTAAGAAAAAAAAGTGTTAAATTTTCAATAAACAGACCCCCAACACGTCTACCAGTAATGAAAATAATGCAACTCACCTCTCATATCTTCTACGCTACTAATTCTCAGTAGAATCTGTTGCACTGCATAGCATCCGAGAGAGTCATGTGACAAAAGAACGGATGACTCGGACTAGAAGACTCAAAGATACAGTAACTATTCATTTTTGTCTCCTGTACATAACAAAACAAACAAACCACTCTCTGAGACTACTCGTTCTTCTGAGTCACATTAAAGATTCGTTCAAAAACGTTCATGAACGACCCATCGCTACTACAGATAAGGTCTAGTAGGACTCAATCTGAAAGGGATTTAGGAATCACAGGGGTCTTTGAACTCAACAGACACTGGTTTGTAATCAGTTCCAGTTGAAATCTCCAGTAAGGAATTTCATTAAAAATCCATTGTGACAGAAGCCGAGTTAAGGCCCGCTAACATAAAGCACCGCTTACAGCTGACGGTCTGCTACAGTAAGAAGAGCGGTGACATGTAGCGCTTTAGAAACCTTCAGATCAAGAGCTTGGAATTCAAGTTGCTTGCTCATACAGTGAAGCACATTCACATGAAAGTCACTCGTGGTTAAGATGGTGATACCCCACCCCCTTTGAGTCGCTCAGCTCTGTATCCATTACAACCATCAATGCTAATTTCTATTGTTCAGAACAGATTTATAGACCCAATAAACCAAATACATCTGCATCAGTTGAAAGAGCCCTGATATGAATCATTTCCATTTTTGCAATCAAACTGCGTACATGCAAATGAACGAAACCAATATCAGTCCTTGATTTATCAGCAGGTGTTTGGGTTACAGTAGGTTCCACAAGATTAACAGCAGTCAAACAATTAGATTAGACTCTGCCTGACTAAGTCTGTCGCCATTTTTTTCTCTTAATGGGCCTGTTTGCTTCTGACACGAACTCTCGACGACAGCCAAGTCATGACACTGATCAGATGAACTAGGAGCAAGAAACAAGGTGAGAACAAAAGCAGCAATGATATATTTCTGTCCAATTCTGAGCCAGATGCCAGAGCTACCTGGGATGTTGTTCTTGCAGCCAGAAGTGAAAACTGCCTGATGATTGTTGATCGTGAAAGAGGCATCAGCAAGTTCCGAAGTGCTATTGTGGAGTTTTATCCTGAGTCAGCGTAATTCACACTTATACAGGCCTAGTGCATGGCCTAAAACAACAACCCACATCCTGCAAAGCCAGCAAGCCTCAAGCCAGGTGTAGAATAAAAGCCAGCGTCAGAAACAACTGGCGGATATTTGAAGAACAGTAGACTGGGACAGAGAGATCCAGGTTTTCCAGCCAGGTTCTGGGCCTCAAACTGGCCTCAAAAAAAAAAAACAAAAAAGTCACATTTTTCTAGCAAACTAGTGACAGCTAATAATTATATCAAATATATTGCCCAATATGAGATTTCATCCCAAATGACACAAAAATACACACATAGAAGTAAAGATATTCCTCAAACCAACACAGATTTGACTTGGCTGCCATCTTGGAATTACACTTAGATGAGGAAAAAAAGGCAGACAAGCGCGTATCGAGCAACAAACGCATCAACTCAACATGACACTGTTCCACGATTTCTAAGGGTGAAGGAGACGAGAACAAAACCTGACCTGACTGATGATCCCAGAGTTCACGGTCATTGTGTATCTGTGTGTGAGTGTGTCCTTCTGTCTACTTCATTCTTTTACTGAAACAATAAACATTGACACATGCTTTAAGACGAGAAGGAGGTGGGGCGTTGCCTCTCCTGGGTTTCAGCACGTTAATGTCCCGGACTGGAAATGAGGAGACACGAGAGCGGCTTGGGATCAGTCAAAAACAACGTCTCTTCATTTTCCCCTTACTGCCTCTTTCATTTTCAGTGATTTTTATTGTCCTAAGGGTTTGTATACACACACACACACACACACACACACACACACACACACACACACACACACACAGATCAGTGCTGCTCATCTTGCTTTCTCTCTCTCTCTTTGTGTCAGCTGTCATCTCTCCGCTCTTTGTTCCTTCAGCTGCTCAGGAGAACACAGAGACCTCGTTCATCAGGTTTTACACAGGTGTAGGTTCTTACATCTCACTTTTCCTGGCACCTTCCAAACACAACCTGGCATTCGACCATGCCCCTTCTTCCACAGTCGGGGTTATCAGTGCCCGTTGTTTCTTGCCAAATCTGTTCCTTCTTTAGCCAGCGGTTTTGGCAAGAAACAACAGGCACTGATAACACGGACATTCTATCAAGCCCCAAGTGATTTATACTGGCTGGAGTCTGAGCTGTCAGTCATGTTCATTCCTGATCTACTGATAACCAGTTGGTTATGAGATCCAACCCTTTCATAAGTCGTACCAATCATCAAAAAGGACAAACAACGAATGCACTGGATAATAAACAGCAAGATTTATTTTGTTGTGCAAAATTAAAAATGATGAATTTTATAAGCATGTTTTCCAAATACACAAAACAATTCTGACACACATGAAAATATGCAGTGAGAGAATCTTTATTTATTTATTAACAGGAGTGTCCACTAACCATACATCAGTTTTTTGGCAATTCCAAAGAGCAGACGGGGCAAGGTGAGGGTCAAACCATGAAAGGTTCAGAAGGTACATCATGATGAGGCACAGCAGGTTTTTGATGTGGACTAAAGACAGGAAATTTATATAAATGTGGTTAAAGCATCATACTCCCACTTAGAAGGTTGAGAGTTCAAATCCCAACACCGTCAAGGTACCACAGCTGGGCAATGCCTTTGACTGAAACATGATTGGTCCTCCCTGGTGCCCCTCCAACATCATTTGGCAAATGTACTGACAACCTGACAAATGTCAAATCCAAAAGTCATTGGATCAGAGCAATGTCACTCACTCATTGGCTTAGAACGTCGTCACTCACTGCTTGATCTGCAAAGCGCGTTTTTATGAATAAATGTACAAAATTGGAATTTTCCCCCCAAAATACTAAATGATTTTCATGCTCTTCAGTGCTACATTTAACACCACCTGTCCTAGTGCACAGGGCATTGATCAGTAGTTTGGAAATCATGTTTAATGTTTTCTAAGTCATTATGTATTTCAAATTGAATCTGATTTCCCATGGGCCCCCCGTGACTTATTTCTGGTCCCCCCTGTGCCACACCCCGCTCCCCGCCCCCCTTCAACTTAAACAAATCCTAGAATCGTCCCACAGCTGCCCACTTCTCCCCTCCCTGCACAAATTCAGCCCTAATCACATCCCGCACCACATCACGTTCCCTCTGATCCCCCAGCACCAGCACCATATTTCAGGGATCAAGGACGACATGCATCAAGACTCTTTTCTGTTCTGGCACCCAGGTGGTGAAAAGAACTTCCTCTAGATGTGCGTACAGCTGAGTATCTGCCAATCTTTAAATGATGACTAAAGACCATCTGTTTCTGCAGTATTTGGCTTAATCTCGCTCACAACCCATTCATGTGTCAACTGTGTAAATGCTAATGTAAATGAAGAATGTGATACTGTATATCTGTATCTAACCCTAATGTGGGCATGTTCGAAACCTGAGCTTTAATCTAAAAGAACGAATGAAGAGAGACTGAAGTGTCAGTGTGGTGTGTGAACTGTTCCTCGACCACCGACTCATCATTCCATCAACCTCAGATGGTCGTTCACACAGTTCTTATGCTTGTATGTTTTCATCCACTATCCTTTCTAGCCAGTGCTGTCAGTGTGGTCACGTGCATATCACAGTCACACTATTGTTTATCTTACGTTTACGTTCATGCATTCGGCAGATGCTCTTCTCCAGAGCGACTTACAGAAAGCTTTTCAGCAGGCCTGAAGTGCCGCTGCGCGTTAGATATCTCGACATCGCTCCAACGCTGGCATGTTTCTCCAGATCCTGTGTAGCGCTCATGTAAAAGTCTTTGCAATTCTCCCGGTAATTTCTTTCTATTATTGTTGTTTTTCATTCCTCTTTTTTTTCCCCATTGAAATGAACATTTGTGAAATGTGATGTTACTCTCTGTTGCTACAGATCTCATTCACTTGCAATCAAATCTACAGATACAATTACAGAGCGCTCTCTCTTTCAATTCAACCTTGTCATTAAATTTCCTCCCCTGGCTCTTATCAGATTTTCCGATATGTGAATCAACCGTTGCATTTTCTTGCAGAAATACATCTCTAGTGGCTCCTGTTACTCCGATTTCCTCCCACAGTCCACAGACATGCAGATTAGACTAATTGGTGTTGCCAAATTGCCCATAGTGTGTGAATGAGTGTGTGTATGTGTGTGTGCTCTGCGATGGTTCGGCACCCTGTCCAGGGCGAACCACGCCTTGTGCCCTAAGGCCAGGTCCACACGTAGCCGGGTATTTTTAAAAACGGAGATTTTTTCTTCTTCGGCCTGGGGTTTAAAAATATCTTGGAATTGCAAAACGCCCTGTTAAGGCTGTTAGGACCCTCCTTAATCGACAGATCGAGTAGACGAGCACACAGACGATTACATCATCGGCACAAGGTGACGTTACAACAAGCCGAAGTCTCTGTTTCCCCTGTCACCACTGAAAACTGAGTTTTGAAAAAACTTTTTTCCAAAAGCTCCGTTTTCAACGACCAAAACAGCGTTTGCGTGGACGAAAGGCAAAAACTGCAGAGAAAAAACTCCGTTTTGAAAAAAAATACCCGGCTACGTGTGGACACGACCTCAGTCTCCTGTGATAGGCTCCAGGGCCCTGCGACCCTGAACACAGGAGAAAGTGGTATAAATAAATGAGTGAGTGACTGTGAGTGCGTGAATGGAAAGTTTTCATTTTTTTTTATAAATGTGCTCTTACTATAAAATAAAATTATATATACAGTGGCAAGAAAAAGTATGTGAACCGTTTGGAATTTCCTGGTTTCCTGCGTTAATTTGTCATGAAATGTGATTTGATTTTTATCTCAGTCAAGAGTATTGACATATTATAATGTCCCTAAAATAATAACACAACAAATTCTGATCTTTCACGTTTCGTTCTTTATTGAGAACACCCATAAAAACCCCATCGTGCTAGTGGAGAAAGCATGTGACTCCTGGAGTTAATGACCTCAAAAAGGCCGATTGGAGTCAGGTGTTAGCGTACCTGGAATCATGCTAAAAAAGTGAGTTTGGCGGTGTGGACTAGAGCTACTCTGACCGATGAAAGACCATGATGTTGCTCCGCACAAGAATAATTCCACTAATACTGTATGAGCCATGCCTCACCAACAAGAGCTTTAAAAAGATCTAGGACCAAGAATGATTGATTTACTTACAGCTGGAAAGAGTTACAGAGTGATTTCAAAGACTTTAGAATTTCACCAGTCTACAGTTGGAGACGTTTTTGGACTGCGGCTAATTTACCAAGAAGTGGACACCCAGTCAGAATGACCTGAAGA